>CM044434.1:122405448-122449445 GCA_024363595.1 Xenopus borealis | reverse complement strand
AAATAGAATGCTGTTTTTTTTCTTTTAAGACTCAAAACTATGGGGTGCATTTTACCCCAAGTACTTTTTGTCTACAAGAAAATATTCTGTATATGAAAATATCTCTAATGCACACTTTTTTTTGGCCATATACACTGCTATATATAATGATAATAGATAATAGATAACAGATTTTTCCATAATTTGGATCTTCATACCTTAAAGATGAAACAAACTCGTAAAAAAACCCTACACTACATAGACCCCCCTCCCTCCACCCCCTGGACAAATTCCCACTAGTAGTACAATCCACTGTTATGCAGTTACTTTTGGACTGGGGAAAATAATTAAATAACAAGCCAACAATATTTGGGGCCTTCTTGAACTGCACTCCCATCAAATTAAAATTCTTGCCTTGCATGCATTATTTATGCGGGTAGAGATATCTCAGAGTTCACCACTTGTTTGTGTTAAAATGTTATGACCCTGTGAGGTGTTGATAAAGTTTTGAACTGGTTATCAAAAGATAAATATTGATTAAATCAGTGATTCATTATTTATGGATTTCTGCCATACAAAAGTGAACACGTACACATCAAATCAGGACCTAAATGCTTTTTTAATTAAAGATCATTGTAAGCCCTGTGTAGCCCCATCTTTGCATATTGGGTTAGCCTGGTTAAGGGAAGGTCACTGGGAAAAATTACAGAGTTTAAATTTGTTTCTTAACAAATGCCAGGGGCATTAGAGTTTGACTAATGAGAACCCAGAGAGCCACAGCAAGCCCTTAATGATGATAACCCCCTTTCAGTGGAAGGATAATCAAATCCTAATACAGGTATAGAATCTATTATCCAGGAAGGCTTGAGACCTAGGGTTTTCCTGATCTGCTCAAATCGATGTTAAATAAACCCAAAAAGATTGTTTTGCCGCCAATATGAATTCATGCAGCTTAGTCAATCAGGTTCAATCTACTGTTTTATTAAAGAGAAGGAAGTAATTTTCAAAAATATGAATGGTATAGGACATGACCATGTATCTGACCCTGTAATTCAAAGACGTGTGCTCCACTACAAAAGATATTAGGAGCCTAAATATACCCAAATTCTACCAATAATTCTGGCAAACTTATTTTTATAGCTATCGTTATAGCATAATTTTGTTTAGGCAAATAATGTGCAGATAGGAAATATGCTACATGTGTTTCTCTTGCTGTATCCTATGGGCTATCTAAATTATATTCCACCCATACCTCCCAACTGTCCCCATTTTTCATGGGACTAAAATTGAGATTGTTACTGTAAATGTTCTCTTTTTCTTTGATGTCCTGCACTGAACAGCCAGTAAAATATACAAAGTTTCTAACTTAATTGGCTTTCTGCAGAAAGCCAGAATATGTGCCAGGTGGCAAAAAATTTAAGATAAGTAGATTTCTTGGGGAAACTGTGATTTGCAGCTTAAAGGGCATTTCATCTTAATTAGCAAAACTGTAATTGATAAAAACACAGAAATGCATTCAAACTTACATAATCTGCCAAATTTTGTAAAATTTAAATTGTAATTGGGGGGTGTGGTCACCCAAATGGACATTTTCAAAAGCTAGTGCCTTAAAGTGTTACTGACACTATAAAACTACTTTTTAAACTACTTTTTTGTCACATGAGTTTATTGAGTAGGCAGGATGTGTATGGTGCAGAATATGTGCTCTGTTCTGAAACAGCAGATGTAGGATTTGAATAGTCAAAAATATGTGATTAAAAAAAACCTTGGGCAAGAGAAAAAGCAGAGCTATAAATCATATTAAGTTTAGTTTAGACCTTTTTTTTAGTTACAGATTCTAATAAAGTAAGGTTAACAGATCATTAGAAAATCAGATGCACTTCTAATAAATGCAATTTGCAGGGCTTGACTGATTTCAAATAGCTTGCATATATATTAAATACAATCAGTTCAGCCCTGATAGCTAGCTTATTAAAGGTGCTCCAGAATTTTCAAATTATTTTATAAGTCTACAATTATACAGTAAGCTCTAATAACCTCCTTTTTCATCCCGTCTGCATATTTTCTGTTTGTTTGAAATTTATGGCCATTCCATTGCACAGCACTGTGCAATTTATTGCGATTTTTAATAATAGATAATAATAATATTGCCTGTTTATGATATGGAACTTTACTTAGGTATGATATTACTAAAAGCAAGTACTATAAAGATTACTTTATAATAAGAAACAATAAAGGCCCTTTGTAGTAGATCAAAGCTAAGATGTAGAATTTTAAAAATTACCATATTACAATGACAAATATTAAAGTATTTTCTCCTTTGTAAGTCCTGACATGCAGATTACATAGTTTAATACTCAGGGCCGGATTTACATAGTGGGCGCCCCTAGGCCCGCTGTCGTTTGTCACCCCTGTCCCCTCCCATTTATATGCTCAAATTTTCATCATCTGGACGGAGCAATGGGAATTGGCACACAGGAAATTTACATTTCTGATCCAATGGGGGTGTAGTTGTGCAGAATGCCGCCCTATAAAATCCTGCCGCCCTAGGCCTAGGTGGCCTCTCCACAAATCCAGGCCTGTTAATACTCATATGTCCATTTTATGATTAATCCTCAAAATGCATTTTTCCCTCCAGAGTTTTCCATTCCCACCACTGGGAAAATGGTTTCAGAATAGCATAAAGCTAAGTATTGTGATTTTTAACATTCCTCTTGATCTCTAATCAGGTGACTAAAGTTTACCAAACCATGACAAACCAACTATAACCCTTGACCATAGAGCAGAACACAAGCAATTGCTGCCCAACCTCCCCACAGTTCTACATCAGGAGTTTATCACTACTGATCACAAGGTCAGGCTTATGGAGCAGAATGCTGACCTAGTTAATACATTGGTAAATCATAGAAACACAAATGCCTAAAAAAGTATGTTGGAAAAATAATCAATGAAAAATAATTCCCCCCGGCGTACGGAAAATTAATGCTTTATTTTTCTCTTGTTAAATTATGAATATATTGATTTACTTTCATTATGTTTGTATGTAGTGTTTATAATAGACTTAGGTTATGCATTTAAGTATAACTGAATTGATGATTCAATCTCACATTCATTACTTGGTAGAAATGAAGTTCTGACAAACAAATGAAAACAATGATCCTTTGTGTAAATATGAATGATCTAAGGATTTATGGAAATGTTCTTTCCAGTAGCACTAGCCAATATTATTTTAATCATCAAAACCAAACTGATACATCATTAGCATAAAAGGAACTAAAGGGGAAAACATATTTTTTTCCAGATCAAAACCAAGGCAGACTGATTCTCCTGGGATCAACTGCTTCAATCACTCAAATCTCATGTAGTAATGAACCATCTCATTATCTCTGTGTGTGGGCCCCTTGTAATGATTGATTTAGCTTATCAACCTCTAGAGCAAACTCATAAATATTGCAGGCACAACTGAAAGCCAAGCTTAACGATTATGTGATTTATGAGTGCATTAATTGACCTACCTAGAATAGTACACCTCCAATGAGTGTCTGGACTAAGCAGTTTACAGAATGAATCAGGAGAATTTCCTCAAGCTATAATGCATGGGACTCCTCTGCAAGGAGAGGATTATAGCAAAGCAGTTGGTACAATATCTAATTTCTCAGCCCTTGAGTATATACAGTTAACCTTAACACTGAAGATTCATGTTTCATAGTTCCAAATCTTGTGTTTCTCCATGCTGGTGTTATCGCAGGCATGAACGTTAGGTGTAATTTAGCTATATAAACACCTATGGAGATGTGAAACCAACACCAGCGAGATATTGAACCACTGGAGAAAACTTTGAAGAGATTATTCTTAAGAGTGAGAGGGATACTGTACCTCTTGACTGGTACAGTCAGTCCTTTTTCTACAGCATAATGTATTGTGTAAAGCTTAACTCCTTACAAACATGAGTTGGTCTTTAACCCATGTACTAGGTGGGACCTAAATGAAGATCTGTTGTAGGAAAACACATATTATGATTATAACTATGAAGATTCTCATTCATCCAGGTCATGTATATATATAAAAAAGTTAACAATATATATACATATTTTTATATATATATACATATTATGATTCTTTATTGAAAGCATCAACATGCTATTTCCCTACAGTGCTTTACAGATTACACATCATTAACTGTCCTAGTGGAGGTCCCTATCACATAAACTGTGGTCAGTTTTTATCAAAATCCTGTTATACTTCCTGTATATTTTTGGGGTGTAGGAAGGTTGAAACCTACACAGGCACAGGTTAGTGTACTTCATGCAGATCGCACCATCGCTGAAACCAAACCCAGAACCCTAATGTTGCAAGGCTTACAGGGCTACCCATTGCACTATAATAGAAAAATATTAATGTTTAGCTCTTTACTCAGAAATCCTTTTATAGTTGTATGGTTAAACCAAATCATAGTTCTCACACCACTGCTTTATTTTCTTTCTTAGAGGATACTAAACTTCTTTAATCAGAATCAGAAGACTGCACAAAGAAATCAATTACAAGAATTTCTCCCACTGTACCAACACTTAGATCCTTCTGATGCTTTTTTTAATGTGTGATGAACCCCCTCTAGTGTGACATAAAAAGATCTGCAGCTAAGGTGATAACCGCTCTCACTTCAAAGCAATTAGAATTGTGGGAGAGACAATGTTAAATGCAAGTGCTAAATCATTCAGTCAAAGAAAAACCCATTCTAGCAAACAAGCTTTTTAACAAATCATTGCCCTAAACCTGAAATTAATTTGGATTTCCATGTAATACATTATTAGAGATATCAACTAATTCCATGGCATTAAAGATATAATGTTTCACTTGGCATTTGTAAACCTTGTTTCTTGTCCTGCTTCATGCTCCAGGTAGGTCAGCCTTTATATTGAGCTGGAGAGCCAAGATAGAAGACCTATGTTTTCCAGTTATTTCTGAACAATCTCAAGCAATATTAGACAAGCATACATAAAGTAGTAGTTGATCAGTGTACAGTAAAATGCTGTTCCTAAGTTGTGAAGGACTGTTGGGGTAAAATATTAACAGGTGTAGAGGACAATTCACTAGTGAAAGAGTTCAACGCTAAGAAGTTTGGCTCCATTTCAACAAAAGGAGTTTCGTCCTTGTTTTATATATTCGATTTCATTAATAAATAGTCAAATATTAAAATTCTCAGTACAATCACAGTCATGTGAGTTAAAAAAAACTGACATGAATTTGATATTCAATCCTTGATAAATGTGCCTCTAATTGTTTCAAACATAATGTATTTCGGGGGTTATTTATTAAAGTCCAAACGCTAAAAACTCAAAAAAATCCAGATTATTAGTGGAAAAAATAAACTAAAACTTTTCTACTTATTGTACCACAAGGCTGCAAAAAGTCAGTATCCAAATATCCGTCATCTCAGACCTGCTGAGGTTTTATATAATTCAATGGGAGAGGTCCCTATCCTAATTGGAAGTTATCATGGTGCGCACTGGGTTTTAGCCTGAAAATCCAATCATTCAGGCAAAAACCTGAAAAAATTGTACTATTCAGGGAAATACAATCATCGAATACGATTTTTCGTACAATTTTTTTCTGTTTTTCCCTAAACTGATTCATTTGTGCTTTTTAAATAATAAAGTCAGATCATGTATTCTAGTTTGGTCTGACTTTTTTAAAATCAGGAAAATTCAGATTTTGATAAATAACTCCCCTTCATGTTAACATTTGGTGTAAAAGAGGGGGGAAAGAGGGGAAAATAGCTATAATATTTCAGAATGAGCTTAAAAAATGGAGATATAAATCTCTGTAATGCAGTGTCAGGAAGCCATTCGCTTTAACTTGGCCAATAATGGAGTGGAATGTTAGCTGCGGGAAGCAAATAAACTATCCATGCCTTTCCATATGCTAATGCAATGTTAAATTGTTTTCTCTGGCAGTGCTGAAATGTTGGCATGGTTCTCTTTTCTGACAGATGATCTTAATTTTTAATACTATCAGGAAAAGTACTACTGTGGTTTGTTCTGGGAAATTATTCACTACTTTCATATGACTGTAGCATTTTTTTTCGATCAAGGATTCCTCTCATTTCTTTTTGGCTGTATGTGCAAAAATGATCTTTTAAGTACAAGTTTTCACACAGTTTCACTTAAAATTTGTATGCATGTAGAAGCATTGGCAAATCAAGTAAAGAACAAGTCAAGTCAAATTCACTGAGTATGCCAATGTATTTGATGAAAGGTCCACAGGACCAGGGCATCCCAACATTTTAAAATATTAAAGAAAGACAAAGCTTGTATAAAGATCAAAGAGCAATGGGAGAGTTACAATAAGGATACAATAAGGGCTGAGCTTTTCAAATTATAACTGTCTCATGAAAATTGGGACAGTTGAGAGGTATGGATTAGGGAACTATCCCTTGAACACCATCTCTATTGTTGTCTCTGTGCTGGAGAGTCCCCACAGCAGAGTATAATCCAAACTCTTAAATTAAAGTTTGGATTTCTACTGTACTGTAAGTGTGCGATTCAAGACAGCACAAAAGATTTCTGAAGAATGTATCCCAATTTAAGGTATAGGGGTGCTTCCAATTAGTAATGGACTACATAGGGAATAGTTAGTAAAGTAAAATTGCAGTAAGTATAAAATAATTTCACACTTTTATTGAAGCATTTTAAAAGGGTACTTTTTCTTGCTCAAGCAATTATATTTACTTGGGGGAGACTACACTTTGGCACCCTCTGGTGAATTTGACTTGTCCTTTAATGTTATTGTCATTGATCATAGGTGTGCAGCATGTTATTTTTTATGCTGAAAGGCAATTTTACAATGTGAACAATTCCTTGGAAACTACAACTGATTTATGACCTGATAAAACATAAGCGTCCCATAAAATTTTAAATATACCTTAGTAACCTAATGTTTTCCGACAGAAAATAAGTTATTCCACAGAATGCGTGCATGCCATGGGGACTGGGGCATACAAAATCAGAACCCCCTATCTAATCATTTGCCTAGCTCCTCATTGAATGCAAATGTGGTCCCCAAGGATAACATGTCTTTGAAAAGGCTTTTGAGAAAATGGGGCATTAAATGCAACACTCTCCTAGAGGAAAGCAAAAAGCTGGAGCGCAAAAACTAATACAGAGAAATAAGTCCAAACAACGAACACAGAATAAAGTTCAAACACACAAACAACATGCCGAAAACATATTCTCATAACAAACCATACAAAAATTAGCTTTTCAAAGCAAGGCCATCAAACAGATCTCTTTTACCAAAATATGCCCCATTATGCTATTGCTGATTAAAACAAAAGAATGAAAGCACATTTTGCGATTGCCCTACATGTTCCCTTACTGAGAGACATCAAGCAAGCATGAAGATATAACACAGTTTGTATAGTCTCTCATACAGAGCAAAGATGCAAAAAAACTCTTATTTAGAATATAAAAATAGCGTCTGTTGCTTTGGCTTCTTTTTCAATGGTCTTGATCATTCTCAACAAAAGGTTACCCAGTGCATAATGTAAATGGTACCTGCTAATGGAGAATAACAGGAGAATGACAAGAATGTATACAGTTTTAGTGACATATACTGTAGATCTACTACGAGCTATATATGGTGTTAAAGCAGTAATAACAAGTAACAGAAACAGAGACTAGTAATGCTATTTACTAATTTCTAAAATTTTCCTCCTTGCTAGCTTGTCCTTGATGTCAATGGTTTTTCATCTAAACCTGAAAATGGGTAAATTGTGTCAGTACAAAATGTTAAAGGGGAAAGCATGTTTTTTTTTCAAAATGCATCAGTTAATAGTGCTACTCCAGCAGACTTCTGCACTGAAATCCATTTCCCAAAAGAGCAAACAGATTTATTTATATTCAATTTTGAAAGCTGACATGGAGGTAGACATTTTGTCAATTTCCCAGCTGCCCCTGGTCATGTGACTTGTGCCAGCACTTTAGGAGGGAACTGCTTTCTGGCAGGCTGTTGTTTTTCCATCTCAATGTAACTGAAGGAGTCACAGTGGGACATGGGTTTTTACTATTAAGTGCTGTTCTTAGATCTACCAGGCAGCTATTATCTTGTATTAGGGAGCTGTTATCTGGTTACCTTCCCATTGTTCTGTTGTTAGGCTCCTGGGGGGGGGGAAGGGGTGATATCCCTCCAACTTGCAGTACAGCAGTAAAGCGTGACTGAAGTTTATCAAAGCACAAGTCACATGACTTGGGGCAGCTGGGAAACAATATGTCTAGCCCCATGTCAGATTTCAAAATGAAATATAAAAAAATCTGCTCTTTTGAGAAATGGATTTCAGTGCAGAATTATGCTGGAGCAGCACTATTAACTGATGCATTTAGAAAAAAAAATTTTTTTTCCCATGACAGTATCCCTTTAAGCATCATTTCTGTTGTGTATAGCGCTTAATACCAACTTCAGACAGTTGAACAGTTTCCTGAAGAAGAAAATGACCAAAACTGTAAACGTAAAAGAGTGTAGATTATAAATATCAGGATAAAGGAAAAAATGTTGCATTCAGATGTTAATATGATAAATATAACATTAATATAAAAACACTTGCTTCAGCAGCATACACGCCTTAAAAAGACATATACTTCTTCCCACCACTGGTAAAAAAAATTGTGGTGCATGCTGGTGGTACAATAACCATTTTACAGTATATTTATCCTGCTTAATAACAGACACACGTAACAGTTTGAGACTGATCCTCCTAGAATAAAACTGTCTTTTTTCAGGGATGTACCAAATCCAGGATTCAGTTCGATATATGAGGATCCTTAAAATCTTGTGTCCTTTAATCACAAAACAAGAAAGTAAAAACATTTTAACCGTGCTGCTCACTCCTCTTTTACCCTTTTATCCTCTGATTTGCATATGCAAATTAGAATTCGGTTTGACTAACAAATACCACCAAGCTTTTTGGACTAGCCCTTTTTTCAGGAATCTCGACATTATCAAAGGCTCAAAGCAGATGAAAAATATTACAAATTAGCTAAGAAAGGTATCACAACACCTCAAAACATGTATTCTATTTTATTGTATGAAGGAAACTTTTTAAATATAAAAATTAGTGAAGTTTAAATGGTACAAAAAGTTCACTATATACATGGTGAAGAAAAAGAGATAAGGATTTTTTGCTTTGAAGCAGTGAAGGGGTTAAGAGTCACACCATCTGCATGCAGCATATTATTTATTCCTTGCGGCACAGCTGCCCTAAATGTAACCTGCACTTTGATAAATTAAGGTACTTCTGCTGATTCCAACAAACACATCAACTGTGATTGCCATGGAGAATTAGAGGAATTTACTGATGCAAAAAGGAATAGGGAAATGATTTGCAAGCTACAGGGAGATTATGTTTTCAAGCTCAGTATGAGGAAAGTGTATTTTTAGGTTCTGTTCATTGTATCTTTAATTTAAGTCAATGCATAATGGTATTATTCACAGTCTTTAAATTCGAATTCTAATCGGAATGGATGACCCTGCATCAGCTGGAAAGACCTACTTATATATTTATACATAGTTTTAATATCACCCCTTAAGTTCCTCTTCTCCAGCGTAAACATCACCAATTTGGCCAGTCTTTCCTCATAGCTAAGATTTTCCATACCTTTTACCAGCTTAGTTGCCCTTCTCTGGACCCTCTCTAATTCAGTAATGTCCTGTTTGAGCACTGGAGACGTGATGTGGTACTGTATGTGGTATTGCATTTAGTAGTTAAGCAGAGTTAGGGTAGACTTCTCTAAATAAGTGTGTTTTAAGAGATTTCTTGAAAGCAGAAAGGTTGGGAGGAAGTCAGGCAGACAATGGGAGACAATTGCAAAGTCTTGAATACGAGCATGTGAGTAGGTATTGAGAGAAGAGTTGATTAGCAAGACAGAAGAGGAGTGTAGTAAGCATTTGGATGAGTATCTAGACATGGGTCCAGAGATGTAGAGATGTAGGGTGGGGTGATAGTGAAAGCCAGTGCAGGGATTGGCAGAGTGGCATGGTAGAGGAGGAGCAGTGTTCATTATGGACTGGAGAGGTGAAAGTCTCTTGTGGGTTAGGCCAATTAAAAGAGAGTTACAGTAGTCTAGACGTGATATGACGAGAGAGTGAATATGAATTTTGGCAGCATCTTGGGTGTTAAAAGATCGTATTTTGGATATGTTCCTTAGGTGGAAGTGACATGATTTAAAGGTTTAAACCAACCTCTTGATTTACTGATGTGGCTTTTTTTGGATGGAAGCAAGGTGTATTGATACGAAAGACTAACAACCAAGGATAACTTGTACCAACCTATTTCATGATTTAAAGGGGACCCGGCCGTCACCCAAAAGAAATATTCCAAATCCTATTTTATCACATTAGTCAAGCAAAATTAACTTTATTTACACTATATAAATTATTTGATTCTTGTTTCCTTCAGTCTGGGAATTCAAAATTATAGCAAGCAGGCAGGAGCCATTTTGTGGACACTGTAATTAAGGCAAACATTATATCATCTTAGAATCTTGTTTGTGCACCAGAATGAGGTACCCGATGTCCATCCCCATGCCCTGGCTACACAATTAAACAGTGAAGAGAATGGGGGAATGTGTGGAGAGCAGTGACATCTAGGAAGTGCTGAATGGAAAGTGAAAGTAATTGTCTGCCCCACCTCTATGCCATTGGCATAGAGGAGGGGCAGACAATATTTGATTGACAGCTAATATTTTGAAATGAGTTTACAGCTTTGAATGCTTTAATAAAAAATAGAAATTGGATTTCATGTTTAATTTGAAAAGGACTTTTATTATACAGATTTTTGTGTCTGGGTGACAGGTCCGCTTTAATAAGTGACTGGATATGGGGAGTGAAGGACAGGGCAGAAGTATAACCCAAAGACAATGGGCCTGGGGAGACAGGGTGATAGTGGAAAAGTTAGCTATGATGGATGTTAATGGTGTTAGTAGGGATAGCGGTCAGGCAGGAGACCCGAGTAAGGAGTAGGGTGATTTACAGTGTCAAATGCAGCTGAGAGGTCAAGCAGTGAGAAATGATAGTTGGCTTTTGCTGTTTAAAGGTAATTAGTCAGGTTAAGGCAGTTTCATTGCTAAAGAACAGTACTTCTCTTCTTTAATCTCCACTCTCATTAGACTAAGCATACCATCTGACAACAATCTCTATACTCAGCTGGCATTTGTGACACTGCTCTTTCATTGTATGCATCTTATCTGTCTGACCATTCCTTTAAAGTTTCCTTCTCTAACTCTACTTCTACTACGTCCCCTCTCTCTGTCAGAGTTCCTCAAGACTCTGTTCTAGGCCCCCTGCTGTTCTCGCTCTATACTACTTCGCTAGGAAAACTCATTTGTTTGATCTTCAGTATCACCTCTATGCTGATGACACCTCTACTTGTCTACTCCTGATCTCTCTTCTGTCCTTTCCAAAGTTACAGACTGTCTCCTCCTGGATGTCACAGCACTACCTAAACTGCACTTTTCAAAAACAAAACTGATTATATTTCCTCCAAGATCTTCCCCTATCCCTCAGATATCACTCACAGTAAACAACACTACCTTTCATCTCACCACACAGGCATGCTACCTAGGAGTTATCCTAGACTCACATCTGTCTTTTTCACCACACATCCAAATGCTTGCAAAACTTGTCATATTCAACTGTGCAACATTGCCCAAATACAACCATATCTCAGTTCAGAATCAGCCAAAACACTTATTCAATCTCTTTCATCTCCCGCTATGATTACTGGAACCTAGTCCTTGCAGGTATTCCTACAAATCGCCTTTCACAACTCCAGTCTGTTCTAAATGCTGCTTCTAGACTCATTCCTCTATCTAACCGCTCAATATCAGTTGCTCCCATATGCATGTTTCTTCACTGGCTCCCAATCTCCTCTAGAATACAATTCAAACTGCTCACACTTTAAAACAGATCATATGTAAAACCCTGCTTCATGTAAATAAACCATTTTCATAATAATACTCTTTTCTAGTAGCATGTGCCATTGGGTAATCATAAAAGAAAATTGCCATTTTAAAAAATAAGGACAGCCTCCTGGGATCGTATGATTCAACGTTGCACACAAACATACCAAACAAACTATAAAGTTAGGTCACATCAGCCAATTAACAGACAGAGTTGTGTCTTTTGCTTCCACACTTCTTCCTGTTACAGTTAGAGGCAGATTTACTAAATTCACATTAATTCACATGAGGGATTCGAATATTCGATCGAATTTTCAAAAAGATTCGAATTTGAATTTCAAATATGCAAATTAGGCAAATTTTACCAAATTCGGCCATCAAATATTCAAATTCGAATGATTTGAATATTCGAATTTAAGTTTATTTGAATATTTGAAAATTCGATGGTCGATTACTTCCCTTTTAAATTTAAATTCGATTGTCTGGTTCCTTATAGTCTGTGAGATATTCAAACTATAAGACCAAAGTCCTGCCATTTAACCATAATATCTGCCCTTTTATTTGGGATTAAAGGGCAAAATGAAAAAGAAATCTATCTCCAATATACTTTAATTTAAAAATGTGTACATTTTTTATAAGAAACATGACTTGATGCAGTGAAATTCTCCCTTCATTTACTGCTGTGGATAGGAATTGTCAGACGGTCCCTAACTGCCTTTCAGAACTCCAGCAGCTTTGTTTCCCTGTAGAGCAGTCCACGAATGTGTAGAAATTTGTACTGGATTTTATTTTTGCCTTTACATCCACTTTAATGTTTCCAACTCCAACTGCAGGGACAAAGATCATGGATCCAGATTTAAATAGATAAACTGGGATTCTATTTGGAGAATTATTTTGCTGCAGCCACTGGTTCTGCAGAGTTGCAGAAAGATTGTATTAAACAATACAAAAACTATAAAAATCCCCTCGGCTTAGCCCAGACCACACTGAGCATGTGCACAGTCTTGGTCTTGCAAAGATGTATAACACAGTTACAAGATGACAGCTTCCTGTGCCCAACTTTGAAAGCATAAATCATTTGTTTGATTAGGCTTGTGGTGCAGTAAGTTCATGTTTATGTTTAGTATACAAAATACAGCATTTTTAGCCTAATTCTATTTTAGACTTTCCTTGTCCTTTAAACCTTGGTTAACATAAATACAATAACCCACTTTCTTTATATTTACCCTGTCCCTTCTAAACAAGTATATACAATATATATCTACTGCAAAATGATGTGACTTTACCAAGCTTCTTGCATTGGTAAACATACATTTAATTATCACACTAGCTTATAGCTTGTGTATATACAGCTTCTAGTCCTTCCTATTTTCGATACCCATCCAAACATCCACTCCCATTTTCCCCTATTACGCCCAAATCCTTATCTGATTAACCCTCCACATAATTTCTCACTGCTTACTCCCCCCCCCACATGCCAGTTTAAAATCTTCAACGACCAACCTCTGCCCTAAAGCAGCTGCACCTTAGTCATTGTAGTACATCGATGGAAAATAGCAATTAGCAGATGGGGAAAATCTGCCCAGTTCTCTCAAACCCAAGTTACTCCCAACTCTGCAGGAGTTGCTGGGAGTTGTTCCTCACCCATCTCAGTTGAGTGCAGGTGAAATGTATAATATTGCACTCACCAATAGGCTTACACTTTTCTATTTTCATTTTTTTAGTATTTCCTTTGAAACCATGTATACCCTAATTGAAATCTGACTGTCCAATATCGGTAAGACTGCAAGTTACTGTAAAATGTTACTGCCACAATCTCACCCTACTATGGAGCTACCCATAATCCCAGCTATGCCTACACATTCAAGTTGTAAATTTGAGGCACATTGGAAATATGCGGTCATTCTATAAATCGTTTGAATCGATTCAAATAATTTATTCAATGGAATATTTTTTATTTGATCAAAAATAATGAAACCCAATTTGGTAGCTTTGATCTGTGAACTAGGTGGTCGAATAAAAATTTAAAGGGGAAGTACTTCGACAGTTGAATAGTCGACTATTCTAATGAAATTTTATTCGAATAATTCGATCAGATGGAATTTTCAAAATTCACTGGTCGAAGTGTTCTTCGAAAACATGAATCTTTTTGAAAATTTGATTGAACTTCGAATACTTCATGTGAATTTAGTAAATCTGCCCCCAAGTTGCTATATGTACAACATAGGATCACTATCCAAATAAAAATGATAAAAACAGGCACGCAAAACAATCAGTTTTCTCTTCCTATATTAATCATTCTAGTTCTACATTTCATACATTTACTATAATTACGAGACCTAGCACTTTAAATGCTCCAGAAAAAAATCTCCTGCCCCAGTAATATATAATAGAATTTCAGGCTTGTACAATTTCTATTAAAATACATCATATTCCTCTGTGTAGCTCTGTAATCTTAATACTGTGCTATTCAATTTGAAAAGGTCAGGAGGCATTTAAAGATGTATGTGTATTTTTGACAAGACATGCAGCAAGGGAATTCAACAAAACAAAAATGACTACCTTCTGTGCCATTTAAGCAGGTGGCAGAAAGGGAGAAAAATTCTTCTTTTTCTCAAATGATTTACTTTATTATTCACTGTAGGATTGAAGAACTATATAAACTAAGTCTGCAGTTCAGTCTGAGGTTGTAAATTAACATGAAGAATGAAAGAAGTATTTCCAATAATTGCAGACACTCACAAATTAGCATGCACTTACGTGATGTTTACTAGTGCAGGCACAAATTAACATCTGCACTGGTAAATTGCACACAAGTTGCAACATCAGTTTTTCTTTTCTGCTCTCTCACTGAGTTTATAAAGTATAAATGTCTGTTCGGTTGTACTTCCATCGCCTTTGTAATTTCTCCAAAAGTAAAAATCATTTCCTACATTTCTTCAGGTTCACGGTGGTTCTTCAAGTCACTAGCATACTCTACCCTTAAGGGTAGATAGATGATGCGAAAAAGTACATCATGGTGTCTCGTGGTTGATCAATCTCTATACATTCAATTGAAAGACAAAAGCCAAAAGTTCAGATGTTCAGATGAGAATACAAATGGATAAAATACCCCATACAGAAGGAACATTTGTATATTGCTCTTATGTCTGTTTTTTAATTAATTTTTTTTTTTTTTAATTCCATAAACTAAACTTACTATAGCAATGGCAAAACAAAAACATAATCAATAATTTATTTTCAAGAATTAGAAGCAACATAATATAAAGGACAAATATTACTTTTAGTAGCAATTACATGTAGCAATAACTCTAAAACCACCGAAACCTTCATTAATATATAACATGGAGCTTTTTTGAGATCAATTTTCCAGTCCCCTTAGATCAGCTGTTTACATCTGATGTGATTACTAATTAACCATACAGCAATGGCCATGTATTTTTTAGCTGTTAAATTAGAAATTAAATTAAATTTCCAAGAATATTGGAGTGGTGTCAGCTATTCTGTAAATAGCCTACAACCAGTTTTCCTCTGCTTTTGTACTTTTATTTTCCACTAGAGCATAAGAACAAAGCAGAACATAGTAAAATCCGTGCATCAACAAATGATTCAGAAGTAAAGAAAGGTATGTTTCTTTTACCTTTTCTTTTACTTACTGCAGTACTCAGCTTTGTTTATATTCTAGATGAAACAAATTGACGAATGCTGAATTTGCAGCAAAAGTTTGCAGTAAAAATTTAAACCATAATCTCAATTCACTGGTTTTAGTAAAACTGTCAGGTATAGTTTATGGAGAACCATGGTGTTGTGTTTTGATAGCCGAGGATGAGCAAAGTACAACAGTGCTTTATTAGCAGGTTCATGTAGCCATTACACAACAGTAACATAAACTCTAGCACCTTAAGCAGTATAGACAGTACTGTGTATGCACAGTATAGCTCATGTGCACAGTGACATCTACAGGCCATTTGTATAAATACCACATATTCCCCCTATAGTAGGAAAGTATTTGGGCAAATATAATAAACAACAAGACATCTTCACATGACATTAATCAGTATAGACAGTACTGTGTATGCACAGTATAACCCATGTGCACAGTGACATCTACAGGCCATTTGTATAAACACCACATATTCCCCCTTTAGTAGGAAAGCATTTGGGCAAATGTAATACACAACAACAAGACATCATTCAGATGACATAGTCCTTGCTCCCTGCAGGTAGTTTTCTGATTCTCTCAGTACACCTTATAGGTTCACTTTCTTCAGGCCTATTGCAGTTGGTATCAGGAGTAGGAAAAATGTCCTTCATCAAATGCAATGTCTCCAAAATCATATCTATCAGGAGCAAGATGACTTGCATTCCATATGCGTTCCACCGATAGTTCATAACCTTATGGTCCTCGCTGGCGTCTCCAAGTGGTGTAGTAAATTTAGATTGTCCTTGTTTCAGTAGTTCTGGTTTCTTAATCCTGAGTAAAGATCCAGGCTGAAAGAGCACTCTTGCACCACGTTTTCTGTCAGTATAAGCCTTGCATTTGGCTTTTTGACATTTGACAATGTCAGCAGTAGATGATTTTGGGAACAGTATTTGGTGGGGCATCTGTCTGCCATGTAATTCAGCTGGAGATGCTTGGGTTGTTGCATGGCTCTGTAGTTATGTAGGAGCTCTGTTGTAAATACTTTCCAAGATTTCCCAGTAAGATTTGATGTCTGTAGTGCTTCTTTCAGACTTCTGTTGAATCGCTCGATTTCTCCATTTGCTTGTGGGTAATACACTGAAGATTTCCTGTGCACAATATTCCGCTCTCCCAATAATCCTCTCTTCAAACTCACATGAGACACACTGTGGTCCATTGTCTGATATTAACTCCTTTGGATTACCTTCTGTGCTCAAAACTGTAGACAGAAATGTTATTGCTGTAGTTGATGTTATATGAGAAATAAATGCAATTTCAGGTCATTAACTGTAATATCCTATCAAGGTTATATCGAATCTGCAGTCTATAGGAGCATCTGCAAAAGGACCCACAATATCGATAGCACATTTTTCCCAAGCTGAATCAGGGAATGGTACTGACTGAAGTGGCGGTGAATGTGAATGGTTGTTTTGCCACGATTCTGACAAGTAACACAAGAATGAATGGCAGTTACCACATCAGCATCCATTGCTGGCCACCAGTATAGTTCTCGTAGTTTTTCTTTTTACGTACAATTCCTTGTTGACTCTCATGTGCAAGTTGTATGAACTTTTCTCTCAAGGTCTCTGGTAACAGTAAGCTGTGAGCTCATCGGACAACATAGCCATCTACTAAGGACAGTTCGTGTCTAATACTGTAGTAAGGTTGAAGATCATGACTGAGTTTCTTCTCAGCATTTGGCCATTTGCTTTGTAAAGTGTCCCATAGTTTTACTTGAATTGGACATGAGACAAGCTTGCTTAAAATCAGCTGCAACTTTAGGTGATAGTACTGTAAATCAGTGCTACAACTTCCATGTACTCATCCAATGTATCAGATCCTGCAGGTAAAGGTAAACAAGACAAACAATCAGTAGTAACATTTACTGGTTTGTATTGCATTTTGTAGTTGAAATTCAGTAGCCTTGCTGACCATCTAGCTTTAAGCATTCCAACTCTTCCTAGTCCCTTTGTTGTAAGCAGTGTAGTTAAAGGGCTGTAATTAGTGATGGGCGAATTTTTCGGCGAAGCGAATCTCGGGAGATTCGCCCATCACTAGATGTAATCAAAGGTTGGTTCTTAATTTTTCTGTTGCTCAGACACATGCTAGAGCTTCTTTTTCAACAGTTAAATACTTACGCTCTGTCTCTGTAAGTATTTTGGATGCAAATGCAAGTTTTCTCTGTATGATCGGCATGGATCTGTGTGAGAACTGCACCAATCCCATAGTCTGAAGCATCTGTAGTAACCATTGTGGGTAGTGCAGGCTCAAATAAAGCTAGTGTTGGGCTGTTCACAATTAACTGTTTCACTATTTGAAAGCTATGTTGAAGTTCCAAGTAGTAATGATCTAAGTGGCTCCACCACTGAAGCATAGTTGGGAATAACATAAAAGGACATTCCCACAAATAATGAAATAGAGAAGTTTTTTTACTTGCTTTTTGTACAGTAAGAAAATGTAATACCATCTGAGTTCTTCAAATAAAATATTTAACTTATATGGATCAATCGCAAATGCTGAACTCGTCAATCTTTGAGTTTATTAAAATTCTTAATAGAGGATAGTAAGTGATGGAAAGTACTGTTAACTTTTAATAAGGTTGACCACGTTTCAAGTTTTGCTAAAGATTAAAATTGTCAGAAGAGGATCAAAGATAAAAAAAAATTTGTTCTTACGCTCAGCCGTGCAGGGGTTAACTCGTTGTAGTCAATATTTTTTTCTAGCAGCAATTGCTATTTGCGTGCTCTCCTCTAAACTGCCGATTTATGGATCAAAGATGGGAAACCGAACCTGGTTAGGGTGAGAAGGACTGAAAGGAGCCAAAAAGCCCTTCACAAGCATTAGCATGCAAAGTGAAGCCTTCTGAAATCAGAAGGTATTTACTTGTCTCATGCCATACATATAGCACTGCCTAGATATCAAAAATGAGAGGTTTTTTTCCTCCCATAATGCATCATGGGCAGATACATGTAAATCACTGCTTTATGGATCAAAGATAAAAGTCAGTAATATATGATATTCTATTAAAGGCAGGTTCATCTAAAACTTTCAGGATCCCTTTGCATAGAGGAAGTTAGTCACCAGCGACACTATGTTTATCTATGAGGAGGTCTATAACACACAGGAATCTCAAATGGAAAAAATCTAACTTAAATTTCAAGTCCTCCCACAATAGAGGTAAGCCAGAGACATTATCAACTAAGTGCATCAGTTGAGAGATACATTTTTTCCTCAAATAAAAGGAACATTTTCTCTCTGCTTTAGTGAATAAACATAAACCAAAAGTGAACAAAATGGGAGAGATTTGCTGGCATGTAATTTATGAATTATCTTTTAGGTTGCAAAAGTATCATGCCAAAGAATGTTTTTCTTAATTTAAGTAGGAAGGCCACTCCACTTCCCATGAAGAATAGCAGAGATATAATCCCCCTTCCAAATAGGATTCCATGGAAGGATTAGTGTATACCTCCCCACCTGAAATCCACTCAAAGATGTACATATATTTAAAGAAGCTATATTAAAAAAAACTAAAATTATGAATATTCGGGCCACCTAAATTTTTTAGTTGACGTAACTTAAGATAAGAAATTTTAGGTTTCTTCCCCTGCCATAGAAATTTTGTGCTTGATCCAATTTCTTAGAATCTGAATGCTTGAAAAGAATAGGAAGATTAAAGGGTAGATTTACTAAGGGTCAAATTTTGAAGTCGACCATCAAATTTTTTTAAAGGGCATTTTCGATTGAAAATGGACAAAATAGGTCTGTTTTCGATCGAATAAAAATAATTTGAATGCATCATTCGATTCATTTGATTGAAACGATTTTGAGCAAAATCTTTCAAGTTTCTTAAATGTCACTAAACAGGCTCCAGGAGGTCCCCCATAGGCTAAAATGGCAATTCGGCAGCTTTAAGGTGGCGATTAGGCCATTAATCAAATAAGGATTTAGTAAGTTTAATCAAGGGAGAAATTAAAGAGTAAAGTCCAGAAAGATCAGAAGATCATTTAAAAGATCATTTAATCCTAAATATTTAATTGAACACCCCAGAGGCTTTAATTTTGAAATTAAAAAGGGTTTTGTTTTGGATATTACTATTTATATTAAGTAATCCAGTTTTATTTTAATTCATTATGTATCCACAAAAAGAATTTTAGGATTGAAAAAAGTAAAGATTTTTTAATTGAATTATGAGGATCTTGAACTTTCTCGACTCTTTTTTACAACCTTTATATTCCAAGATGCCCTCATATAGCAGACAGACAGGCTATACTTCAGATCCTTACAGATCTTTTCGCCACGATTGATGTGTCAAGTCTTTACACAATAATTCCTCTGGATTTGGGTGTCTCTGCATGTAGGACGGCATTTGTTGAGGGACACAGAGGTGATCCACTGACTGAATATCTATGTTCCCTTTTGGAAATGGTGTTGAACTATTTTCGTTTTGGGAACATATATTATTTACAACAAACGGGGATGGCAACGGGGTCCAATGTGGCCCCCTCATATGAAAATTTATTTATGGATTTTTTCGAAAAGAAGTACATTTTTCCTGGGGACTCAGACTAATTATTTTTGTTTAAGAGATATATCGATGATGTGTTCTTTATCTGGCAGGGGGATCACATTGGACTTCAGTCGTTTGTTGCCTATCTTAATTCTCTCCCCACCCAGGTTAAGTTTACACTGACCCTTGATAGAGATACAATAGATTTTTTGGATCTTTTGTTCTGACAATGGTGTGGAAACTACTCGAATATATATAAACAGTTTTACATGCACACAGTTTCATCCAACCTCTATTCTGAGGTCAATTCCATTTACACAATTTTTAAGGGTGTTTCGAAATAATGCTGACTCTGAAACAGCAACACGACAATCATATGATATGCGTTAAAGGTTTCTCCATCGGGGATATCACCGTGAATTTTTAGATATGGAACTTGAAAGGGCAACAAATAAATTGGGAACAGAACTGGTTAAAGGAAAATCTAGAGCAGGGGTGTCCAAACTGCGTCCCGAGGGCCACATGCAGCCCAGGATGGATATGAATGTGGCCCAGCTTGAAACGCTTGGTTCCCAAGGAAATGTCATAGTAATATAATGATAAGTCTTTTTAGTATAATAATGTATTTTTAGTATCCATATTCCAGTGTATATATAGCTCCATCTGGTAATCCAAATGGTATTGTAGTTTTTTTCTGTGCATTTTCTTTACTTTTACAAATCAATGGTGTTTGTGTATTTCATGTGTGGTGCCAGACAGTTTTTCTTTTTCTAATGTGGCCCAGGGAAGCCAAAAGTTTGGACACCCCTGATCTAGAGCCAATAGTGAGAGGATTGCTCCAGTATTTGTTTCTACATTCATAACAGCCAGTAAACAAATTGGCACAGTGATTAAAAAGTACTGGTCCATATTACAAATGGACACCAATTTGCCTTTTCAAGTTCATCCTCCAGTATGTGCATATCAAAGGGGGAGATCTTGATGAAGACTGATCTACAATCGGAAAGAGAAATGGAGGTGTCGAACTACTAGTTAAGAACAAATAAAATTGGGTTGTTTAGATGTAGTGGATGCATCACTTGTGGTTTTCAACTAACCGGATCGCATTTCACACACTCACACAGTGGAAAGAAATATGAGATATGACATAGACTGACATGCCTTTCCGAATATGTGCTGTATTGTATAGTATGCTGGGTGGGTTGTATGTTGGAAAATGTACAATGACTTTTCGTTTATGAATGAATAACCACAGATGCACAATATGTAATGCCTTGAGTACTAGTAAGACGGAAACTCCTCTTGCAAGAGATTGTGTGCTGTTTAGACATTCACTTCCTTCTATTCGTATATTTTGATTGATCATGCACTGTGACAGAAGAAAGATGTTGCTGCAAAAGGAGGCCAAATTGATTCGAGTATTGGACACTGTGGCCCCGAAGGGCCTGAATGAAATGTACTCTTTGGCTTGTTTTGTGTCCTTATGTGCTTCCTGTTTATGTTTTAAGAATTTAACAGATTTTTTTGGGGGTACAATTTTTTCACTACTTTTTTATGTCTTTGCACATTTGCACAAGTCTGGACATTTTTATTAGGAATATGTGTTTCACTTCTAAAAGTTAAGTTCATAACGTGCTCAGGATGGCATTGATATAGATTTTTTATGCTGATTATTATTAATATGCACAGTGGAAATAATTTAAAAGTTAAAAAATTTAAAAAAAAAAGTTCAAATTTCTTTTTCTGGTTGTTGAGTAAGGTTATAGTTGACTTTGAGACAAACAATTAACTGGGAAGGAAGTGTGTTTTTATAATGGTAGTTAATTGAAACTGAAACTTTTTTGTAGCATGCTTTTACATTTAGCCAGTTATAAATTGTTACTTATGTGGCTATTTTACAAAAATATCAATGTGTGGCTATATGTTATAGGTGATCTAATAGTTTTTCAAGGGTATTTTGAATCACTTTTTAAACAAAGTTCTATTAGGATAATTTGGATATTTTGAGATATGTGTAATTTGATAGGACTTTATTCGCTATCGGATATTATATATTGAGTGAAACGACACTAATTGAATCATTAATCTTAATATGTAAATGAGTCACATGGTCAATTAATGGTGATTGGTGTTTTTTTAATATTTATGGTGTGATGACCTTGTGTGTGTATCCGGACAATTCAGAATGAAACTAAATGCGTTGATGTCAGGGAATATGTGAAGACTGAATAAATTCAGTTCTCTGTGAGTACCTCCAGTATTTTTGTATATATAAATCAATTTTGTATTGACACAGGTCATTTACTCACATTCCTTCCATTATTTTAAGTATCATTGTTTCTTTTGATGTTATCCTAAACAACAATGTAATTATGAATAAGACAGCATATTACTGTTATTTCCTGCAAAAAAGTATATACATGTAGAGACACACCATTGTGGGGCATAGCAATTAATTCATTAATAACATACTGTATAGGGGCCTAGTTATTAAATCTCAATTTTTTCTGGTCGAGAAAATAAATATTTTCTAGGGAAACAAACTTGAATTTTTCAAGATGATTATTATAAAGCTGTAGAAGTCAATGGCAGATGGTTCCTTTAACAACTGGAACATGTTTTTTACCTTCAGGATTCTCGATAGGTGTGGGCTATTTGTGCTGGGTTTCATTCGATAATCCAATAAATTAGAGTTTTCAGGCAACAATTCGATGCAGTTGAGTTTTTGGAGTGACAATTCAAAACGGTTGCACGATTCAGATTGATGCTAGATTTTGTGCCATCCTGGAAGCTAATCTCCTAATTCTCCTTTTTAATGGTTCATTCTTTTGTTTGTTCTTTACTAACATTCACATTAAGGGGGTTGTTTATTAAAATCCAAATTGATCAACTTGAAAAATTCAGTTCTTTACTATAAAATCCAATTTTTTTGTGGAAAAAAAAATTCTGATGCTGCAAAAAGTCAGTATTTCAAAATCTGGCATCTCTGACCTGCCAAGGGTCAATGGGAGAGGTCCCTATCTTTTTTGGAAGTTTCTGTGGTCTGCGCTGGAATTATCCCAAAAATCTGACTATTTAGGATTTTAGTCAGACATTTTTATTTTAGAAAAAAACAGATTTTGATAAATAACCCCTGTTCTTATTAAGCCTTAATTTGTATACAAATAGTACACAAGATCAGTAGTTTACATAACTAGCGGGGGGGCGGGCCTGGGTGCCGGACATGCCGGACATGCAGCCGGGCTCCCGCCATCCCCTTCTGTATGCGATTTTCACTGCAGTTTCAGTGGCGTATGAGCTGCTGGGGGCCCTGAGGGGGTGTGGACCCTGGACCCTGGACCCTGGTCAAATTGCATCCCCTGCTCCACCACTGATTGATTTGTAGGTATGTGTGGATTCCAAATAAATCCATCTTTGAAAAGAAGTGGTACAACTGAGCTGAATAAATACACTTTAAAAAATGTGCACTTGTTGGTTGCAATTCAGGCATAATTAATTAATGTAAAAATGTATTTGCAGAATGAACAGAACCATGACTGCTGTGGAAGCGTGTGCTTTGCTCAACAGAAAATTAAAGGGTTGAGATGCAAACCGATTTGAGCTGAAGTAAAGCTTTAGTAAAAATTGTACAAATTACTATCCCTTTATATAAAAAAATACAACTTACAAAACAGTAACATTTAAAGATGATCTTATAGTATGTACCTCTAGTATCTTAGGTATTATATGCAAATTACAAATTGCCCTAGCAACCCTGCATTGATTTGAATAAGAGACAGGAATATGAATAGGAGAGTGTCTGAATAGAATGATAAGTAATAAAAAGTGGCAATAACAATACATTTGTAGCCTTACAGAGCATTTGTTTTTAGATGGTGTCAGTGACCCCCATTTGAAAGCTGGAAAGAAACAAAAGAAAATTGCAAATCATTAAAAATTATGAAAAATAAATAATGAAGACCAATTGAAAAGTTTCTTAGAATTGGCCCTTGTACAATATACTGAAAGTTATCTTGAAGGTGAACCACCCCTTTAAAGGCTGAATATTTCTGGTCTGGCGTTTTGTCTTAAAACAACCAAAAAAGCTGCATAAAACAAATCATGACTTTTTGTGGAAACCTGTTGAAGTCATGTAAAAGGCAATGGCAGATATCCCTTTTACAACTCCTAGATGTTTCTTGCCATCATGAACTTCAGTTTTTGTGTAATTATCTTGGTATTTGTGTTACAATCCATAAAAAGTTGCGGTTGTGGTCACAAGTCAAATTGTTACTCGATTTTGTTGCAACTTTTCCCACATGTGCTTTTTTGTGAATTAGAGGCAATTCATGGTTGAGATTTTGGTCTTATTACATAAAAAAATTATTCTGGGGGATAATAAACAAAAACTTGACTTTTTCACCAAAAATAGATCCAACCAATTTTTCAAGTTGTGACAAACTCAAGGAACCTGAAGATAAAAAGCATGCTCCAATTGTTAAAGGGACCATCTGCCACTGACTTCTACATGAGCAGCTGGAGTATTTCTGGATTCTGAGTTTTAGCAGCTTTGGAGTTTTTTTCTCTCTAAAAATTTATATTTTCCCCTTTAAAATTAGACCAGAGAAACTTGAGGCTTCATTAATAGGAACCCTAATAAACACCCCCCTATGTGTTAAACTACTCAATATTTTGAAGTGATTCAGTTAGTTTTCCTTATTTTGATGCAAGAGCCGTAGGCCGCTAGTTGTCTTATTCTTCTCGAAGCAGTGGTCCCATTAACCTTTCTGCTAATTTACTAGTTTAAACATTAAAGGGAAACTGTAATGAGAAAATATTTTTTTTTTGTTTTTTTTTTTAAACGCATCAGTTAATAGTGCTACTCCAGTAGACTTTTGCACTGAAATCCATTTCTCAAAAAAGAAAACAGATTTTATTATATTCAGTTTTGAAATCTGACATGGGGCTAGTCATTTTGTCAATTTCCCAGCTGCCCCATGTCATGTGACTTGTGCCAGCACTTTAGGAGGGAACTGCTTTCTGGCAGGCTGTTGTTTTTCCTTCTCAATGTAACTGAATAGTACGCAGTGGGACATGGGTTTTACTACTGAGGGCTGTTCTTAGATCTACCAGGCAGCTGTTATCTTGTGTTAGGGGGCTGTTATCTGGTTACCTTCCCATTGTTCTGTTGTTAGGCTGCTGGGTGGGGGAAAGGGAGGGGGTGATATCATTCCAACTTGCAGTACAGCAGTAAAGAGTGATTGAAGTTTATCAGAGCACAAGTCACATGACTTGGGGCAGCTGGAAAATTGACAAAATATCTAGCCCGATATCAGATTTAAAAATGAAATATAAAAAAAATCTGTTTGCTCTTTTGAGAAATGGATTTCAGTGCAGAATTCCCCCATGACAGGAAAAGCCACTTCAAGTGTTGAAAACCCCCTATGTGTGTGATGGTCTAATGTACTGAAAATAGAGTGTGACAATCTCCTAATCATGGAAGAATCTCCCCACCATGGAGAGCTTCACATTTTCGACTCTGAAAGAGACATTTTGGCCTTATCTTCGTGTAAAAAGCAAGCATTTTCTGTGACTTTTTCAAAATGTTTTTGTATGTCTACTGCATTATTTTCTTTTCTTCCTTTTCCTTCACACATTCTGTAGTTTCGGTTTAGCTCACAGCTGGTTTGCTGGTTAGCAGTGTGTTACAGAAAGAAAATACAAATCTCAATATAATGGCTAAAAGCAATTCATTTTCTTCCCAGCATGGGTTTGATATCAGCTAGTAGAGGTCCTTATTGAAAACTAAAGAGCACTTCCAGTTCTTGGAAAAAAAAATATAAAATATCCTAATGCAGTATTATTCAACTTCTGTCTCAACTCGTAGTGTTCAAGGACATACCCAGCTAACCATAGGGGAATTACCTTAAATGAATAAGAAACTAATAAACATGTCTGTGTACAAGTAGCATCAAGAATAGAGTTTTTTTATACTGTTGCACTTCCAGGCAGAATAAAAAGCAAAATAGCTTCAAATTTAAAAACCTGACAGTTAATATATAATTGTCTGAAAGTATTGAAATAGTATTACAATTATTTATTAGATTATTATTATTATTATTAATAAAGTTATTTATTAGATTAGAAATGTATAACACAGTTGAGAATGGGGAAAACAATACTTCAGTGCTCTGTGAAATACATACTGTATCTCTTCCATGGTTTTCCTTTTTTGTTTGTTTGTTTTTTTTGCAGTTCTTCAATAATTATTGTCTTTTAATATAAAGATAAACACTATAGACAAGTTATTACCATCTCACTCAATTGCTGAATAGGCTTGGATATGCCTTACATTTCAACTACAATAAGATAAGTAGCTTTCCAAACATGAAAACTCATGTCATTCCTCAGCATTCTTTTTTAACCCTACATAAATTATTTCTAAAAAGCACCATGCTTGCTGTGTGACATAATTCCAGTTGTTTTCATTACATGAAGGTTACTTTTATTTAGTAAGTAGTTTGGAGAAAAACAGGAAATGTGTATTTTTGTGAGAGGGTAATGGATTTATCATGACAGAGAATATATATCCCAATATTTACAATACACTATTTATTTGCATTCAAATACAATTTAGGTAACCCTATGCTGGAACACTCTTTTAATTTTGTTTTCAATACGGGGCCTGAATCCCCTTTGCTATATGAAAGCTGCTGGGATTTTTTTAAAGCAATGTCTCCACCTAGTGGAAGACTTACATCTCAACAAAACAAATAAAACATCTCAAGAAACAAATAATAAAATACACAAATGCATTAAAAAATAGAACTTTATGTAACTTAAAGTAAAGCACAATTACATACCACCCCTGCATCGGAGATACCCATGTGACAAGTCCCAATCCTGACACAGTCCCACACTCTACACTGGGTGGACAAACACAGTCACAGTCCCTCTCCAGAGCTCTTTATATTAATCCCAGGTAGTGCTACTTGCCCCATGTACCTCTTCTTTGGACTTGGGCAGCTCCCACATGGCATACACATGGACAACACCTGTCTTCTCACAGGGGACCGTACTACGGACAAGATATAAACAGCATCTCAAACCCTCCAGCCTGGAGCTTTCCCAAGCTGAAACATGCAAACCCTTTTAATCTTCAGAGCTATCTCCCAACACTATCCAAAGTCCAAGCACACCAAAGACATTTTTATAGGAATGAATTCAGATCTTGAGCTCTAGAGCCTCCATGATCAAGCTCCACAAAGCTTTGGGACCCGTACCCCAAGTTCTCCAAGGGCCTCACCATCCTTTGGGCTTAGATTCCATCTTTCTCCATCCACTCCCTTCTGGAGTGAAAAATGGAAAGAGACTGACCACATTGTAGCTCTGCTTTGTGAAGTTGTTGCACAACAGTGATTCCATCTCGAGAAATCTGTAAATGAGAGAGCACACTTCACTGGGGAAATGGAAAACTCCCCCTCCCATATTCAATTCAGGCCCTACACTTTGCTGGCCACAGCAGGAGATTTCCAACCATGAGGGAATTTCAGACCACAGTGTTTGTTTTTTTACATTTCAATGTAAAAAATAAGAACTGCATTGATGTTTGAAATAAAATCTCCAAAGTTGTTCCTGTACTTGCTATTGTACTTGTTTCTGTACTTGGATATTCAACCTTAATACACAAATACCTTTGGGTGTGAACTCTGAATTTGATGTTTCTTGCTTTTACTGAGGTACATAAATATATCTGAAATTATTTACTCCATGTGCAATTTCTCACTACTATCATCAATGACTTTTGTTTTTATGTATTGTTTTTACTTTATATATTTAGTTCAATTTGTATTCATATATATTGTGCATTTTGGTTTTAATATGCACTGTCACTTTAAGAGCTATTTCTTTTCAAAAACTTTTTTTTATTCAAGCTTTTTTGGTTGCTTTCTGTATAAAGGTTCATTTCCTGTGGGAGGGTTTCTAGCATATGACTAAGTACCATGCAGGTACACATGGGGCTCACGGAGATGCATTTATACTTTTAAATTATGACTAATAAAGACATTTTTAACTTACATTTCTGACCCTGTGGATTCTCTTGAGTGCCGGATAGTCCTAATTTTCATTTTTTGGGTCTAGGAATGGTGCACCTGGACAACACAATCAACTTAGGGAGCTGTTTACTTTTTCTGGAGCACCATTTATTTATTTTTTTGTAGCAGTCTGTACTTGAAATGACACTGTCTAAAACTAGGCTAACTAAAACTAAAAACCCTTCTTTACCATTTCCAACATGCCAGAGCACTGTGCAGCTCAGGCTCCCAGATTATATATATACGAAGTCTGGTTTTATTAAGAAGGAAAAAATAGGCAATAAGTAAACTATAAGCATCACCTGAGCAAGGATGAATTGTTACACACACCCCCAAAAACACTGTATAAAAAAATGCTAGGTATAGGATACCACACTCTTGCTTGCAACCTCTTTTTTCCATATTATTTTTTGAAGTTTTTTGATATTTACTTTGTAGATAATACAAATCATATTCTGGTTAGCTAGACCAGGTTGGAAACCAAAACCTCACTTCAGCTATAACTGAGCTTAAATCAAATTGGGTGCTATAAAACTAATTGAACAGTACTTACACATAAATGTAAACTCACATTTTTTTGTTTTGGCTTTCACATTTTTTATTTGCTTCCTGCAACAGTAACCAGGCAACTGAATTATTCATTATGCCTGGGCTTGGACATGTTTTCATTCTTATTCCCATGCAATTTCCTGTGGGGGCATCTTTCTCTGTTTTTACAATTATGCTGAAATTATTGAACAAAAGATTATAGATAGATAGTTAGATGGATAGATGATTTTCTAGTAGATTTAAGGTGTATAAAGATCAAAAGTATGGAAAGATCCAGTATCCAGAAAGCCACAGGACCTTAGCATTCTGGATAACAGGTACAGAGAAAAAGGAAATAATTTTTAAAAATGTGAATTATTTGATATTGTCTATGGCAGATGGCCCTCCTGTAATTCTGAGCTTACTAGATAACAGGTTCTGGAGAACAGATTATTAAGGTCCGTTTTCGCTCAAATAGGTCATACAAATAGGTCCGTTTTTTTGATCAAATTCAAATTGTACGGATCGAAGTAATAGCGTATTCGATCAAATTCAATTTGAAGTTTTTCCAGATTGAAAATCAACTCCACCAATTGACTCCAAATATGTTCTAAGAGGTCCCCATAGGCTAAAACATGAATTCTGCAGGTTTTAGAATAGATGGTGAATGTTTGACGTACATGACAGTACATGATAAAATTTGAATTGAATTTGGACTATTCCCTAGTTGAAGTACATAAAAATAGCTCAAAATTCGAATTTTTTTCATTAGAATTTTCACTTCGACTCTTGATAAATCTGCCCCTTAGTTCTTAATAAGTTTATGGATTTGGAAGTCAGTATGGGTGTAAAAATAAACAAATCTCTTGTTACTAAATTGGTCTCTTTCAGAAAACTCCGAAACAGAAGCCATTGTTGCAGAAATTTTCATAACAAAGGAAACAAGACAATGTAAGTTAATAAAGCTTTATACTATACTACATGCATTACAAATAATTAATTATATGTAACAATACTAAAAAAATTACTACAACTCTCTTAAATTATAAGAACTGCAGTTCAATTAGGGAATAGTAGTCCCAAAACTCTAAAACACCACTGAAGATGAACTACAACTCCCCTCTTGATAATGTTAGCATAGGAGTTGATTATAAGCACCAGAAAATTAGATTCTAATTTTAAAATTAAAATTAGAAAATTTGAAAATCACAAATTCTAAGACATGCCACACAGTGTTGGAGCGCTCAACCTAGTGCTCAATCCTTACAGATCAGGTGCTGTGGCAGTGATTAACCCACTCTTCCTCGGGTCAGGAAATCATATGCAAAGTCCATTAACTGCCGTACACTGTCAGTTGTGATGTTATTTCAGCATTGTGATATTTATTAGCTCAATCGTGAAAGTAGACAAAAATTATGGCAACGTTTCAGGCCTCACAGAGACCTTTCTCAAGCCTTGGTTAATGGACTTTGCAAATACCAAGACATAATTATAAATTCCAAGTTTTACATTCTGAATTTAATTCAGAATCTAGAACATAAAAATTTGATTTTGTGCTTTGGAACTAACATAAATCTCAACAGTTAAAATTTAAAAATTGGAAGTCAGAGTTTACAGTTTGGAATTTAAGTTCTATAGCAGACTGTTAATTTAAAAATGTTTACATTTAAATGTGAAGTATATAAAGAATTCAGAAGCCATAATTTACAAACGGCAGCTTGGAATATGGAATTCTAAGTTACAGTTTATAATTTAGAACTCCAAATGGCAGAATATTTAATTACTTCTGTTCCAAAGTGTACATTCTAAATTTTAAATTCCAAGTTCTGAAATCAGCTTACAATTTTCTAATTCTAGGTTCCAAATTCTAGGGGGCATATTTATTAGTTTTTACCATTTGATCTTTGGAAAAGTATCAAATGTGTGAGAGATTGCAAGTTTTTTCAGTTGAATTAAAATATTATAGATTTTCTGCAGCCCTAGTGCAGCATGTTATTATGAGCACATATTTTTTTATTAAAATCCTGCACCTTATAGTAGATGGGTTTATACATTGAACATGCAGATGTTAACTGGTACATGAGGTAAAGAGCACCCTGCTCAATAAGACTTACAGTTTGTAATGCCGCTGTGTATTAACAAACATACCTTAATTTTCAAACATTTTAGAAATGCTGTCTACTGAATTTTCTAGAATGAGCTGTTTAAATAATCTAGTAATATTCAGCTTTAGTGTGGTAAATAAATGGAAACAATATAAGCATGAAATACTTATTTCTATTCCAAAACTGTTGTAAATATTTAAGGTTTTTAAAACCTCCAAACTTCCTATACTATCGGAAAATAGTGTCAGAAACTTTAGTTTGTAATCCTAAATGTCTAGTTGCAATGGTTAGTGCACCTGACAGGTTTAGTGTCCTCGTGGAGAAAGAGAACAGTCACCTGACTGACAGCAATTGTCTCATAGGAATTCCTAGCAAGTAATTCTTGGTTACCTCTTCTTGCTAGGATGCCTCTCATATTTCTTGTCTGTTATTGTAATCAGTCAATCAAAATCCACTAAAAGTTATTTTCACCTTTCTACCAATAACCTTATCATTTGGATTCCAATTACATTCTGCTTTGCTGAATCAATGTAATTTGCAAAGCCCACATTAAAATACCTGATATGACATTTATTATATTATATCATTGTAATGCTGTGTATTTCTGCTAAATATATTGATGCTTTTTTTCAAAAGAAACCTTTTATATAAAGATGCTCACTAGACTACTTTTGATAACATTATTTATTTTAAATGCTTCAAATGGGCGCTCAACCTACCCCTGATAAAAAAAGGTCTCTTTTTGTGCCCTTCCTTAAAGGCGGACTCAACCCCTAAATTAAGAAAAGGCTCTACCTACTAACCTAGATATTCCCCCCGCCCTGCTTCCCCCCCCCCGCATACTTCAATAGGTCTAAAAATGTCCCTAAAATATTTCTCACCTATCAGTGCAGTTTAAGTACAGTGGAGCGCATGGTCCAGATCTAGAAATAGCATATTCTCCAAATGAAGCAAATTCTGATATCTAGGTATATCTGTTCTAAGATTCCATTAACTCATTCAGCCTTTAGGTCTAACCAGCAAACCTAATAAGTATGCTTTGCATTCAAACTATATAAACATATAAAGTATGTAACTGCAACATAAAATATATATGCTGGTTCAAAGTTTTTTGCACCAATGTCTCTGAGAGTGCTGGCAGCTATGGGGGTGTTTTGGTGCAACTTTGAGTCTGTTTGCTTACCAGCTATGCTGCCATGAGGAGGATATGAAACTGTGTGTATTTCTTCCACAGCATGGACTGTAAAATATAGTCCTAGCTTCAACAAGGCATTGCACTAGATCACATGGTGCAAGTATGGTGGCCTGATAATTCCAAATGCAGTTCTGCTATAAGCCATGTGGAGGTGCAGGATAAAGGGAAATTACCTTGTGTGATTACAGCCTAGTGTCCAGCGGAGGGAGCCAACAGCATGTGAAATATATATATTAACATGGTGAAGACATGACAAAGGTAAAGAAACTCTGCAGCAGTTTAATTGTATTTTATTAAAACTAGATAAATAAACTTATATATTATAGATTGTCCAATACCAATGAGATTTACATAAATGACATAGCAAGAAATAAGGGAAATTGTAGCCTGTGGGCTACTCGACTATTATGCTTAAAGGGATTCTGTCATGGGAAAACATGTTTTTTTCAAAATGCATCAGTTAAAGTAAAACTATACCCCCGAACAATGTAGGTCTCTATAAACAGATATTGCCTAAAGCAACTCATATGTAAAACCCTGCTTCATGTAAATAAACCATTTTCATAATAATAGACATTTTTAGTAGCATGTGCCATTGGGTAATCATAAATAGAATATTGCCATTTTAAAAAATAAGGAGAGCCTCCGGGATCCTAGGAGCCAATGGTGCACACAAACATACCAAACAAACTATAAAGTTAGGTCACAAGAGCCAATTAACAGACAGAGTTGTGTCTTTTGCTTCAACACTTCTTCCCTTTACTGTTAGAGTTTAAATATTTCTGGTCAGGTGATCTCTGAGGCAGCACACAGACCATCACGAAATGGTGGTTCAAGGCAAGAGATGTAAAAGGGCAATATTTACTTCAATATATATCCCAGGTAGGTAAGATTCTGTAATATGTCACTTGATTTGATATAAACTATCTGTTGCTCAAAATTTCATTTTCGGGTTATAGTTTTCCTTTAATAGTGCTGCTCCAGTAGACTTCTGCACTGAAATCCATTTCTCAAAAGAGCAAAGAAAAGAGCTGGGAAATTGACAATATGTCTAGCCCCATGTCAGATTTCAAAATGAAATATAAAAAAAATCTGTTTGCTCTTTTGAGAAATGGATTTCAATGCAGAGTTCTTCTGGAACAGCACTATTAACTGATGCATTTTGGAAAAAAATTCCCATGACAGTTTCCCTTTAAGGTATTTTTTATGATAGAACCATCAGATTTTGTGCCAGGAAAGAAACAAATGGTCCATATTTTCAACCATTGGGGTTTAGTTACTAAAACTCGAGTTCGAACAAACTCCCAAACCCATATGCCCCAAATTTACCAATTAAAATTCTTTAAAAAAAATCAGTGCAAGAAAAAGTTGCGACAAAATTGAGCTTTAGTTCGAATCATACAACTTTTTAGAATTGTTGCTCCAAAAACTTGACTTTATCAAATTGAAAAAAACATGTTCCAATTGGGACCATCTGCCATTGACATCTACATTATTTTGACAGATTTTAGCTGAAGTATTTTCAGATTCTAATTTTTAGCAGCTTCCAAGCATAATAAATCTTGAAAACTTAGTTTTTTCCCTAAATCAATTAGCAATTTTCCCCTTTAAAAATTCAACCATAAAAATTTGAGGTTTAATAAAAAGTGCCCCATTTTGTATACATATAATATATTATGTGTCTTGATATACAGAGTACAATCATTTCATTGACAAAAGGAGTTTAGCTCTGCATAAGGATTCATTAATTTCCAAACTGAATTCTTACATTACAGAATCTACAAATACAATATGAACATCATTTGATTAGATCTTATTATGTAACTAAACATTACACTGACAGCTAAAGTAGCAAAGAATGAATATCATATCCTCATGTATAATTTTTGTCAATTTAAGGAGGCATCTTCATATTGTTTTGAATCTATATATTTTACTAAGGAGCTCTTACTGCTAAGGGGTTTCAGTACGCACATGATTTGTCCTGTAGTTACTTTCATGCATTATTTAGCTTGTTTCTAGTTTAAACATTTATATTTCTTTGCCTTTAGCTCTTTTGCTGCCTGAAGCTCCAAGAATTATTTCAACATCTTATCTCAGAATTTATTGAGTCACAAAGTTCAGAGGAAACAGATGAAGCTGCAAACATGAATTTATTTACTTCCATTAAGGCCAACGAAAAAGCAGTGCAGCAACTGAGGGGAAAGTATGTTAATGGAAATGTTACTAATATTCTTTTACATCTGCTTCTTTAAAAATGTTGCAAGCATTTGTGTTTGCTTCTCCTGGCTACTTTCTGTAGCAAGCATTTCTGTGATGTTGAATCAAAAAGCTGGCATTTCAGCAGTAGATGATTTCTTGACTTGACACCTAATACAATGGCACTTTGACAAGAATGCAGTCATCTAGATCAAACAATGTTACTGAGTCATGTTTGTTCAATAACATTCACTTCAACAGTCAGTTTTAATAGAATCCATAATAAAAATGATCTTGTGCAGCATTCGGAAAGCTGGGATTTGCATTTCTTTCCCTGTCTTTCTGAGCATTTTCTGTTTACTTTAAGAAAGTAAAGTATATGATAACTAAGCTGTATTAACCCATATTGGATGCAAAACAATCCTGTTGAATTTATTTGATATTTACATTTTAAGCAGAATTAGGGTACAAGTATTGGACCAATTATCCAGAATGATTTGGCTCTTCATACTTTGTCTACTATAAAATAATGTAAACATTAAATAAACCCAATGGGCTGGTTTTGCTTCCAATCATGATTAATTATATATTGGTTTGGCTCAAATACAAGGATCTATTGTTTTATTACAGAGAAAATTTTTTTTTAATTTTTTTGTTGTTTACAGTACTAAAGTCTGACAATCAAACACAGTTCCATCTTAAGTACATTTTTCCTTGTTTGAATATTCTATAAAGGATGCATGCTCGTATTTTTATGTGGTTATACATTCATATATTTTACATTTCAACGGGACATTGACATATAACAGTTGCAGGGATTTATTCATTTTCTTTAATATATTAAGAAATGCAGAAGTGAACTGAAAACTGGCAATCTCAACTTACAAAATTGATACTAAATAATTGGAGAATATCATGAAAACCTTTACAAAGATACTGTGGTATTCATACATTATACAGTACTAGAAAAAGGTATACATATCTGCAGATAAGCTGATTTTCTAACTTGTATTAATCAGTCGACTAAATGGACCCACTGGGCTACTATTTATACTAGCAAAAATCTATAAGGAGAAGTTAATGTAAAACAAGCCTAGCATTAGCGCACTGGAGAAAATAACGTATTCTATAATGCATTCAGTAATTAAAACCTCTACTAAAAACTTTTTCAGAGACACATTTGCCCCCCCTCAGTGGTTTAGACTATGTCTATCCTTTAAATAGAGTAAGTCTAAAGAGAATAAAGTTAATAAAGGGTATGGAGAGTCTCAGTTATGAGGAAAGATGGCTCAGGTTGGCAATGTACACTGTAGAAGGGGTATGTAAGGTGCAATATGATAGCTATGTATAAATATACAATAAATTATTTGATGCTTTATTCCACTGTAGATTCTTCTAGTGGATACAAAGGCATCCATTCAGATCAGAAGAGAGGAGGTGTCATTTTAAAGGAACAGTTCAGAGCAAAAATAAAAACTGACTAAATAGATAGGCTGTGCAAAATAAAAAAAAATTATGATATCGTTAGTCGGATAGTTAGTTAGTTGGCCAAAAATGTAATGTATAAAGGCTGAAGTGACTGGATTTCTAACATAATAGCCAGAATCCAACTTCCTGCTTTCCAGCTCCCTAAATCTGAGTTAGTCAGCGACTTGAAGGGGGGCCACATGGGACATAACTGTTCAGTGAGTTTGCAATTGAGCCTCAGCATTCAGCTTAGATTCAAAAGCAACAGATATGGCCAGGTCCGGACTGAGAATTAAAATAGGCCCTGCCATTTCAGGTACACAGAGGCCCAATCAGCCCTCACCAGACCACTAAATTCTGACTTTCTATGGCACCTTATAGCAGCCCCTCTGGCATTTGCCAGAACCCACAGATTGCCAGTTTGGGCCTGGTTATGACCCATGTAGCCCCCCTCAAGGCACTCATCGGTTACTGCCTGGTAACCAATCAGTGGAAACGAAAATGAGCTGCAAAGCAGGAAGTAGTGTTATGGCTATTATGTTAGACATCCAGTCACTCCAGCCTTCATACATTACATTTTTGTCTAACTAACTATATTAGAAAGATATTTCTTTTGCACTGCCTATCTATTTACCCAGTTTTTATTTTCATACTGAACAATTCTTTTAAGAGAGAAAGAGGGTTTGTTATAGTGAGACCTGTGAAGTTGTAGAATTCTTTCCCTTAAGTCAGGGAACCCCAACCTTTTGAACCTGTGAGCAACATTCAGAAATAAAAGGAGTTGGGGAGCAACACTAGCATGACAAATGTTCTTGGGGTGCCAAATAAGTGCTGTGATTGGCCATTTGGTAGCCCCTATGTGGACTGGCAGCCTATAGGAGGTTCTATTTGGCAAGACAACTGGTTTTTATACAACCAAAACTTGCCTCCAAACATGGAATTCAAAAATAAGCTCCTGCCTTCTGCCACTGAGGGCAACATCCAAGGGGTTATCTTGTGTTAGGGAGCTGTCATCTGGTTACCTTCCCATTGTTATGTTGTTAGGCTGCTGGGTGGAAAGGGAGGGGGTGATATCACTCCAACTTGCAGTAAAGAAGTAAAGAGTTGTTGAAGTTTATCAGAGCACAAGTCCCATGACTTGGGGCAGCTGGGAAATTGACAAAATGTCTAGCCCCATGTTAGATTTCAAAATTAAATATAAAAAAATGTGTTTGCTCTTTTTTAGAAAAACGATTAGAGTCTTTTTTTTTTAGGGTTAACTGTCCTCCATATATCAACTAAATGTAAATCTATTATTGCTTTCTTAACCCCCTTAAGACTTCTATAGGAAATATTACTTTTAATAGAGAAAGAGTCTATTAACAGATTGAGAGTTAAGTTAAGATCTCCGCCATAATCACTATCCCTTCGCCAAATTTATCTAGAACCTGTAGAAAATGGTGTATAAATACAATTTGTTTTTTATTGGGTACATAAACATTGTGCAGGTCTAATTTACCAACTTTCCCTTCACTATCACATATCTACCCTTTGTATCCTTAAAGTAATCCATCACTTTATAAGGGAGTTCTTTATGAATCAAGGTCGCCACTACAGTAGCTTTTTTGTCAGGATTATTACTCATATATATTTGCTTATGAATTTAAATTTAGAAATGGTAGGTGATTCTGTCTGAAATGTGTGTCCTGCAACATTACAATTTTTGCTTTGTATTTTTTACATTCATAAAGTACCTTTGCTTTTTTTACAGGTTCATTTATACCATTTTCATTTAGAGAGTACACATTACATTCCAAACTCTTGCCAACTACTAGGAAACATCATTAATTGAGTTCATCATTCCCAATTGCTTATCTATTTTGACTCTATTGCATATGTTGCATGTGACATAACTGCACAGCTATGTCACTGATGACATGCTTCTGTATACTGAAAACTGAATTCTAGATAGTTTTAGATAAACAATAAGATGGACTTTGAAAATCAGTTATAGGCGTAAGAAAATCATGAAAACATTAAATAAACCCAATAGGCAGTTTTTTCTTCCAATAAAGATTAATTCAATCTTAGTTTAGATCATGTACAAGGTATTGTTTTATTATTACAGAGAAAAAGGAAATCATTTTTTAAAAATTTGTATTTATTATTATAATGAAGTCTATGGGAGACGGACTTTTCCTAATTCAGAGCTTTCTGCATAACAAGATTCCGGATACTTGTACAATCAACCTGTTGTAGCCCAGAGAAAAACGTAATTTTAAAATATATTTTACGCCAATATATATTGAATTATCCCATATATGCTGGTACATCCCAATCCCCGCAGTATATCCAGTTCACCTCAGTGTGTTTGGGTTTATCGCTGTTTATCCAATAAAGTCTAGGCTTTGCATGGCATATCCCATATTGAAGTGCTGCAAACATTTCAGATGGTATTTTGCTTTGTTCATCACTTCTTGTTGACCAAATGTCAAATTTAACAGTGGTCTATCAGAAAAAAAATGGCAAATGAAACAGTGGGACAATTCTTAGCGGCAGCTTGAAAGTTCCAAAGCAATCCATCAATGAAATTAGTGTCATAAAGACTGCTTCTATCAGGCAACAACAACAACAACAAACAACATTTGTAAAGCGCTTTTCTCCCGTAGGACCCAAAGGCATGGTACAGCATTCTGCATGCCACACAATACACATTGATTTGAAAAATGTAGAAAGACTTTGGGGGAAGTACTTCTTCTGAGTTTCTTATTTTTATGGTGCTTCATATAGCCTGAAGTGTCATCATGACTGTAGATTGAGACAATAAAAAAGATTTCTGTACCTGGAATATTATAATACAGAATATAAAACATACATTTTTCAGCTTGTTCTCAACCTTCATACTTAAGGTAAATCAAAGAGATTGGACCCCACAGACATTTTATAATTCTCTGAGGCTGGAAAGCAGTAAATAAAAGATGTATACTAGTTGATTCCCAAATATTCAGTAGAGAATTAAAAAATAAATGTTTTAGAAGGCACATCTCAGGGCAGCAACCGTCCTTAGAAGTAATTGTATTTGTGATAGCTTCTTCTGGCACTGACACATAAGTCACAATAGTCATATTAAATATTATATCTAATATTAGTTAAAAAATGTGTAGAAATATCTGTAATGTACCTTGTACTTAATCCCAATTTAGATCTAATCCATCCTTATTGCATGCAAAACAATTCTATTGGGTCTATTTAATGTTTAAATTATTTTCAAGTAGACTTTAAGTATGGAGATCCAAATTCAAGGAAAACCTCAGGTCCTGAACACCCTGGATAACATGTCTCATACCTGTATTCATATTTTAATTGATATTCTTAAATAAATAAAACTCCAGATCTCCCAACACCATCATATCCAAAGATGAAACTATTAAAGTACTGTTGTTTTAATGAACAAATCACCATTACAACATTCTGTATACTCATAATATACTCATAATTAGCACATTAAAACACATGATGCATTACTAAGCCAATGTAAATGAAAAGTCTTATTTTGTTACTTTTTTGCTTAGGAATAGAATTAGTTGCTTATGTGTGACCATGCGTAGATATGCAACAATTCATCTCAGAAATGCCAATGCTCTGCTTTTACCCTTTAAGTTCATAAGCCAGATTGTTTTAATCATGCTTAATTGGTTTCTGAATTGCTTGGAAATCTTTAAATGAATAGTTCTCTTAAAGTGCAACATTATTATTAATAATCCAGTTTGTGCTTCCGCTCCCTTTATAGTTATGACCTTTCTGTTAATGTATTCAATATGAAATAAGCCACAGTGTATGGGAAATAAGTGTTCTTAGGATTCAACATCAGATGAAAGATTATATGTAATGTAATTTAGCAATGGATGTTGCTTAATATTCATAGCCTTTATGGTAAAACTCTCAGGCACTTCTGAATATAATTGATACATTTATTTTATTTCAATAGATAATTTAAAAAAGTAATTAGGTAGCTGAATAATTAGGGGCCATGATGACCTTCCATAAACTTGAATTCCTGTATTACAGCACAGTTGCTTAGAATGACCAGTCACTGTACATTCAGTTACAAACATAGGTGTGAAGATCCTTGAAATGGAATGAGCTACAAAAGCATTATTATTGTTTATTAAGCCCACAAGTGTTTTTATTGTTTTATTCTCCAGTGTGGCACAGTGTCTATTAAAGCCCTAGAGTTAAGGTACATACCTCACCGAATGCTCTATGAGACTGTATATGAGGAGAATGATAGAAGCTGGTAGCAATCAGCAAGTAATTTAATAAAATCAGGGAAAGGGAAGAAGGAAGAAGAAGTGTGTGTGTGTGTGTGTGAGAGAGAGAGAGAGAGCTTGCTGAGGAGTTTGTGTGGAAAACTCTTGAGAAAACAGACATTATCTAAATACCCTAAGTGGGAATATAACTTTGCTGTAAAGAACAGGACCTGTGTGGCCAGTGTTGTTGTGTTTGGTAGCCTAGGATGAGGAATGTGCCAGTGGAGCATTGTTGCCTTGTTAAAGGAAAACTATACCCCCCAAACAATGTAGGTCTCTATAAACAGATATTGCCTAAAACAACTCATATGTAAAACCCTGCTTCATGTAAATAAACCATTTTCATAGTAGCATGTGCCATTGGGTAATCATAAATAGAAAATAGCCATTTTAAAAAATAAGGACAGTCTCCTGGGATCGTGTGATGCAATGGTGCACACAAACATACCAAACAAACTATAAAGTTAGGTCACACAAGCCAATTAACAGACAGAGTTGTGTCTTTAGCTTCCACACTTCTTCCTGTTACAGTTAGAGTTGAAATATTTCTGGTCAGGTGATCTCTGAGGCAGCACACAGACCATCATGAAATGGTGGTTCAAGGCAAGAGATGTAAAAGGGCAATATTTACGTAAATATATATTCCAGTTTGGTAAGATTCTTTAATGTCACTTGATTTGATATAAACTATCTGTTGCTCAAAAATTCATTTTCGGGGTATAGTTTTCCTTTAAATCAAGATGAAAAAAGACCAAAGTCCATCAAGTTCAGACCTTCCAAATGAAACCCAGCATCCATACATACACACACACCGACCCCTCCATACTAGGGATGCAGGGAATCCACTATTTTGGATTCAGCCAAACCCCCAAATCCTTCCCAAAAGATTCGTCCGAATACCGAACCGAATCCGAACCCTAATTTGCTTATGCAAATTATGGGTGGGAAGGGGAAAACATTTTTTACTTCCTTGTTTTGTGCCAAAAAGTCACGTGATTTCCCTCCCTGGCCCTAATTTGCATATGCAAATTAGGATTCGGTTCGGACAGGCAGAAGGATTCATCCGAATCCGAATCCTACTGAAAAAGGTTGAATCCTGGCCAAATCCTGGATTCGGTGCATCCCTACTCCATACACTCATAAACTATATATACCAATATCTATACTAATTGTAGATTTTAGTATCACTAAAGCTTGTTCAAGAAAATATCCAAGCCCCTCTTAAAAGCATTGACAGAGTCAGCCATCACAACATCATCTGTCAGTGCATTCCACAACCTCACTGCCAGGGCTGCTCCTGCTACAAGGGGGAAAGTGAGAAACTTGCCTCAGGCGGAACCTAGCTGCCAGTTACCAGGGGCAAAAAGCCGCCTCTGGTAGCTTTAAGAGATGGATTTCTGTTTTTTAAAATGGAAATTCGGCTCTGCTAGTGCAGCGAGCGCAATAGCTCTCACTGCATTAGCGCTCCCTCCTGCTCAGTAATGGTGATTAGTACAACCCAACTAAATTGGTTTCTAATTTATTAGAGAATTGTCTCCAATAAATTACTTTACATTTTTGTGATATGGCAGACATAGTTTGGTGTAGTTGCTTGAATATTATTATTATTATTATAATTATTAACATTATTAAAAAAAACTGATTTTAAGAACAGTCACAAATGAAGCAATCTCTAGGAAAGATTTTGAATTTGAAGCATGAAAAAGTAATTAACACTACATCTTTGGTTTTCAATAAAAGAGAATGTGAATAAATATAAGCATAATAGCATACACAATAGCATACACAAGACATCTAAATAGGATATGCTTCCAGGCTAAATAGATTATTTTGCAAGCAATGAATTTCAATTAATACTGTTCCTGCTAATTAATTACTATCCATTTATATTGCATTTGAATAAGACTTGATGAATGTGATTTATAATAGGGGCAAAGAGAAGATCAATTCAAGTGTATCCCTATAATGTATCATTGAGAAATGTCTGTAGATGTCCATGAATGCTGCATGCTGTAGTACATGGCCTGTTGTTGGAGTTTCAGTGTACCTGTTGGGGTCACCATGTTGCTATCACACTGGAGTAATTGCTGCACAGCTAGATGAACATCATATTAACAAAACGTTTTTTTTTTTTAATAGTAATCTTTATTATGGTAAAAACTTTGTCATGCATTGATCGATGCCCATTCATCGGCTTCTTTTGTTTTCAATTAATTCTGTGCAAGTGCATACAATTTTAGAAACATGCTTTTACCTGCAAATGTATGATTATGAAACACCTTCATACCATGCCAAGGAAGTCCCATATGGTGGTCCTAGCTACTTACTTCAGGTCATAATCAATGCGTTTGAGAATAAGAGTTGTTGGTTTTTTTGAAAGTGTACCTTTTTGGGTTCATCGTAGCCCCCTGACAATGATCTTCACTTTCTGCAGAACCAACTCCTCTAACCCATGTCACCCCCCAACTTGCAATGTAGCTTGTTGCACCAGTGAGACAGCAGGTACAAGGTGAAATTGTACAGTAGACCCCTGGGCCCTCCCCTCCACCAGGACCCTCTGTGGTTACAGGATGTGCTATATGGCCAATCATTGGATAGCACATCATTGTAATGCTCTATTCTCCTTACATTTGGTTTAATGTTGCCACTTGCTAAGATTAGATCTGCCTTTTATGAAGTTATTTGCATGTGGCTGTGTCCTTTTTTCTGTAGTGGGAACTTGCCTTTGACGTTTTGGTCTATAATCAAATCAATTACCATAATAACTGTAGAGGTTGAATGGCTGCTGGTAACTTCCAGAAAAATCCAGTATATCAGTTTTGCTGATCCACTTGGGCAACACCCATCTCTCTCTGGTCCAGCAGTGGGCTATAAGATTATTATCATAACAGATTTGTTTAAAATGTGTTTATTTCTCAGCTTCAACACAGAGAAGAGATTGCGTTACATATAACATATTACAGTATGTCATCAAAAGGGTAATGGGACAATTATATATCTTAATTTAGCTAGTTATTATACAAACAGGCAGTGCCAAACACAAGTAAACAGTTTCCAGGCATATAAATAAATAAATAAATAAAACAAAACAATAAAACAAAAAAAAGTATCCAATGATAAATTCACATTCAGAAACTTCCTATATAAACTTTGTTTCATCTAGAAATTACTAGGATTTGGCCGCTGGCTATTACCATTAGCTCTGAACAAATAACGTGAACATTCTAGTGCTCTGCTTGTTTCCAGTCAATTTAAGCCCTTCTTAAAGTGGACCCATCACCCCAAAAAAAATATTCAAAATCATATTTTATAACATTAGTCAAGCAAAATGAACATTTATTACACTATATAAATTATTTTAATCTTGTTTCCTTCAGTCTGGGAATTCATAATTATAGCAAGCAGGCAGGAGCCATTTTGTGGACACTGTTATTAAGGCAAGCCTTGTATCATCTCAGAATCTTGTTTGTGCACCAGAATGGGGGACCCAATGTCTATCCCCATGTCCTGGCTACACAATTAAATGGTTAAGAGAACTGGGGGAATGTGTGGGGAGCAGTGGCATCTAAGAAGTGCTGAATGGAAAGTGAAAGTAATTATCTGCCCCGCCTCTATGCCTAAGGCATAGAGGAGTGGCAGACAATATTTGATTGACAGCTGAGATTTTTAAATGAGCTTAAAACAGCTATGAATGCTTTAATAAAAATTTGAAATTGGATTTCATGTTTAATTTGAAAATTACTTTTATTATACAGATTTTTGTGTCTGGGTGACAGGTCCACTTTAATAGTGGTTATTTATGTTCGTCTTTAAAATTTCAATATCTACTATTTATAGATTTTGAAACCTATTTTAATTATTTGGCTCAGTTTTTGGAAATCATTATATTAAAAAAGAATATTTCTAAACTGGGAACACAAGTGAAACATCAAACAAATGTAATGGTGTTGCCCTTAGAAGAATACATGTAATACAAGTAATCACTGTTATATTAATGAGGGCTGTTTTTTTTTTTTTTTT
>CM044434.1:122391201-122405367 GCA_024363595.1 Xenopus borealis | reverse complement strand
TTTTTTTTTTTTTTTTTTTAAATGAATCCTTAGCAGGCGTAGGGGGACCTATGCAGAGAGTGCATGTTTTTGCACTTGCCTATCCATGTACTGTATATGTGCACATGTATTTCACTTCATGGTTAAATCCAAAAATAAAATCAGTTTAAATGTTTTAAGAACATGGAGTTCAATCTAGACCTTGATCTAATGCAAACATATACATTTTTTATAATGTATTGTTCTATATACTTTTTCTCTGATCCTTGATCTCAACTCAATAACTATTGTTATATTTGCTGCCTGAAAAAAATGTAACATATTCTAGGGGCAATGCATCATAAGTCAATTTCATTTTGTCAAAATTTCTGAAATTGCCATTCATTGTCATCTATAAGAATCTCCTCAAAGCTTTAACATCAAAGTTTGCTAGGTGGTTATTGTAAAGGACAATGGAGGCAATTTTGAAGAATTTTGGCCAGTGTTGTGAGGTAAAAGCACACAGAGGAAGGCACCAAAATAATTTATTTGTGTGCCATCAATAAAAAGTGGGTAATTATGTGATACAACTCAAAGGGGGGGAATTCACAAAAGTGTCTGGAAGGAAAAAATGTCTTTAAAATGTTGTAGCAACAGACGACAAATTCACAGAGCATTTCCCCGCCAATTTTCCTACATACACAACACTTTTGAAATAGTGTAGTGAAAAGTGGGCGTGGTTTTTTCGGTGCCACTTTCCACGACATTTTTATGAATTACGCGTAAACTCTTTTTTTTGCTGACAATTTTTCCGACACATTAGGCTTTCCAAAATGAAAATGTCGGTCAAATTGTCTTTTAAAATGTCGTGTAAAATGTCGTATAAAATGTCGTGTAAAATGTCATCTGTACGATGAAAAGATATACGACCTTCTAGAAAATTGTTGGACTTACGAGACATTCAGAGATGGTAACATCTGCCTTTGTGAATTTGCCGTTTGTAATACATTTTACAAATTTGTAAATAGATCAAATGATCGGATATTCGATAATTTGATCATTCGATGATCGAAGGAATCAAAATTTTAAAGTTATTCGACTGCCTACTTCGCCAGATTGAACCTACCGAATTGTAATAGAAGCCTATGGGAAACTCCCCATAGGCTTCTGAGGCTAAGTCCTGCTCGAATAGGACATTATAGACAAATATCAGGGGACCTTTTTACCCATAAAGAGGATCACCGCACCAGAGGCCACCCCTTCAGACTAGAAGAAAAGGACTTTAATTTGAAGCAGTGTAGGTGGTTCTTCACAGTGAGGACAGTGAGGTTGTGGAATGCACTGCTGGGTGATGTTGTGATGGCTCATTCTGTTGATGCTTTTAAGAGGGGCTTGGATAATTTCTTGGACAGACATAATATCAAAGGTTATTGTGATACTAAATTCTATAGTTAATATAGATCTGGGTATACAGTAGAACCCCCATTTCACATCCCCTGATTTTAAGTTTTCCCTCATTTTACATAGATGTTTTGTGGTCTCTCCTATATATATAATACATAATACATTTCTCTGATTTTCCATTTTCCTGGATTTTACATCATTTTTGTCTGGTCCTCTGAAAAACTTAAAATTGGGTTTCTACTGTATATAGTTTATGTGAAGGTATGGAGGGGTGTGTGTATGGATGCTGGGTTTTCATTTGGAGGGGTTGAACTTGATCTTTGACTGTCTTTATTCAACCCATTTTATCTTTGTAATTATGTAGCTATGTATTTACCCTGCATGTTTTATTAGTGTATTGTTCTACAGCAGGGGACCCCAACCGCCGGGCAACGGCCCAGTATTGGGCTGCGGACATACCCAAACTGGGCTGCAGAGCCTAGCCCGCATCTGATGTGGCATGCCAAAATTCCACAAGCGCCTGAATTTGACGCCCCCTGGCCCTTAGAAAAAAATTTGGCCTTTAGACCGGTCACTGAGGCAAAAATGGTTGGATAATGCTGTTCCACAGTACAGTTGTATATGTACATATAGAGCTAAAATATGCATACATACATGCATACTGTACATTTACTTTTTTTGCTTTGTAACCCATAATTACAAATAGTCCTTTTCTGTTAGTACAGTTAGTCTGCATCATACCTGCTAGAATCTGCTTGGTTATGTTCACTAAATTGTAAGTAAAAAACAAGGCATAACATAATGAAGGATTTCTTGGCCAAGTAAAATTAGAACTGAAAATTGAAACTTTGTAATTAGAATAATAATCATACAGTTAAATATAGAATATTAGAATATTTCAACATTCATTTCAGTTAAAGGTCAATGGGGTATTGGAGAATTACCCAGTTTCGAAGTATAAAGGTGTCACATGAAAGCACTCTAGTTTTGTATGTATTGTAGGATTTAGTTTTTCTTTAACTCATCCTTAATCAGCTATCCATCAGGTAATACAGGTATCCTGATAACATGTGCAGCCCAGCTCAACTCACATTTATCATCTTGGAGGATGCACAGCAGAACCTAGTGGTTTTCACGAGCAATGGTCATGCAGCTTGCTACCATCAGAATGGCATTATTCGGTAACTTCATTGGTATATTAAAACATTTTAAAATGAGCTACTGGAAAAAGATATATCTAGCAGCAGCAACTAGAGTACCATTATCATTCTTCAAACTACCATCATGTTTCAGCATCTGTGGTACAGTATAGTGGAACTACTAAGTAACAGCTTAATTTTGGATTTATATGCCTAATAAGTAAATAGAGGTCACATCATAGGTATAGAGCAGGGATGTTAAAAAGAACTGGATAAAAAACAGCTATTGCAGGGCAACTGGGCAATCATTTTAATTAAGCTACTATTTTTTTAACTTTTTTTAATGGTAGCTAGATAAAATTCAATAGGGTTCCTGAATGGCACACACACACACAATCCCTTATTTCCCCCCCTTGACATGGGAAAAAGGTTAGTATAAAAATACATTTGGGCCTCTTTTGTCAGAGGTTATCATAAAATTAATGTTACTTTTTTTTTTTACTTTTGTAGGTGGCTGGCCTAAAATAATGAATTTTATTTAAAATAATTCTGCCAGAAGGTCAGTAATTGTGCTTGGGTCTGTGTTTGGCTCCCCTTTTTGTCATTTGATGGAGGTATTGTCCCTACTAATTCAAGGTCAGCATGGTTGTGTGATGTCTGATTAGTATCAGATCCAATAACAGATGAGTTTGCCTTATTTTATAAACGGGCCATCCAAGTCCATTGCAACCATAATTGGTGCAATCTCTTATGTTCAGGAGAGCTGCCAGAGCAATAACAAATGAAGGTCCTTAATGCCATCCATTAAAGACACTGGATGGAATACCAGCCCAGGATTTTCTCCAAGTATTCCACCCATAGACCCAGAGCTGACAACACTGACAGTGTTTAATAATTAATCTCTGAAAATTATACTATAGGACAATCATGGACACAGAACTAGAGAGGACAACTGCAGTCTTCTGCTGCTCTACAAAGTGTTCAAGGGTTAAGGTTTATCTTTTCTCCATATTTTTTCCAGTCTTCAGGGCTAGAAAATGAGGGCTGGTTGGATTAAAAAAAAAAAGAGAGAGAAGCAAGAAACTGACATAAAACATCCCAAATAATCTCTGGTCTACTCTCTGTGAATATTCCAACACAGCAGGAATCTCAGGGGTCACATGCATTTCCCCAGTCACTCCTGCTGTGTCACATTACAATGATAAGCAGCCAGAGTATAAGCACATCACACACACACAATATACACACACCATAATTGCCTATGCAGTAAACAATAAAACACTTTAATTTCACCCATCAAATGAGTGCAGAGCATCCTCAGAGAACTGGTATTGTACTTTTACTGTCAGAATTCAAATTGATTTAGAAAGAAAGCTGATTATTTCCATTGTCCGAACTTAGTGACCCAATAAAGCACTATCATAAAGATCTATCATTTTATGAGTCGAGATCCAATCTGAGACAAAAGTATGCGCCATTAGGAATAGCTGGAATACTTGTACAGAGCTTATTTTCAATGTGAAAATTGGATTTTTGAAAAGGCTGGTTAATTCTCTCTGGGGTGTACTATCAATGTACTGATTTGTTATAAACAGAACTCTTACCTCTCTTATGATCCATGACTTTTAAATGCATAGAAATTGTTTTCCGAATAACAAAAAAAAATAGGAAATTGAACGAACAGAAGGGCTAAATCACAAACTAAGTTCTGACATCCATCTCCAAACTTAAACTGTAAAGCTTAGCAATGACTTCAGAGTAGTCCCAGAGACATAAAATGCTGAATGCTCTTAATCGAATTCCACACCATGCTGGTAGGGTAACTTCAACCTGGCATAATGGAACAACCCATGGAATGAAATATAGAAGTTTGCAAATAACATTTACAATAACAAATGGCCTGTAGATGTCACTGTGCACAAGTTATACTGTGCATACGCAGGACTTTCTATACTGCCTGACCATGTCATCGCTGTTACACAAGCACCTACTCCATCTGATTTCCAGACCTTACAAGCTTTCTTAGGTCTTACTTCATGATACTCTAAGTTTATTCCCAACTATGCTTCAGTTGTGGAACCACTGAGAGCACCACTATGTGGAACTTCAAGTCTGGTTTGGTCAGAGACTGCTCAACATAGCTTTGAAATAGTGAAACAGTTAATTGTGAACAGTCCAGCACTAGCTTTATTTGATCCTGTACTTCCCACTATGGTTACTACAGATGCTTCAGAGAATGGCGTTGGTGCAGTTCTCACACAGACCCATGCTGATCATTCAGAGAAAACTGTTGCATTTGCATCCAGAACACTTACAGAGACAGAGTGTAAGTATTCAACTGTTGAAAAAGAAGCTCTAGCAAGTGTTTGGTCAACAGAAAAATGTAGAACCTAACTATGGGGTAGAGAATTTATCTTATGCATTGAATAATGTTACTGCTGATTGTTTGTCACGTTTACCTTTACCTGCAGCTTCTGATACACTGGGTGAGGACATAGAAGTTGCAGCTCTGACCTGTGACTGATATACTATCATCTACAGTTACAGCTGCTGATTATAAGCAAGCTTGCCTCACATGTCCAATCCAAGTAAAACTACGGGACATCTTACAAAAAAAATGGGCAAATGCTGAGAAGAAACGCAGTCCTGGTCTTTAGCCTTACTACAGGATTAGACACGAACTGTCCTTAGTAGATGGTTATGTTGTCCAGGGAGCTCACAGCTTACTGGTACTGGAGACCTTGCGAGAAAAGCTCATACAACTTGTACACGAGAGGCATCAAGGTAAAACTGCCATTCAATCTTGTGTTACTTGTAAGATTCATGACAAAACAGCAACCACACATACACCACCACTTCAGCAATAGTATTCCCTGATTCACCATGGGAAAAACTTGCTATTGATATTGTGGGTCCTTTTGTAGATGCTCCTAGAGACTGCAGATTTGCTATAACCTTGATAGACTATTACAGTAGACTATGGACAGAAATTTGTTTCTCATATAACATCAGCTACAGTAATAATATTTCTGTCTACAGTCTTCAGCAGTCTTCAGGTAATCCAAAGGAGTTAATATCAGACAACGGACCACAGTTTGTCTCATCTGAGTTTGAAATCTTTCTTAGAGAGAGGAATATTGTGCATAGGAAATCTTCAGTGTATTACCCACAAGCAAACTAAGAAATTGAGCGATTCAACATGTCTGAAAGAAGCACTACAGACAGCAAATCTCAATGGGAAACAGAGTTAACCTTTACATCAATGTTCCTACATAACTACAGAGCAACATGTCATGCAACAACCCAAGAATCTCCAGCTGAATTACTACATGGCAGACAAATGTGCACTAAGTTACATGTTGCAGACCTCTAACTTCCACAATATACTGTGCCCACAAAATCGTCTACTGACAGAAAATGTGGTGCAAGAGAAGTGCACTTTCAGCCTGGATTTTTAGTCAGAATTAAGAAACCAGGACTACTGAAACTAGGACAATCTAAATTTACTACACCACTTGAAGTGAGACACCAGTGAGGTTCATACGCATATGAACTGTCTGATGGATGCATCTGGAATGCAAGTCCTCTTGCTCCTGCTAGATATGACTTTGGAGAAGCTCCATTTGATGGACATTTTCCTACTTCTGATGCCAACTGCAATAGGCCTAAAGAAAGTGAACCTATAAGGCATACTGAGAGAATCAGAAAACTACCTGCATGGACCAAAGACTATGTCATGAGAAGAATGTATATTATTGCTTTAAGATGCATTGTTGTTGATTATTACATTTGCCCAAATGCTTTCCTACTAAAGAGGGAATATGTGGTGTTTATAAAAATGGCCTGTAGATGTCACTGTGCATACATAGTACTTTCTATACTGCTTAAAGTGCTAGCGTTGATGTTACTGTGCTGTAATGGCTGCATGAGCCTGCTAATAAAGCACTGTTATACTCTGCTCAACCTTGGCTATCAAAACACAACACTATACTTATGTGCAGGTTCTTTTATCTCTTGTATTGATTATTGGGGGGTTATATAGTGAGCACAATGGAACATAGCATTTTGATAATGTTTTTCCTCTTTAACTGTTTCCAGATTGTTCTCAGTAAATTTAAATATAATCAATGGGTTTATGTTACACATGAACAACTATTAACCACAATAAAAACATTCAAGTTTATAGGAGACGGTTTTGTGTGTCATAAGACCCTTTTTATATCTTTCAAGGGTAATGATCTGAGATATGCGTGCCATTTTACTACATTGTCCGAATTTCATTATCATGGCCATTTTAAATGGGAAAATTAACCTTTACATCAATGTTCAACTCTAGTTCCCAAACGTAGTAAAACAGTGTCAGATTTGCATGATGGACATTCTTGCTGTTATCTGTAGCATATGCAGTTTTTCTGTCATCATTCTTCTAAATGAGCAGTAACATTATAATAGAACTTGCAAAGGGCAGCATTAGCTGAAGGTGTCCTGGGGCAATGCAAGAAGTTAACTGTCAAGGCTGGAATTACTCACATAGGTGCTAAACTGTATCAGAGCTCTCTAAGACCTGGAAAAGGTCATGCATTTTCTTGTGTACTTAATGCAGTCAGAGATGGCTACCATAAAAGCATCTATATGGATTGTAAGACAACTGGTCATAGCAACCAATATTTGAATGTCAGACAGGAGAATGAACAGGGAAAAACAGTAATAAAATGTAAGTTTGTGGAGTGACAGAACAGAAACTTTTGATGATTAAACTAATTTAATTACTGGATTTTTCAAATTTTTAACGCCATACACTGTAAAAGGTACGTTGTTGTATAATGCTGGTGAACTTCAAAAGGAGTTCTTGTTTTACATTTCTTAGAATGAATCCTATTTTACCCTATTTTGTATGCTGTAGCCAAACTTCAAATTGATTTTATGCTTGTGCCTCCTCCTAATAGGAACCTGCAGAAAAAAAATCATTAAAAGATCTGTTAAAATCTGATCTTTTAGTAACACTTGAGCTGTAGTTGTTCATCCTTAAAATGATCGATATTCCTAATTAAAGTTACCCTTCAACTGTGTTTTTTTCCCAACCTCTAAATATTCTGTCTCTTCTTTTCCTTGTTAATTCATACACATTGCTGATTTATAAATGAAGATAGTTGGTTATAACCTGTTAAAGACTCAGCTTCCTACATACAGGTTGTTTGTTGTGTTCCCAATACCCCCTGTGGAGGTGCAGATGGATTCTATTAACATCTGGAATGGGGGGGGGTGAAATATTATGGGAGCATGTCAGCAATGCTTGTGGTTCATTAATAATAATGGTGAATTCAGTGGTTGTAAGGGGAAATAATAAGAAGGTGGGGGGAATAGGTGTTATGAAAATGAAGACATTTACCTGGGGCAGAAAACAATATCCTCTATGCTGGGGCAGATCGGTGATACCTGCTAGAAATGGTAGTGAAAGGACATTATCTTCCTGGGCCATATTAGGGACAATGGGTGGAAATATGTGAACAGGGCAAGGGCATGTCAGTCAGAGTGGGGGAAATTAGTGGCAGCAAGACGTCCACTGAGGATCTGGAGATTTGTTGGGGCAATCAGTGTTAGTGAGAAGATGCCATCCACCCTGAGCTGATCAGTGATAGTTGTGTATTTATTGCAAATGCTAGCAAAAACACAAGCTGTGCTGGCCTGATACGTGAATGGGGGCAATTAGTGGTAGTTACTTGTCATATCTTGGTATTTATGCAGTTATAGCACAGATATAAGTGTGCAAAAGAAATGGGGTTCTGTGTCTCTTGTCTCTGCAAGCTTTTATTATTTTATTTAGAGGTTCCTTTACTTTTGTGGCAGAAGATGTGACTCTTAGTTTTGTCTCACTGTAGGGAAAAGAGAAGTCTATTGCATCATACTCTTCAGACCCAGTTCAGAATTTATGGCGATATGTAGCATCCTCCTCTTAGCCTTCACTCAACTGCCAAGTTCAGGGTTGTTTTTTATTATATCCAACCAATGTAGGAAAGGAGTAGATTAAAATGATTTTTATCAATACCTCACCCTAGGGATAGAAGGGATGGAGGTGTAAGGTTGGAGGGTTAATACTTATGTTTTCACTTATCCCAGCAATTACCACATAAACATAATAACTGCCCTACACTGTTCTAAAAAGTAATATCAATGTGAATGACCCCTTTAATGCTATTAAATCTGTAAGTTGCCATTCTAACAGATACAATCAGAAATGTCAATAGAAAGTTTCTTGTGCATCCTTGAATGTCTAGGGTGCTAAAAACATATCCTACATAAAAGAGTCACGAAAATAAGCAGGACTGCATAAATAACAAACAAAATAAGCGCACACTCTACTGAAGATAAAAGTCAAAGGATAAAATGGCTCTGGGGCATCTATCCTTGAGGATATATATAGTTGAAACATTGATTATTCTGCACAGGTAACATCTGGCCTTCAAATTAGATTCTGTAGCAAGGCAAGATAATAGCTGTACATTAAATTTTAGTTTTAGTTTTTTTCCCATTGTCTTATATTAACCCTTCCCCTTCATCATTTCTGTCTCAGATAGAGGAAGAGAGAGTATGTGTTTCTGTCTAGAAATGTAGATTCTGCCATGTGTCAAGGCAAGAACTTTGCCTCAGGTGCACTTTACCAGGGGAAGAAAAAAACATACCACTGGAAATTTTGAGCTGAATTTTTGGTTCTATAACAAAAGTTTTGGTTCTTTTAGTGCAGAGAGTGTATTTTCATGGTCTGCGCTGGAAAGCCCTGCAATAGGTGGTGATGGAGGTCGGTGCCCTGTTTTATCATATTGGAACATCATTACCTTGTCTAAACTGTACAACCTATTGCATCTGTCTTGGTGAGTTAAACAAGGTCCATTTTTTCTCTCTGAACTTTATTAGTTTGCATGGGGGGTTGTCATGGTCTTTTTATACATATAAAATAAAATGTAGCTGGTCTCAATGTATCTTCTTCCCCAAAGAGGTATTGCTGTAAATTCCAGTTTAGTGGTCAAATTGAATTGTATAGTGGAATAAACAAGTTCCAGACAGTACTTTTAAACTGCAGTGGTATTCTTTATTAGCAGTGAAAAACACTACATGTTTCGGGTACACTTGATAAAGGGCTTGTACGCGAAACATGTAGTGTTTTTCACTGCTAATAACGAATACCACTGCAGTTTAAAAGTACTGCCTGGAAGCTGTTTAATCCGCTATACAATTCTTTTTATACATATGCATTTTTAAAACTGGGGCCCATTCTACTCAGTTAACAGATCCCACCACTCAAGGAACATGGATGTGAAGTGAGCTGGAACTCAGGGCCCCTTGAGTGGAGATTCCTTAAACTGTACTGCCACTGTATCAGAAATTCCTACTACAGAGTGTAAGGGTGGTGAATACCAGTGATGGTGGCATATTTTTGTGTCACCTTCATATATTAGTTAAAGCCTCTTATAGAATAGTTACACATGCATACGCTAACTAAAAACTTTAAGTCAGTTTTTTTCAGATATTACCAGACCGTAGGTCCATCTTGACGGAAGATGTGTATTAATATGTATATTTAATATTTTAAAGATGAGGCGATTGCTGGATATATCTTCTAGCAGCTGGTCAAACCAAGACCCAAGACCGGGCATTGGTATTGTTATTCGTGTATCAGCTGAGCAACACTAGCATGCCACAAAGCTAGACTGAGCACTGGGCTATGGCAATGATGTGTCCCTCATGCTCCTTATTATCCACCATCCTGTTTTTCTCAGTGTCTCCATGGAGACAAGTCTTGGAAGATGTGAATATGGAATTTATTTCGAATCATGGTTTGTGTTATTTATCTGGGCTGCCATTTCCATACCCAAAGGCCAGATGCCATCCAAGGCAATTTCTTGACTCCAGAGCTACACATGCTTTTTATGAAATAAATGGGATATCTGCCACGTGGGAAGATGTGTCATATCTTCGATATATATAACTTAGACATATCACCGAGACACAGAAACACAAAGTGTGCCCAGGTGTAGTAACTAATAAGTTGTAATAGGTTGGTGCTGCTGATTTGTTGCTATAGGAGACTAAGGGGCAGATTCACTAAAGCGCGAAGCGTCTAACGCTAGTGCTAATTCACCAGCGTGACATCAAATCGGAGATTCGCAAATTCACTAACATCGGCTCTGGCGAATTTTCGCTAGCGAAGTAGATAGACTTGCGCAACTTCGCACCCGATTTTTGCCTAGCGAAGTGCGGTGAACGCTAGCGAAGCCTACGCTGGCGAATTTTCGAATTTAGTGAATCTGCCCCTTTGACTTATAGCAACCTATGCACGTTTTATTAGAATTTTATGAATTTGTTATGTCTGAAATATCTTAAAATACAGAAATGCATATTGAGTGCAAAAACGCATTTATTTTAACCTTATTCGGATTCTGACTCTTCCTGTCTTCCCTTTTCTTGTGAGCTTCTTAAAGGAAAACTATACCCCCAAACTGAATACTTGAGCAACAGATAGTTTATATCAAATGAAGTGACATATTAAATAATCTTACCAAACTGGAATATATATTTAAGTAAATATTGACCTTTTACATCTCTTGCCTTGAACCACCATTTTGTGATGGTCTGTGTGCTGCCTCAGAGATCACCTGACCAGAAATATTTCAACTCTAACTGTAACAGGAAGAAGTGTGGAAGCAAAAGACACAACTCTCTCTGTTAATTGGCTCATGTGACCTAACTTTATAGTTTGTTTGGTATGTTTGTGTGCACCATTGGATCCTAGGATCCCAGGAGGCTGTCCTTATTTTTTAAAATGGCTATTTTCTATTTATGATTACCCAATGGCACATACTACAAAGAAAGTATATTATTATGAAAATGGTTTATTTACATGAATCATGGTTTTACATATGAGTTGTTTTATGCAGTATCTTTTTATAGAGACCTACATTGTTCGGGGGGTATAGTTTTCTTTTAACACCCACTCTTTAACTAACAAATCCACGTTAATCCATGATCCTTTTTGCTCTAATTCATTTAGGGGGGAATGTAATTAAAGTCGCAAAGAGAAAAACATTGTGCACCAATAAGAGTTAAAATCCACATATATATATAGTTCCTTAAATGGTTATTGCATTTTGAATCGTTATTGCGCATTGCGGATTATAATTGCACACTCTTAAGAAGTGCTTGAAGGTGTCGTAATCTTTTGGAGCAAACATTGTGACTTTTTCAGTAAGAAGTTTTATTACATTGACATCGCTTTGGCGCAAAGTATAAAATTCGCAAACAGGCTTCTGCTGGCGGAAGTGGTCGCTAAACAGTTTCCAGGTTGGCAAAAAGTATATTGCATTCGCACAAAGCAAAATTTGTTCACTCAAAGACTTAACTATTCGCAATGCAAATAGTTTTTGCGTTACCGACATATATTACATTCCCCTATTAGTCTTTTTGCAAAAACCTGGCCCTCACAGAATGATACCACTGTTGAGGCTGCACTCTCTCACGGTTAGGGATGGCGCGAACCGCGGAAAAAAAGTTCGCGAACATGTTCGCGAACTTGCGACAAAATATGCAAACGGTTCGCGAACGTCGCGAACCCCATAGACTTCAATGGGAAGGCGAACTTTAAAAGCTAAAAAAGACATTTCTGGCCAGAAAAATGATTTTAAAGTTGTTTAAAGGGTGCAACGACCTGGACAGTGGCATGCCAGAGGGGGATCAAGGGCAAAAATGTATCTGAAAAATCCATTGTTGACACAGCGCTGCGTTTTGTGCTGTAAAGGGAAAAAAGTCACTCAGGTGGTGGTTGTGGACACTGTAATATTATTGATATTTAGACAGACTGTGAACAAGCTCACACAGCTAGATGGCAGTTGTTTGAAGAACACACTGGGCAAAAAATGCCTACAGGGCAAATAATGGCTACAAGGTCAACGTATACACTACTACAGCGGTGGATACGGATTACGTAAAATATATTATGGCTGCTTGAAAAAAGTCACTCAGGTGCTTTTTCTGGAGAGGGTAATATTATGGATATTTAGACAGAATGTGAACAAGCTCACACAGCTAGATGGCAGTTGTTTGATGTACAGTAGATTACTAGCCAGCAAACTTACTATCCACTGTCCCTGAAATCACTAACAGCTCTCTCCCTACACTATCTCTTCCAAGCACACACAGGCAGAATGAAAAAACGCTGCAGGGCTTCGGTTTTTATAGGGAAGGGGAGTGGTCCAGGGGGTGTGGGGGTGGTCCAGGAGGGAGAGCTTACTGATTGGCTGCCATGTATCTGCTGGTCTGGGGGAGAAATGGCAAAAAAAAAGCGCCAACTAAGGCAAACCCAAATTGGCGAACGTCGCGTGACGTTCGCGAACTTCCGGCGAGCGCGAACAGCCGATGTTCGCGCGAACAAGTTCGCCGGCGAACAGTTCGCGCCATCCCTACTCATGGTGGTCTCTCTTTCTCTCACACCCTCTGAACCATTGGACATGGTGGGGGAGTTGGAATTCTCCTCTAGCTGTTGGTTCAAACCTATTCTTATTCTTCCAGCCTTCTCATTTAACTCTTTTGCAGTGCACGCCCTTCAGATTTTCCACCCTCTCTCTGTACATGTAGCTGTCATTTCCAGATCCCCGTCAGCCTCCATCTCTGCTGCCTTCCTTACTGACTTTGACACCTGGCTTTCTTTTTTCCTCTGCACTAACAGGCCTGCAATCATCCTTGGGGATTTTAAGTTCCACATTGATGATGCTTTCACAACCCTGCCCCCTTTCCGATCACCATTTGGTTACATTTTCCATCTCTCACTCTCCGTGTCCACCTGCCCCTTTCCCCACTGTCTTAGTTCAGTATCATCTTTCCACCTAAGCCTGGTCCTACTCCCGTTTATACTATCTCTATTGATGGCATCAGCACATTGTCTGGGGGTAATCTTTGACTCTCCTTCTCTGATCATATTAACACCACTGTCAAAACCTGTCACTTTTTCTTACTCAATATTGCCAAAATCTATCCTTTCCTTTCACCTGCTACGGCCAAGACACTCATGCATGCTCTCATCCTATCCCGACTATATTACTGTAACCCTCTACTAACTGGCCTCCCTAACTCCCATCTCTGCCGTCTACAGTCTGTATTAAAAACTGCAGCCAGAATTATCCTCATCTCCTCCAAAATAGTACAAGCCCCTCTGCTGCTGAAGTCCTATAAAACAAAGAATAACTTATAAACTCCTTCTCATAACCTTCAAAGCCCTTCATTCCTCTGCACCTAACTACATCTCATCTCTTGTTTCTCTATATGTTCCTGGCGAAACCTCCGTTCATCTCAGAGCAACCACTTGTCAAACCCTTCTCTCTTGCGACTCCTTATATTTGGAATGCCATTCCAAATATGTTTTTAAAACGAAACTCAAAGACAACCTCTGGGAGCACCTGGCCAACATCTGAGCTGGGAACTGGCACTTACATAACAGTGTAACAAACTGTGACCTACAGCACCTTAAACCCCTCTGAATTGTGTCTGTATGTTACCCTCCCATTTAGACTGTAAGCCTTACGGGGTATGGTCCTCTAGCTTTTTGTTTCCTTGACACTTGTAAGGCCAAAAGGCCTCAGAGGTAGTAAGGACCAAGGGAGGAGGTAGCAAAAGTCCA
>CM044434.1:122342470-122387910 GCA_024363595.1 Xenopus borealis | reverse complement strand
AAAAAAAAAAAGGAAGCTTCTGGAAAGAGCGTCTGCCTTCTTGTTCCTGGCTCCAGGCCAAAAAGTTAGAATAAAATTAAAACGCGTCGCTTCTGACGCGGGCGCGTCGCTTCTGACGCAGGCGCGTCGCTTCCGACGCGGGCGGCTATTCTGGTGCGCACTTCCGGCGCGACCATCCTCGTGGAAGCCGCCATCTTGGGAGGACCGGAGCTGAGGACCCAGGTAAGTGGAATTCCTGACAACACTGAGCACTTGATCTGTAGTGTAATTATATTTTATATTTATGTGAATTGTATTTCTAATAATGCAATTATTGTTACTTTTTATTTCAATGACCCCTTGTTTGTTACTACTAATTTATTGTTTTGCTGTACAGTGCTTTGCCCTGAAGGAGCGCTATACAAATAAAAATATACATACGTACAAAAATAAAGAAAAACTATATACAAAAACAATACAATATATGGTATTGGATTTTAGTATATATATTATTAACATGTATTTCTATAGCGCCAACTTGTTGCGTAGCGCTGTATATACTATATATATACTATATATAGTATATATAGTAATATTCCTGAGTTTAAGGGCCCTAGTAATGATGTAACCCTTCTGTGACCAATTAACGTATGGTCCAATTAAAAACAACAAAGCTTGCTAAGTACAGTGTGTGTTTGATGGGAGGCTGGGGGGGCAGCCAAATGGTTGCATGTTCTAAACATAAAAAGAACTAAAGGTACATTATTGTTATAGAGACATATTTACTGTACAAATGGGTTATTGGTTAGCATTAATGAATAATAAAATATACACTAAGTTATGTTAAGTGAATTTATAGTAGGAATTTAAGCACAATGTGCTTAAATGGCACTGACATGGTTTCTGTTGCAGTGAGTATAATCCAGTATTGCTTTGTTTATGTTGCTTGAGGTATGGCATGAAAATATAAAGATAAATACAAGAAGTCCTCTGCACTCAACCTAATGTTCATAATAATTAGTGGTGAGCACAACTTTCCCTTGTGGTTATATGGAGTGGCCAGCTCCATATTGTAGCTCCCACCCTCACCCTTTAAAAGGGCAACCAAGTTTGGGAGTTTTACTTTGAAAGCAGTTACTTAGTCCCAGTGTAAAATATATACTGAAGCAATAGAATTATTGATGAATCAAATGCAAATTGAGTGTAGGACTGGTCATATAGGGGATCAGGCAATCTGTGGGTTCTGGCAAATGGTAGAGGGGCTCGAGCAAGTAACTATTTACTGGGCTGATGGGGAGCTGTTTGGGCCTCCGTGTACTTGGAATGCCAGGGCCTATTTTGATTCCCAGTCCAGACCTGTAGTGGATGACTTTGACGTAGTTGGCCATCTTAAATATATTGCAATATATGGACAAAAAATCCCTGATTTGTTTAAAGGGTAAGGCATTTTTAAGTAGCTTATGGCACAAAATGTCTCAATGTCTTAAATATATTGTTGATGGGTTGAGTGAAGAGGACCTCTTGTATTTGACTATATGAATTTTGTGGTCACAGCTTCATTGCTCCCCTGTATAATGTTATAAAAAAAATAGTGATGAGCACAACTTATTTTTGTTTGTTATGAAAATATAAAGATACAAAATAAACCAATTTTCCACTTTAATAATACATTACCTATTTGACATTAAGGGGCAGATTTACTATTGGTCGAATTTCGTATAAAAAAAATTCGTAATTTGACCATGTGAAGTATTGAATCGAATTCAAAGAATTTTACCGAATAATTTTTATTCAATCAAAAGTAATGCTTCCCAATTCGGTAGCTTGATTCTGGTGAAGTAGGTGGTTGAATAAAATTTTACAGGGGAAGTTATTCGACCATCAAATATTCGAATAAAATTTTATTTTAATATTCGACGGTCAAATTTGGCTAATTTGCATATTCGAAGATTCAAATTCGAATTTAATGCAAATTCGATCGAACTTCGAATTCTTCACGTGAATTTAGTAAATCTGCCCCTAAAAGACAGGAAAGAACAGTATACATAAAGGTTTATCTCAATGTGTAGTATAGCTTTATGCTTGAAAATCTGGCTATAATTAGAAGGGGTGCACTGCATAGAAATTTGGTGGATTTGATTGTACCCTAACCCAAAATGTGAGCACATACTGACCAAAATCCAAATATTAATTTACACATTCAAAGACCTTTTAAGGTCTGCAAGCTTATAATTATTGATTAAATTCATTGTCTTGTGGCCAGTTAAACAATGGTGCTTCAGTCTGTTTGCGTGTTCAGCCACTACTTTTAAGAGGTAATTACTTATATTATTATCCTATTTAACTATTGTGTAATGTCATTTAGGCCCTGTGTAAATACAGACAGAATTCAGTCTTTTTTGCAATACAGTCTGCAATATTTGCCAATTCCTAACTGTCAAGTGAATCTCTGTACGGGGAAAATATTTGTGTGTTCATGCTGAATTATCAGAAGCAGCCACACACACCAAAATCAATGTCTTTTTCTCTTCTTCTTCCGGATTCATTAGCGATAAGATCCTAAGGTCTCCACAGGGATTGACCTTCAGTAAAGCGTTGAAAATCCCCGCTCAGGTTCAGTCATATTCTTCCCTTGTAGACATCGTCTCTATTCCTTCTGCTTGGAGGGGAAAGTAGAGTGACAAATTAAATTTCATACTGGCTGGTTTTATGCCACTTTTTGACAAGTTTTAGTTACATGATGGAGGTATAACAGCATAACTGTATTATTCTACTCTATTTCCTCTACCCAGTTGTTTACCCATGTATTTTTTTATCTAACCTAACAGTGATATATTTAGATCTGAATTGAACAAATTGCAATACAGTTTCATTTACATACTTCATCTTTTAGATAGAATTAATCTCAGACAAGAGATTAATATAAAACAAAATCCTTATTTGAAAGCTATTCTACCAAAACTCCATCTGTGTTGATATGTATCATTGCCATAGCGGTACCAGTAGGGACAATATTATCTCAATTTTTCATGTTTGCATAGTTAAAGGATTCCTATTAGGCTGTGTGCTATCTGGCATGCTGATAAAAGTTTTAACTTCCAAGCCATTTAATGTGCAACAACATTTTCCCCATATGCTCACTTTCTACTAGAGACTAAGAAAGCCACACCAAACAATTTCTCTGCCAGTGTATTTCAGGGTTATTGGATTAAAATTGCACACAGAAGCATTTTATTGAACACAAACACAAGTTTGGAGCTTTCTCTGCCAAATCATATATATAGCGATGAAGAAACTGCCTGGTTTGGAATTGGCCTACAAATGTCCCCCATGTTAACTGCAAGGACAAACAACCTGTGTGCAGAGATAAATTCCTTTATTTTGAATTTGGCACTGCTTGTATCTCAGACTGTGAGGTTGTGCTCTAAGTTGCATTGTAATTTCACACAATCGATTCAACAATACAGCTTCGATCAGGGCCAATAAGCACAATTGCACTGCATTACTCCAAAGAAGGAGGATGGATGCATTGGTTGGACAGAAGTACCTTGTTGAATGGCATCCGTTTGTTGTGCCATTTTCAATTGTGGCTGCTCTCCTAAACGTCCCTGATATCACTATAGGTTTCATATGAGCTCTTCCACATATATAGAGTGTTCCATGAGATTTCTTATCTCTTTCTGATGATCTTGCTCTTTTAGCTGCAAAGTAGCCCCTTAAAGGGGACATGTTATCAGACATAAAAAGCTGTATAATAAATGTCCTTTTTAAATTAAACATGAATTAATACATCCATAACTGTTATCTTGTTTAAACTTCTCAGCTGTCCTTCATATATTGCCTTAGGCATGCCAGATGATTACTTTCACTTTACACTTCCTAAATATCACTGCACTCCCCACATTCCCCTTGCTTCTCACCATGTAAATACTTGGGCATGAGGTACCCCACTCTGGTGCATACACATGATTTTGGGTACACATCATTTGGCTCACAGTGTCCACAAATTGGTGCCTGTCTGCTTGATATGGTTGGGGATCAGGGGCGATCCTGACCCCTCCGTTGCCAGAGGGGGGGTCCCCGAGGGCGGCAGAGAGGGCCAGGACGCCAGCACAGTGCTGGAAGTGCCGAATATCCAAATACAGTGGTGTGAAAAACTATTTGCCCCCTTTCTGATTTCTTATTCTTTTGCATGTTTGTCACACTTAAATGTTTCTGCTCATCAAAAACCGTTAACTATTAGTCAAAGATAACATAATTGAACACAAAATGCAGTTTTTAAATGAAGGTTTACGTTATTAAGGGAGAAAAAAAACTCCAAATCTACATGGGCCTGTGTGAAAAAGTGATTGCCCCCCTTGTTAAAAATAACTAAGCACAAAAGTAATTGAGATCTATCAGTCTGGTAAAGGTTATAAAGCCATTTCTAAAGCTTTGGGACTCCAGCGAACCACAGTGAGAGCCATTATCCACAAATGGCAAAAACATGGAACAGTGGTGAACCTTCCCAGGAGTGGCCGGCCGACCAAAATTACCCCAAGAGCGCAGAGACAACTCATCCGAGAGGCCACAAAAGACCCCAGGACAACATCTAAAGAACTGCAGGCCTCACTTGCCTCAATTAAGGTCAGTGTTCACGACTCCACCATAAGAAAGAGACTGGGCAAAAACGGCCTGCATGGCAGATTTCCAAGGCGCAAACCACTTTTAAGCAAAAAGAACATTAAGGCTCGTCTCAATTTTGCTAAAAAAACATCTCAATGATTGCCAAGACTTTTGGGAAAATACCTTGTGGACCGACGAGACAAAAGTTGAACTTTTTGGAAGGTGCACGTCCCGTTACATCTGGCGTAAAAGTAACACAGCATTTCAGAAAAAGAACATCATACCAACAGTAAAATATGGTGGTGGCAGTGTGATGGTCTGGGGTTGTTTTGCTGCTTCAGGACCTGGAAGGCTTGCTGTGATAGATGGAACCATGAATTCTACTGTCTACCAAAAAATCCTGAAGGAGAATGTCCGGCCATCTGTTCGTCAACTCAAGCTGAAGCGATCTTGGGTGCTGCAGCAGGACAATGACCCAAAACACACCAGCAAATCCACCTCTGAATGGCTGAAGAAAAACAAAATTAAGCCTTTGGAGTGGCCTAGTCAAAGTCCTGACCTGAATCCTATTGAGATGTTGTGGCATGACCTTAAAAAGGCGGTTCATGCTAGAAAACCCTCAAATAAAGCTGAATTACAACAATTCTGCAAAGATGAGTGGGCCAAAATTCCTCCAGAGCGCTGTAAAAGACTTGTTGCAAGTTATCGCAAACGCTTGATTGCAGTTATTGCTGCTAAGGGTGGCCCAACAAGTTATTAGGTTCAGGGGGCAATTACTTTTTCACACAGGTTTGGATTTTGTTTCTCCCTAAATAATAGAAACCCTCATTTAAAAACTGCATTTTGTGTTTACTTGTGTTATCTTTGACTAATAGTTACATGTGTTTGATGATCAGAAACATTTTGTGTGACAAACATGCAAAAGAATAAGAAATCAGGAAGGGGGCAAATAGTTTTTCACACCACTGTACCTCCAAGTTGTAAGCTAGACCTGTAACACTTGATAATACTCCTTATGGGGAAACACTTTAATATGTCAGGACCTCAAAAATATGTGCAAATGCAAAACAGCAGTAGAAAAAAGGATTTCAGATGTGGAGGACAACTCAGACAAGCACAGGACAAATTTGACTACACAGAAACAATATTATTATTATACTTGTTGTAGGCCTCCCAGAATGAATAGAGGAGCAACAGCCTGAAAATGTAATTGTGAAATGGCTAAACGACAAGCTGGGCCCAGACACTTTCACCTCTCTCTTTGCTGTGGAAAGAACTCACCAAGTCCCCATTAGAGCTCAACCTCCAGGTGCTTCACCACTGCCCTTTCCTCTTCAATGACTACACTACAGAGACAGGGATACTGCTTTGAAAGCAGCTAGAAACAAGGGGCCCATCCACTGCAATGGTGCTACTGTGTCCCTGTACCCTGATTTCTCTCCAGCAGTTCAAAACCAAAGATCCATCTTTACAACAGTGAAGAGGCAGCAGCGGAGTGCCAATATTGCATACATATGACTATGAAGATTTTCATTCATTCATTCATTCATTCAGGTCATGGTATATCTAATGCAAGTAACTCAAAAATATAATGTTGTCTGTGCTCAGTTCAGTTCACTTCCAAGATTCTTGCAGTTTACTGGCTGGTTCTTCTCCTTTCTCCCTTTGTGACACCTTTATTTTTTTCTTTCTACTAGTTAAAATGACCCCTGTGCCAGGGTATTTATATATGAAATAGTCTCTGTGCCATCCTGCTATGAGTTCTGGAGTATTTATACATAAAATTCCCTCTGTGCCATCCTAAATTTGCAGGCAGGGTATTGCTGGAAGAAGCAACCCAACACATTACCTGAGGGCCCTATGAGTGTGGACAACAATACTGTGCATGTATCACTTTGGCTACTAGATGGCTTCATAATTTATCATATTCACAGAGCATATAAGGAACATAATATCAAGGGTTGCCACCCAGTCGGTATTTTACCGGCCTGACCGGTAAAATATCACTGGAAAACTTGTGTGAAACAAATGCAAATATTCTAAACCTTTTGGTGTGGCTGCATTATGTTAAGTGCTGGAGGAGGGAGAGAGAGGAGGCACAGAAGAATATCCATCCTCTAACTTGCCTGTCAAAATACCACTGTCCATAGCCTTTTATGAAATTCCATGGACCACATGAGCCACTCTTTTGGTATGGGATAATGAATCCCGAGGCTCATATAACTGGCCATATGGATCAAGATTTTAATTAAATTAGAAGGAAACCCTTTTGCGGCAAAATCCATCCCCCCTCTAGCCCATAGCCCCTTCCGTTCTCCCCCCCCCCCTGTGTAAATGCCACTAACTTACTACTTACCCCTCAACACAGGTCCTGACCATGGAGTTCACAGGAGCCATCTTCTTCCATGTGGTATTCTTCATGGATCCATCGGTGTTTGGCGGCTCATGCGCAGTAGGATCGTTTGCCGGTTCAGCTCTACTGCGCATGCGCCAAAAGTCACGATGTTGAAATTGGAAAACTTTGTGACTTTCCTCACATGCGCAGTAGAGTTGAACCCGCAAATTAATCCTACTGAGCAATCGCTGCCAAATGTCGATGAATCCAGGAAGATCGCACGGGAGAAGATGGTGCCTGTGAATTCCATTGACAGGACCTGTGCCGAGTGGTAAGTAGTAAGTTAGGGGGATTTGCCCGGAGGGGGAGGTAGGCCGGGGGAGGAAGGAGGGGGGCCTACGGGGGGAGGGGTTTTGTGCCGAAAGGGTTTCCTTCTACTTTAAATTGTCGAGACAGGTTTTACCAAGATTGGGAGTTTTTGAATGCAGCAAGTAAGTTGCAGGTAAAAGTTAGTCCCTTTGTAAAATGTATAATGAAGCAATAGATTTCTTAATGAATCAGATGAAAACTGAGCGTAGGACTGGCCAGATATGGGATGACTTTGACGCAGTTGGCCAGCTTAAATATATTGCAATATATGGACAAACAATCCCTGTTGTTTAAAGGGTAAGGCATATTTTAGTAGCCGAATGCTCAATGTCTTAAATACAGTATATTGATAATGGGTTGAGTGCAATATATATATATACTGCAGGGGTGTCCAAGGATGGATATGAATGCGGCTCAGATTGAAACACTTGGTTCCCAAGGAAACGTCATAGTAATATAATAATAAGTATTTTTAGTATAATAATAATGCTTTTTAGTATCCATATTCCAGTGTGTAGCGCTATCTGGCTATCCAACAGGTATTGTAGTTCTTTTCTGTGTATTTTCTTTACTTTTAAAAAACAAAACTGTTTGTGTATTTTATGTGCAGCCCCAGACAGTTTTTCTTTTTTTAATGTATGTGTGTGTGTATATATATATAAAATAAGGCATCACCAATACAATATGATGTCCAGTAGTATTATTGTAATTTATTTTGTGTAGAAATTTTACAGGGAAAGTCATTTATTTAAAAAAATTGTGTTCGGTGAGGTGGGGTACAGTGATTGACATCTATATTAATATGTGTTTCAGGATAGTGACACATTGACATTTTAGCCTTAAAGGACCAGTAATGCTACATTTATATTTACTCTATTACTCTATACATATATATTTACTAACCTTTGACATGTATTTATCCTGAACATGTAAAAACATTTTTTGTAGTGTGTTTGCTTCCAGGAGACACTCAGAGAGCTCTAATCCTTCCAGTGGAATATATTTCTGTACCAAATGTTGATATTTTATTTGTTGTTATGGAAGATTTGTTTCTTTTTGCTGTTAGCTTACTTAAAAGGATGCAAATAAGAATAACATCAACAACGGGATCAGTAACTTTTAATGGCACATGTTTTAGAGAGCTAAACTCTCAGGGATCCCCTTCATACTGTATCAGTGCAATACTTTAATGAGCTTGTCTGGGCTCATTATGGAACGCTACAGATGTGCTTTACAGACATCTGGACAGCAAAAGTGAAATGAAGTTGAATGGCGGCACCCATGAATTCGTGGGAGGAGAGTTGTTACAGGTGTGTTTAGATAAGAAGACGATCATTTTAAAAATATTACTGCTGAAGAAGTGATACAGGTTGTGATGTCATTGGCTCCTAAAGAGCACCTCTTGCTAACAATTAAAGCAAATTCATTAGGACTGATTCACAATGACTCACACAGTGGGTAAAGAGACCTGCTGCCTTTATTTGCACTTTGTCCACTGAACCTAGTGCAGCCTGCATTATGCCATGATAGATTTAAAAGGTCCAAGCATAGGCATCCTCCTGAATTGGAATATTGATCATCTAAATGATACATTAGCTGAATAGCAACAGGAGTTCAGCTTGATGGTAGATTAAATGCAATGTTTATGCTTATATATGTTATTAAAGAAGAAGAACGTGCAAGATATGGACTGTCACTTGGCAGGTTTACTGCTCTTATGATGATAAAACCTCTAATGTAATATCTCAAGAGACAAATCATCCAGACAAATCAAAAACTTCAGGAACACATTTTAAAGAATCTACACATTCTTAAGCTTCCGAGTGTTCCTTCTAATGTCTCTCCGTGGAATGTATCTGAGGATCAGCAGACATAAGCAAAATGCTAAAATGCCCCGTATTGGCATACTGATCATCTGACTGATACATTACCTGAATATCAACAGGAGTTCCACATGATAGTGTAAGATATGACATTTTGCAATTTTTGCGCTCAGAGGTTTTATTGAAGAACAAGAAAGTGCAAGGTATGGACCATTACTTGGAATGTCTACAATTCTTATAAGGAAATCCCTGATGATGATCAGGGAGTCTGGTACACCCTGTGTCTTTGTACAGCTGTGTTCATAATAATAGCATGGAGTTTAAGAAAGAGAATTAAGCTTAAAATCCTTATAAAAGCTTTTATTTCCATACACACGAATGCACTGGGAACACTGCATATTATATTCCAAATAAAATCATGAAAAAACATTTATCAGACTTTTGTAATTTCTTTACAGAAAGTGAAGAAAATGGAATATCAGGCTGTTCTGAAAAATTGCAAAAATTCACTGTATAAACTGAAAAAGTTTTTTGCTTTCTTTGAATGACTGAACTAATATTTAGTTGTATAATCAGTGTGTCTGAGAACTGCTGCACATCTGTGTTGCATGGAGTCCACCAACTTTCTGGCACCTGTTACATTCCACAATTCTTCTGCATTTCTTGGTTTTGCCTCAGAAACAGCATTTTTGATGTCACCCCACAAGTTTTCTATTATATTAAGGTCCAGGTATTGGGATAGTCATTCCATAAAGTCAATCTTGTTGGTCTGGAACCAAGATGTTGCTCATTTACTGGTGTGTTTGGGGTCATTGTCTTGTGAAAACCCCCATTTCAAGGGCATTTCCTCTTCATCATAAGGCAACATGGCCTCTTCAAGTATTTTGATGTATTGAAACTGATCCATGATCCCTGGTATGTGATAAATAGTCCCAGCTCCATAGTATGAGAAACATCCCCATATCATGATGTTTGTGCCACCAGCTTCACTGTCTCACACTGTACTGTGACTAAGTCAGATGACCCACAAACACTGAATTGTCTGCTGCCGTAGACCCAAAAAGAACAATCTTGCTTTCATCAGTCCATAAAATGTTGCAGCATTTCTCTTTAGGTGAGTCATTGTGTTCTTTGGCAAATTGTAAGCTCTTCAGCACATCTTTTTTTTTCCAACAATGGGATATTGCGGGGACTTCTTACTGATACTTTGGCTTCACATAAGTGTTTTCCAATTGTAACAGTACTCACAAATGAAATTTAGACCTTCTTTGAACTTACTGGAGCTGATTACGGAGTCTTTGCCATTTTGGTTATTCTATCCATTCGAATGGTAGTTTTCCATTTTCTTCCACGTTTCAGGTTTCAGTTGCCATTTCAAACTTTTGAGATCACTTTAGCTGAGCAGCCTATCATTTTCTGCACTTCTTTATATGTTTCCCCTCTCCAATCACCTTTTTAATCAAAGTACGCTGTTCTTGTGAACAATGTCTGGAACGACCCATTATTACTCAGATTTTCAGAGAGAAATGCACTATAACCAACATGCACAATGTTTGCTCCTTCCTTCCTTAAATAAGGGCTGTAATTGACACCTGTTTTTCACAGAAGGAACGACCTCACTAATTGAACTCTACACTGCTATTATTTGGAACAAGCTATTATTATTTTGAACACTGCTATTATTTGGAACAAGCCTCAATTAATGATTCAATTACACAGAATCAGCAGTATGCATGTCATGACTTTTGGGTCTGATGGTTTTCTATAACTCCACTACTGCCCTTATATAAATTGTAAGTCCTGTGTGGTGCAGAGTAGTTTTCCACTATGGAATGTTCCAAACTCATTGATCAGATGGCAGGCCTGTAATTCTGGAGTAAATGGACAGCAGATTACAACTGGAATGATGGAATCTGATTGGCCATTTAATAAAGTATGTGATTTTGAGATAAGAGATGGCATATTTAAGCCTTTAAAAACCCTCAGGTATAAGTTTTCTCCTATGGCACAATGCCTTGCTGAGTGTTTTTTAATACTATGGAATGGCAGAATCCACAAAGTCTGGGGGGAGGGGGTGATTCTGCAGCTACTATTAGTTTGTGTATGGCCAACAATAGAGCCAACAAGACACTTGACCCAACCCCCTCTCCATTAGAGAGCAAGAGTACACAAACAGTCACTTTATGGTGGTTGTACCAGATCAGTTGAAACGTCTGGGACACATTTAGAAAATCCAGCTAGAAGGGCTGCTCAAATTATTGGACGATATTAACTGTACTTAGTGGCCGATTTCAGCAGAAGAATAATAAATATTTAGTTACACGAATCACTCTAATGCAGTATCTCCTAAAGCCTGTTGCTATTATTGTCAGCCAGTATAGCAACGGCCTATAATATCTGGTAAAAAGAGTACTGTATATGGATTTCCTCAACGTGCAGGGAATATGTTTTGACTTTCTACTGCCATTTCCAGCTTAACACATTTAGGGGGTGGACCCCAACATCAGATGATAACGTGGACCAGTCTAGTTACCTGTAACATTTTAAAATAAATCTGTGCTGGGGATATATTTGCCCATTGGAACCCTCTATAGTTAAGTGTCTGTTAGAACTAGAAAAGATCTATACAGCTATTAGTATGCAGTTTGCTAGTAATGTCTGGAATGTACTAAGCAGTGGACATTTTTCTCAGTATGCAGAAAAAGCACAAACACACAGCCAGGAGATTGCAAGACAACAATTCTTCTTAGAATGACTGGCATGACCATATTTTAGAGACAATTCTCAATGACATTCTCTTCTATTTGTGATTATAAAACCAATAACGAAGACAAGTGCCCCTCCCTGTGGTTTAGATTCATTGTACAGTACAATTAGCACCATGATTAATATGCTGAAACAGAGGGGCCCTATAGTCCATGAGCCATGGTTCTGTTCCACTTGTATTCGATAAGAATATTGACTTTTTTAATACTTTATTTATGTACTACAGCACATATTTCATGTTTGTGTTTCTGGAGTTCTATTTACAACCCCTTGGATTCAATTGCACAAAACTCAGAGCAATTAAGGAGCAAAAGCTTTATTATAAAAAGTTACTAAAACAAATGTCTTCAGATGATTTAAAGCAATTTAAATATTTTCTGACAGCTATGTACCTAAAAATGTGTGAACTGTACATAGAGGAACAAGCTGTTTTACAATTTGCCATCAATGTTTCACCATGAATTCATATCTTAAATCTTCCAATTTGTTTTATAAACCAAGAGCATTAAACCAGGTTCCCCTTTAATATATATATTTACCATAATTATTACAAAGCTATACAGGGTGTTAAAACATTTTATGTACATTAATCAGTTGGTGACCTTTTTGCTTCCAGAAAGACATTTCTGGCGGCAAAAGGCTGAAATCTAATATAAAAGATAAATATACATATATTACAAGGCACTAGGCAGATAGTTACAGTTGAAGCTCTACAGAAGATAAATGTTATTGTAACCTGTGAGCTCTGGACCTTTATAAACCTAACTTCAAACAGAAATATTCTCCCATTTATTCCTTTAATTAGAAAAACAAGGATTTCTTGCAAATTGTGAAAAACTCAACCATACACTATAACTATTGCACATCTATATTAAGAGAAAGAGGTGATTTCCTCTGCTGATGAAATTAATAGTCATGTAACTGATATTTAGTCTGAAAAACAATGGAGTCATAAGAAAAGTAAATATGCAATTTGCTCACATGTAGAGCAACAAAAAATAGACTCCACGTCAGTGTAATGGGTCTGAAAATGCACTACTAATGTGAGAACACCCATCGTCTATCCTATTACACCTTAAAGTGGACCTGTCACCCCAAAAAAATATTCAAAATCATATTTTATCACATTAGTAAAGCAAAATGAACATTAATTACACTATATAAATAATTTGAATTTTGTTTTCTTCAGTCTGGGAATTCATAATTATAACAAGCAGGCAGGAGCCATTTTGTGGACACTGTTATTAAGGCAAGCCTTGAATCATCTCAGAATCTTGTTTGTGCTCAAGAATGTGGGACCTGATGTCTATCCCCATGTCCTGGCTACACAATTAAATGGTTAAGAGAACTGGGGGAATGTGTGGGGAGCAGTGACATCTAGGAAGTGCTGAATGGAAAGTGAAAGTAATTATCTGCCCCGCCTCTATGCCTAAGGCATAGAGGAGTGGCAGACAATATTTGATTGACAGCTGAGATTTTTAAATGATCTTAAAACAGCTATGAATAGTTTAATAAAAATTTGAAATTGGATTTCATGTTTAATTTGAAAAGGACTTTTATTATACAGATTTTTGTGTCTGGGTGACAGATCCACTTTAACAATCCTTATAGTAAAAGGAAAGGCACAATCATTGGGGTTGCCACAATGTTAGACACCCCCTAGCTATCCAAGACCCTAGGCCAGTGCTTCAATTAGCTGAAAACTGCACCAGTTTGGGATACTATTGTAGGACCAACACGCTGTAGTGTTCTTTTTATCCTTGGGTGCTCTTTTTGGCCTGGCCTGGCTATTCTAAACTGAATATAAGCAAAAAGTTGTCATTTGACTCTGTGGTGGACCCAACCTAAGGTCACAAAAAGGATGCAAGAACAGGAGGAGTATTGATATGATGCTTCTACAGTAGTAAAAGCAGTTTTTAGCAAAAGCACTGGCCTGGGGTCTCAGGTGAACAATTATGGAAGGTAAGTTTTCTCTGTATTGTAAGAGAACCTGGTCTAGTCAAAGCCTTTTGCAAACAGAATTCCAGATTTAAAGCAAAAATAACATAATCCTAATAGTTTCAGTGTTTAATTAACAACAATATGGACTGGTATCTGGTAGGCAGATATAAAATGGCTACGAAAAAGCGTCCAAAAGGTATGACCAGTAATAAATGTACTGCAATGGAGCTTTGTGATCTCCTTTAGGCTTAGTCCAGACGGGGAGATTCGGGGGCGATCCGTTGCCTGGCGACTTCTCGCCGCGACTTCTCGCCCCCAAATCTCCCCGAATAGCTAGGCACCGGCGAGGCTTAAAAACGCCTGCGCTTATTCACGCTCCGTGTGAACACGCGCCGGCGTTTTCAAGCTATGCTATTCGGGGGCGATCCGTCGCGGCGAGAAGTCGCCAGGCGACGGATCACCCCCGAATCTCCCTGTCTGGACTAAGCCTTAGTGCAAACTGATACAAAACAACCCGAGCTGCAATGATGATTCTATACATAGCAATTCAGTTTGTAGCCCTCATTCTTGTAGCATTGCAAATAACAACAGATCATCATACCACTTACTGCATGGAATTGTGCTCACTTATTTGTGCACAGCAGAGAACTCAATGTTAAAAGAGCCTTATTTAAAGTTCATTAATTTGGACGAGTTACACAGACATCAGGTCCTTCAAGTGACATCTAGACCAAATATTAATTGTTTAATGTACTATGACGTCAGATTTTAAGCTGATAATTGATTAGAATAAATATCTCTTTTTATTGAGTTATTAAATCCTTACTACAAAGCAGTCACCACGGTCACTGCAGCACAAAAATGTGTTTATTCTTTGTGCCCATGTCCTGTGCAGTGTTCCATATAGCAGCCTATCCTGGCAAACCCAAGCATACATGACAATGGGTTTCATTTGTTTCCACCTCTGTCAGGGTTTGCTTTAAGAAACATGTCTAAAAGCTGTGCAAAAAATAATAATGCTTTGGTATGGCTCCCTTGCTTCATTCCATCCTGTAGACATGGATGCCTGTGAGAGCCTTCATGCAGCAGAGCAGTTGTTCCTTTAATTCTGCTTTGCCTTCTCAGTACCACAGGGATATGGACAGACATTTCTTTATTTAGTCACAGACATCAGCAGATTCACCTGAGGGTGAAAAGTAACATAAAAAGGTCAGCAAACTTTACAAAAACCACAAAATTCTTTTTTTAAGGAAATTCTCTATATTTGGCCTAATCATGTAAGAGAGTGATATGGCAAAATGACTTCCAGATTATACAATAAATGTCTGTGCATATGAGTATTGTCAGCAAGGGGAAAGCAATAGCCCCAATAAACTGCAGTTTGCTTGGTGACATCTGCACGGTGTAGAGCACTTTGTAAATATATTTGCACATCTCCAATGATTGCTTTTCTGGCACACACAAATTGCATTATGCTCATAAGTGGATACTGTTTATTTTACCTGTTCCATTGAAGGACAAGCAATAATCTGCAAATCCTCACTGCTGAATTCATCCTTCAGTAGCATGTGAATCTTCTGGAACACTTGTTGTATATTGCTCTAAAATAAAATAAAATGTAATCAGTTAGACAACACAGAGTACAGTACAAAAAGGAGGCAAACTATTGCTTTCTCATGTGAATATGATTAAGGGCATATAATAAAAAGCATTACTGACCAAGCAAATGAATGGTTCAGTAAACTGAGTTAGTATTAGGCTTAGCAAATGTGTTGTTCAAAACATTGTTGCCAAACAGACTGCTTTCCTGTTGCCTGGAGAGCACAGCTCACTCCTAGTAGTCTCTCAACCCTTTCTGAGGTCCTTCAGATGCTAATTTCCAGCAGCAGTTAAAGGGGTGGGGCAAGGGGGTTCTCCAACAAAAAATATTGCTATAAACTACACATGTTCCACTGGCTGCAATTCCAAGTGATTTGATTGCTTTTATTTTTACCGTGCAAATGTACTATTTCCTTTTATTGCCGCAGAAAAGTCACCCAACTGACACTATCCATACACCCTGGAGTGAAATGGACTCTGTTATATGGCCTATACAAACTCATCAGCTGGGCAATCAATAAAAGGATCCAATAATATTTAGAAACACTAAATGGCACCAATGAAGGGACACAGATACCTGGCCAGCACTTACCCTGACTGGTTTAAAGAGGATAAACTCTGTATCTTTGTTAGCCAAATACAAGGACATGCTGCGAAGTGTCACAGGCAGTTTAGTTTTCATGGTCTTATAGGTGGAAGACACAAGGTCATTTATCTTCACTGAAAAGGAAAAAGAAAGGAAAACATATGACAATATGACAATGACTTGCTCTGAAATAGTAGAATGCCACTTTCCTGGTATGTCATGGTTGCCAAGACATAAAACACTACCCCCATATGCAATAAAATGCACTAAGTTTGCCCAGGAGCAGTTACGCATAGCAACCAATAGTATCTTTGCTTTTAAACAGGTGACTGCTACATTCTAGCTTCTGATTGGTTGCTATGAGTTACTGCTCCTGTGTGTAACTCATAGTGCCTTTTGTTACATAACCCTCTAAGAGCAGTACCTTGACGTTTTCTCTCTTGAATCTGGGAATAATAAAGGTAAACTATCACTGTAGACCTAAAGACAGTGTAACAAACCTGGTTGTGCCCAAGGCTGCTGTGACAGACTATATTTTGGCCCTCCTTGACTGGCCATGGTTTTCAGTGCAGCAACCTGAAGAAGGCAAAGAAACTCATTATTAAGAGCCAGAAAAATAGGGGAGCAGAGGTGACAGATGAGGTGAAAATGAGGGAGAAATATGAAAGTGTTACAAAATGAAGTAGAAGCTAGTTCATACCAATGAATTTGAACCTGCAGCCACCCCCATGAATACAGTGCTGCCAGTATTCATTTCATGTGGGGCAGATGGGAGAAGGCACATAGATGACCCCCTCCCACCCCCTAACTTGCACAAACACCTGTCTGCCCTGCATTCGTAGCACTCTCATGCTGGATTGAGATGAGTGTAACGCTGCCCTACTACAGTTGTGTTTAAATGAGCATTTGCCAAGTGACCTGTAATTAAGAAATGCATGAAATAAAAGGCTGATAGTGTAATGCAAAGTCTTAGTGCCAGAGTGAGTAGCAGACCGGGAGTGTGTAATTACCTTTGTCATGAAGTCTTCCAATGGTTCAATAAATATCTTGCTCTGCTGCTGTATAAACTGCTCACATGCTGCCTTAAGTTGACGGTCAACATCTTTCTTGGAGTCAATGAAATGCTCTTTGATTTCAGGGGTTCCCTATCATGTAAAGAACAGAACACTGAGGTGAGACACATACTTCAGATGATTCCATCAAACCGGCATCCTCAATGAGAAGTTACCTGCAACAGGAACTCTAGGAGAGCATTGTTGCTGTTCAGCCTGAAGAACCCAGGAACTGTCCTAGGATGGAGAATTTTAAAAGCAGCATCTGCAAAAAGATGTAGAAGGCTCTTAATACCACACTGTTTATGGATCCATACATAAACAATTATTAATGTTACTTGGGTGCAACCACTAGAAAAGGATCTCGGTTGAAGCAAAAAAAATGCAGTTCCAATTGTACCTTTAAAAAAAGTTTCATTTTATTTGTATTGCCTTACTAACCATTTTGGCTATATGAAGTGAGTGGGTGTGTAAAAAGCAGTGGTTGTTCAAGTGAGAGATCAGGCCCAGCCAATAATGCAAATGTAATTTTCAATGAGGAAAAAAAACTGTTTTGGCATTCCTACTGTTTTCCTAGAGAAACCTGTATAACCAGAGGGGTTTCTAGTGCCGATTCCCATTCACACAGATCAAAGCAGCAACATTCATTTCTGAGGACTATTACAAATGCATCAGTATTCTTCAGTATTAATCTGTATTATCAGTGTAATTTATTCCAATGTATTCTAATGTAAGGCTAGTGGAACATATGAGGGTCATTTTCAATCCTACGCGCAGGTGGGGAAGCACATATTTCCCCAAAGTCAGTTTTGTGTAAAACCCCATTCATTAAAGTAGTTGCCGTAAAATGCTCTCCTCTTATAGTTGCACTCAGCAACGCTCAGTCCTTACTGCAGCCTGTTCTGCATTGAGCACAGTTGCACATACTGACGGAGAAGAACCCCGGAGCTACCATCACCTCCGGACCAAGCGTTTGTTCTAGGGTTCCCAGAGAGCCTCTGTCAATAGGTACAGCGCTTTTGTGCCTAATTAACTGGGTGCACACATGACTCACATGCCGAATACTAGGGATGCACCGAATCCACTATTTTGGATTCGGCCGAACCCCCGAATCCTTCCCGAAAGATTTGGCCAAATACCGAACCGAATCCGAACCCTAATTTGCATATGCAAATTATGGGTGGTAAGGGGAAAACATTTTTTACTTCCTTGTTTTGTGCCAAAAAGTCACGTGATTTAGCTCCCTGGCCCTAATTTGCATATGCAAATTAGGATTCGGATTCGGTTCGGCCAGGCAGAAGGATTCGGCCCGAATCCGAATCCTGCTGATAAAGGCCGAATCCTGGCCGAATCCCGAACCGAATCCTGGATTCGGTGCATCCCTACCGAATACAGGACATATCAAACTGGACTTCAGTGCAATTCCATCCAATTGTGATCATTTTGTGCCATGTGCAACAACCACTGGCATCTGCAACAATGCTGGAATTCTGGGGAAAAACGCTTCATTATGGGGGGGGGGGGGTAATGATGAACCTCGGGGTCTGGTTACTGTCTAGGCAATCCTCCACCAATCAATGGTAAGTGCATACTACTAGCAGTATGAGGAATGTTAATGTACAAACAGTACATTGTATATGAAAGAACCATAAACACACAAAGCAGATTTTTGAGCCTAGAATGGTTTCTGGTAACAATTAGATGTATGGTTGTGGCGATACAGCTGAGCGAATGATATACTGATGTGAGGATGAGGCTTCCCTAGGTCTGTACATTAATGAAAGAAATCATTTTTAAGCTGCTGCCATCTACTGGGCTCTGCTCTGATGAAGTATTTTGAAATAATTTGACAATTCTTCGGTCTATAAAGTACAAAAAAAAAAAAACATGTGTTTTGATTCTTTTTTACAATAAATTATGCAGAACACAATCCAAAAGAAACACAACAGTTACACATAATAATAATGCAAGTCAAAGGGCTTTGCCCATGTGAACTTACAATCTATGAACAGATAAAGGAAGCTGCACAATTTTTACAAGTTTGATGAAAAAAAATAGGACTTACTTAAAAATAAAGAATAATTAAAAAAATAAGACTGTTAAGTTCACCATACTTTATCTGCTTGTTAAGCAAGGTCACACTTAAAGTGATACTGACACATTCCTATAAAAATCATAAGAACGTGTCAGTATATAAATGCTGCACAAGAAATATTTCCCCTCTAAGCCCCCCGCAAACCCGCCCCAGCCCCACAAACTCGCACTAACCCGACCCTCTGACCCACTAAAAAGATCTCCTCAACCGTTTGGTAAATTTTACGATTGCTAGACGGATGCAGGGCTGGGGGCGGGGCGATCCTTCCATAGGCTGATTATGAATCAAAGCAGGACTTCAGAATATGGAATGATCGCTCCACCCCAGCCCTGCGTCAGTGAAGCAACTAGGAAGTGCAGTTAGCTGTGTGAGCGAGTCAACTCATCCAGGGCTGGGGGCGGCTTTTGCGGCGGAAATATTCCCTGCAGCATTTTCTTCATGCCGACACGTTCCTATGACTTTTATAGGAACGTGTCAGAATTGCTTTAAGGTGGGAAATATCCAGCTTACTTGATCATTTGGTTGCTGACTGAATAATAATCCATAATTGCTACTATGCCAGTGATTGGATCAAGGGCCACATCCGATGAGCAGATGCAGACCTTGAGCCAACAGGAAAATCAAATCTGAAAATTTTCAGCCTGATATTGGTCTAGTGGAACCATCAGGGGGCCCCATCAGTCTAAATGGTCCAAATTGGCAGCATAAATCTGTGTGTGACCACCTTTACATAAAAGAAAATATTTTATGGCTAATGGCACATGAGGCACGTTCTATGGCAGAGTAAAAGAAGGGCCCGCAGCCTGCTGGTAGGGTCGCCACCTGCCTGGTATTTTACTCTATATGATCCCAACGTTATTAATAAGGAAAAAAAACAAATATATAGGAAGGTCGGTATTTTTTTCACCTGCTGGTGAAAGGTACTTGCTATTCAAGTCCATAACAAACAGCACAGCAGCCATGGCTGGCGTGCCATGAGCCTTAAATGTACAGGACAGAAATAAATTATGCTGAAAGGAGTGGTTCACTCAACTTCATTGGCCTTAATTTTTTTTTATAGTTTTTTTTAATAATTTGCCTTTTTCTTCTGACTTGTTCCAGCTTTCAAATGGGGGGTCACTGACTACATCTAAAAAACAAATACTCTTTAATGATCAAACGTAGCAATAACAATACATTCTAAATATTCTAACCTCTTATTCAAATCAATGCATGCTAGGGTAATTAGGACCCCAGCAGACTGCTGATATTGCAAACTATAGAGCTGATGAACATAACATTATAAAAGGTATGGGACCGGTTATCCAGAATGCTTGGGACCTGGGGATTCTGGATAATTATTTTTTCTGTAATTTGGGTCTTCATACCTTAAGTCTACTAGAAAATCATGGTAATCATTAAGTAAACCCAGGAGGTTTGTTTTGCTTCCAATAAGGATTAATTATAGTTAGTTTGGATCAAGTTCAAGGTACTGTTTTATTACAGAGAAAAGGGAAATAATTTAAAAAAATTTTTTTGAGTTTTTGAATAAAATGAAATCTATGGGAGACAGCCTTTCCGTAATTTGGAACGGCTCGGTATAACGGGTTTACGGCTAATGGATCCCCTATCTGTATAACTGAAAAACCACAAACAAAAAATAAAAACCAATTGCATTTTGTTTCAGAATATCACTCTCTATATCATACTAAAAGCAAATTTGAAGGTGAACAACCCCTTTCATGTTATAATAGAAATGACCAAATATTATAATAGTTACTTACCTTTCCATGCACCAATTGGCTGGCACAGAAATGTACTCATTTCAATCATGTTTGAGCAATTTCTACTGTCAGCCAATTAAAAACACCAGGAAGGACATATTTAACCACTGACCACAACATGATGGCATTGCTAAAGGGTTCAGTAATGTTCAAATGCAAAACAGTGTTATTGTTATTGAAGGTACAATCCAAGAAAGAAAAAAATGAGGGACATTAAGGGTTGTAGCCAGTCAGTAAAGCAATTAAGGGAATACATGCAACAAGAACGTCTTTGTTCTAATAACCTCCCCCCCCATTTTAATATGGAGTGCACAGAAAGCATTATGCCTCCACCACTGTGTTACAGAACATTATCTGCAGTAATCTGTCCCCATCTAAGCCTTTGTAGCGCTGATGCAATATTTATCCACATCACTAGTTTATTAAAATAGATGTTTATTTTCTTGTACAGGTATGGTATCCCTTAATAGGACCCCTGTTATCCAAAAAGCCTAATGCTTTGTCATTTCACAAAACTACTTAGGTAGAACCATGCAACATGGCAGGCTTCTACTTTACATTGCTACTGACATTATAAACCAGGGGTCCCCAATCTTTTTACCCGTGAGCCACAGTCAAATGTAAACAGTCAGGGAGCAACACAAGCAGAACATTTTTCCAGGGGTGGCAAAATAAGGGCTGCGATAGGTTATTGGCAGCCCGATGTGGAATGGTAGCCCAATATGGATTGGTAGCCTACAGCAGTCTCTGTTTGGTGGTACATCTGTTTTTTTTATGCAACCAAAAGCCTCCAAGGCTGCAAATCAAAAATAAGCATCTGATTTGAGGCTGCAGGGAGCAATATGGATGGTGTTGTTGAGCAAAATGTTTCTCCTGAGCCACTGATTGTGGATCACTGTGATATATTACTTTTTAAAATATTATTGTACATTGAAAGTGTCAGTTAGAGTTTCTAAGGATAACTGATGTTTAGATGTTAAAAAGAAGGTTTCATTTCTAATGTCAGTATCTCTTTAAATACTTTTTCAGTAGTTAATTTCACATAAATTATATACATAATCGCACATGCATACACCTATACATACATTACATTGACTGTTTAAGTGCCCAAAAATCTAGAAACAAAACAGATTGTAAGACACAGTTGTCTATTCAGGCCACAATAATAGCATTTGTGCACTGTTGGCTTTCAGGTTAGCATTGTAGACAAAGTTAGTGCAAAAGTGCATTTGTGAAGTGATCAGCATGCAGAAAATTGCAGGTGAACATGAAAGACCCGTAATAAGACGTGGCAGCTGCAGGACAGGTATGCCAGGTCCCTCAGCCGCCAGTTAGAAATACCTCTTGTTTTCTTGAGGTCGAGGGAAATTTCCTTAATGGTGAATTCAGTGTGGAAGGGAGCAATTTGCTCACGCAGGATCAGAAGGTGTTTGATAAGAAACAGCTGCCTGTCGATTTGGGTCTAAAAAACAAAAAGTCAAGAATATATGTTAGTGGGAATCACAAAAGAACATATTGTCAAAAAAACAAATCTAGTTCCATTAACATAGCCATAAGGCTCCCAGAAACAAGATGCACGGCACATGCCCATATGTTCTCATCCATTTTGCTGAAGGTTAATGATATTGGCACAAGAAGATGGAAATACAAAGAGCACACACACATCTCATACAATGCAAACACCAGAAAACCAAGAGAATAGAATTAGTCTGTTTACTTAAAACAGTAACAGTTGGTATTTACAGAGCGGTATTAAGAGACCATTTGCTATATTGCTACAAAGGCACTGATTTTTGTGGATTTTAGCTGCTATGCTTGTACCCTCCCCTATTGCATGAGCACACACTGTAGCTTCAGTGAGCTTCTATTGCTATGCATGGGTCTCAATTTAAAGGAACAGTAACACCAAAATAAATTCAAGTGTTTTAAAGGAAAACTATACCCCAAAATGAATACTTGAGCAACAGATAGTTTATATCAAATTAAGTGACATATTAAAGAATCTTACCAAACTGGAATATATATTTAAGTAAATATTGCCCCTTTACATCTCTTGCCTTGAACCAGCATTTCATGATGGTCTGTGTGCTGCCTCAGAGATCACCTGACCAGAAATGTTTCAACTCTAACTGTAACAGGAAGAAGTGTGGAAGCAAAAGACACAACTCTGTCTGTTAATTGGCTCATGTGACCTAACTTTATAGTTTGTTTTGTATGTTTGTTTGCACCGTTGAATCATATGATCCCAGGAGGCTGTCCTTATTTTTTAAGTGGCAATTAAATAAGTATATTATTATGAAAATGGTTTATTTACATGAAGCAGGGTTTTACATACGAGTTATTTTATGCAATGTATTTTTATAGAGACCTACATTGTTCGGGGGGGGGGTATAGTTTTCCTTTAAAGGAAAGACAAAATAATGTACTGGTGTCCTGCACTGGCAAAACTGGTGTGTTTACTTACAACTATAATTTATATACGTTGCTGTGTAGCCATTAAAGCACTGGAAGCATAGCAGATAACCAAACAGTGTGTTAGCATTCCATTAATTTAGGATATATTTTTTGGCATTACTGTCCCTTTAAAGCAAAAATTCTCAAAGTAGACTGTCATTTGTAGAGAAAGTAAGAAACATACCATTTATATGTAAAAAAAAAAAACCCTCAATATACATAGTAACATAGTAATTTAGGTTGAAAAAAGAAAAACATCCATCAAATTCAACCTTTGACATCTATGCAAACAAGCAGATGCAAAGCTTGATCCGATGGGAATCACATCTTCCTGATGATATCGGTTGGGTGGGTCCATCAGAGGGTCACATACTTGAGGAGACAAAGATTGAAGGGCCCAAACTGGCAGCAGCCTAAGTGTGTCTGTGTATGGCCACCTTAAAGGACCAGTTACATCAAAAAATTTAATTGTTTTAAAGTAATAAAAATATAAGGCAGTGTTGCCCTGCACTGGTACAGCTGCTGTATTTGCTTCAGAAGCACTACTATTGTTTATATAAATAAGCTGCTGTGTAGCCATGGGGGCAGCCATTCAAAGCAGAAAAGACTCAAGTTACACAGCAGATACCAGATAAGCTCTGTAGAACATAATGTTATCTCTTATCCATTACTTATCCTGTGCCATATAGCCTTTTTTCAATTTCCGCCATTGCTACTTAGCAGCTTGTTTATATGAACTATAGTAGTGTTTCTGAAGCAAACAGATCAGTTTTAACAGCGCAGGGCAACACTACATGATATTTTCTTTACTTTAAAACACTTAAATTTTTTGGTGTTACTGTTCCTTTAACATTACTCAGTCCCAGTTTCTTGTCTGACCTTATTTTTGCCGATTGCTTCAGATGCTCCCAACAGTGACTGGATACATGCAGACAAGGCCTCCTGAGATAATCCTTGAAACACCGTCCTCTAGAGGTAACAGGAAAACAAAACCATGTTTAAATGTTGTGGTTGCAAAAACAATGATACAGGAAAGTGTAATAAAAATAATGTATTTGAGTAAAAATAAGTTTCAACAGCAGAAAAGCACCTACAGCAAAGACAGACACTGATTCTAACCAGAGGGTGTCCATTCTCTATGCTACAACTATTTAATGCCAGAACCCCACTCATGGAAGCAAACGGAGCAATATTTGCATACCTGTCAGACATCACTATATGCTTTAAATCCACACATCTAGTTACATAACGAAAGATAAAATCATATAAGCAAATGATCTTTGTCCCACAGGCTACTACAGTTCTAACCTTATCAGCACCTTTGTGATAATAGATAATCTGTGCCATCTGTGAAGTTACCATGAGTGATACTGACCCAGTAAAACAACTGTAGAAATTAAAAACTTTGCATCATTTTTAACAGGCCATGTTGATCTTTTATTAGTCACCTTTGTCTTTTTCCTGAGTTAATTGAACTCCGTAAATGCCGATTTGCCCTGCACTTCTCTTACATTATCATGGACTTAAAGGGCAAGGAAAGTGTAAAATAGAATAAGGCTAGAAATACTGTATTTTGTATACTAAACATAAACATGAACTTACTGCACCACAAGCCTAATCAAACAAATGATTTATGCTTTCAAAGTTGGGCACAGGGGGCTGTCATCTTGTAACTTTGTTATACATCTTTGTCTGACACTGGCACTGCACATGCTCAGTATGGTCTGCTGGAGTTCTGCATGGCTGGTAAGTAAGGTAGGGGCTCCCCCTGCTGTTCATAAGTGATTGTTTCCCTGCCAGAAGCACTAAATGAAGGGAGAATTTCACTGCATACAGTCAGGTTTCTTATAAAAACGGTACACATTTTAAAATTAAAGTATATTGGAGATAGATTTCTTTTTCATTAAAGAAAGTAAAAATTGGATTTTATTTCTTTGCCTTTCCTTGCCCTTTAATTCCCTTAATTCCAGCCATTTTATAATATGTATACAGTATATTATGGAAATCCTCAAAAAGGCAATTTATAGCTGCTATTACATAGTGAACAGGACCAAGCCCATAAAACACTAGAAGAAAGCTATAAGTGTGTGAAATGAACTGTAACTCAATCAGTGGTGCTAGAAGTTAATAATGGAACCCTTAAAGACCCCAAGGAACAGCAGCCAGGACTAGTATGAATAAACATTTGAGTGACAGCACAGATGGTTTCTCACACAAGTAAATGTTGAGAAGGAACAATCCTACAGCACTATGAAATATGTTGGTGCTATATAAATACATGTTAATAATAATAATTCTAACCTTTAATAAACACTGGTGAATAAGGGGCAGATTTAGAATTTTATCACACCTCGACCATGGAAACAGTCCTAATTTGAATATTCACCACCTAAAACCTGCCGAGTTCATGTACAAGTCAATGGCAAAGGTCCATTGAGCGATTTGGAGATGTTAAAGGGAAACTGTCATGAGAATTTTTTTTTTTTAATAGTGCTGCTCCAGCAGAATTCTGCACAGAAATCAATTTCTTAAAAGAGCTAACAGATTTTTTCATGTTCAATTTTGAAATCTGACATGGGGCTAGACATAGTCAGTTTCCCAGCTTCCCCGAGTCATGTGACTTGTACTCTGATAAGCTGCAGTCACTCTTTACTGCTGTACTGCAAGTTGGAGTGATATCACCCCCCTCCCTTCCTCCTCCCCAGCAGCCAAACAACAGAATAATGGGAAAGTAACTCCCTAACACAAAATAACAGCTCACTGGTAGATCTGAGAACAACACGCTATAGTAAAATCCAGGTCCCACTGCGACACATTCAGTTACATTGAGTAGGAGAAACAACAGCCTGCCAAAAAACAGTTCCACCCTAAAGTGCTGTCTCTTTCTGAATGCACAGGACTAGGCAAAATGACCAGAGATGGCTGCCTACACACCTATATTACAACTAAAAATATACACTTGCTGGATCAGGAATTACATTTTAAATCGAGTGAATTATTTGCTTTGGAAACAGTGTAAATTACAAATACAAACTACATCATAAAAATCATGAAAGAATCCCTTTAATAGCCTTCCTGACAATTGAGGTTTTTTTCAGAGAAAACATTGATTCATATGAATCGAATACGATTCAAATTTTTGGGCTGATATTCAAATTTTTTCTTAAATAACCTCACAGTCAAATTGTGAGTATATTCAAATATAAAAAAAAAAATCACAATAAATTGAAATTTGACCTTTGAGAAATGGGACCCTCCATGTTACAAAATTCTAATTCATGAATATCTGGTATGAAAGATCAAGCCAGACAGGCAAAGTCTGCAAGTGCAACTGGAAGGCGGAAATGCAGTCTATCTTTTCATCTATTTTATATCTCCAATAGAAAAGTGATATCTTGATATTGTAGTGAAAAGTCACATGAAAAAGGGCAACCTGAATCTGTTTTAATAGGGTTTAATTATTACTAAGACATTTCACAGCTCAATTATGTTGTTTAATGCAAAAAATATTGCACTAAACTAAAGGGATACTGTCATGGGAAAACATGTTTTTTTCAAAATACATCAGTTAATAGTGCTGCTTCAGCTGAATTATACACTGAAATCCATTTTTCAAAAGAGCAAGCAGATTTTTTTAATATTCAGTTTTGAAATCTGACATGGGGCTAGACATTTGTCAGTTTCCCAGGTGCCGCCAGTCAGTAACGTGTGCTCTGATAAACATCAGTCACTCTTTAAGATGAGATTGCAGGGAGATTTTTTGCCTGCGCCAAAAATCGCATTTTCGAGCAATTTTCAAAAGCGCTGCGCCGTGTGTGAATAGGCGCAGGCGACTTTACACTTTAGCGGGTGCAAGACTGGGGGGAAAGAGATTCAGGGAGATTTGTTGCCCCAAACACGCGGCGATTTGTAGCAGGCAACAGATCTCCCTGAAATCTCCTCGTCTGGAAGAGCCCTTACTGCTGTACAGCAAGTTGGCGTGATATCACCAGTGATAACCCCAACAGCCTAACAAAAGAACAATAGGAAGGTAACCAGATAGCAGCTACCTAACATAAGAGAAAAGCTCCCTGGTAGATCTAAGAACAGCACTCAATAGTAAAACCCAAGTCCAACTGAGACGGATTCAGTTACATTAAGTAGGATAAACAACAACCTGCCAGAAAGTAGTTCCATCCTAAAGTGCAGGCACAAGTCACATGACTGGGGGAAGCTGGGAAACTGATAAGTCTAGCCCCATGTCAGATTTCAAAACTGAACATAAAAAAATCTGTTTGCACTTTTGCAAAATGGATTTCAGTGCAGAAGTCTACTGGAGTAATACTTTTAACTGATGCATTTAAAAAAAAAAGCATGTTGTCCAATGACAGTATACCTTTAAAAAGGCAACTAAACACTGCATTATGACACACTGGGAAATGGGCCAGAGCTACAGCAATGTTGGTGAGCAGAATACTACTGCAACAGTAGAATATGGGGGATCACATCAAGCCTGGAATATATACAATACAATGAAGAACGAGAGAGACAGAAGCCAAAAATTTGCTACAAATCTCTTCTCGTACAAATCTTAAATTCACCCTAAATACAGACAGGTAATTAACATAGTAAATAGATCAGATTATCATTTACATATTCCAAAAGTAATACCAAAGGCAGCCATTGAACAGATGATTGAATGTTTGATACTGATCAAGTTTTTGCACTTACATCAATACATCTGTAAAGCTTGGAAAGACAGACCAGAGTCCTTCTCACAGTAGGGTACCACATCCCATGTAGGTCAGCAGGGGACACTGTATTCTGAGACTTTTGGCCTAAGGATTCCGAAGATCCTAAGTGAATGATACAACCAGATAAAATTACTAATAACAAATATTATAGAGTACAAAACCACATCATACTTGGCTTGCCTTAAAGGGGTTGTTCACCTTTGAGTTAACTTTTAGTATAATGCAGAGAGTGATATTCTGAGACAATTTGCAATTGGTTTTCATTTTTTATTATTTGTGGTTTTTGAGTTATTTAGCTTTTTATTCAGCAGCTCTCTAGTTTGCAGTGTCAGCAATTTAGTTTCTAGGGTACAAATTACCCTAGCAACCCTGCATTGATTTGAATAAGAGACTGGAATATGAATAGGAGATGGACTGAATAAAATGATAAGTAATAAAAAGTGGCAATAACAATACATTTGTAGCTTACAGAGCATTTGTTTTTAGATGGGGTCAGTGACCCCCATTTGAAAGCTGCAAAGAAACAGAAAAAAATTGCAAATCATTAAAAAACTATGAAAAATAAATAATGAAGACCAATTGAAAAGTTTCTTAGAATTGTCCCTTCTACAACATACTAAAAGTTAATCTGAAGGTAAACCACCCCTTTAAGCTACTATTTTAGTATGTAATATAATGGCTAATTCTAAGCAACTGGCCTTCATTTTGTTTTTATAGTTTATGAATTATTTGCCTTCTTCTGACTCTGTCCAGCTTTCAAATGGGGGTCACTTACCCCATCCAAAAACAAATGCTCTGTAAGGCTACACATTTATTGTTACTGCTACTTCTTCACCGCTATGAAATTGTCTGACCCACAAATAGGTCAACTAAGTAGCCCTTTAAAATGGGAAAAGAGAGCTGCTTTGGGGTTTTGCAGTAAAACAGCTTGGGAAGGGAATAAAGTAAAGTTTGCCTTTTTGTAACTTGATACACACACATTTTTTTTTAACTTGTTTATATTACTTGTTTTTGATGTAGGTGCTAAAGAAAATAAGGGCATCAAGGGATGGAGAAAAGAGACAGGTTACTTCTCTCCTGAGGACAGAAACTGGCAGCTCAATGATGCAAGTTATATCAGGACCGCATTTGAAATGCCATTGCTATGGAAACTGTACATCAAATCACTTGAAGATGAGCCCATGAGATAATGTTAGGTGCACTTTTGTCAGGAAACTGTTCATCCTTCAAAGTAGAGCAAACCAAGAAGTGCATTGAAGCTCTCTAGCATATTCCTTGTACTATAGAATTTTATTTTAACTTTGGCATAATGGCTTACCGTAGACTTAGCAATACATCTTTCAGTAAATGCTTTGGGATAAAGGATATGGTTAGGGTTACAAAAAACTGATTATATCAAGCTGAAGCAGACAATCATAGCCAACAAGTGATTCCCACAGCTTCATTCCTACATTCTTTACTGATCACTTACTGGCACTGAAAGTAGAGTGAAGCCCAACTAGCACCCCACAGACCCAAAAGGTTGTGCAGCCACTGGGTCCTTGAACTATACGTGTATGGATGGTAACATTGTGTGGTCTGAAGGAAAAATATACCCCTCAAACAACGTAGGTCTCTATAAACATATATGGCATAAAACCCTGCTTCATGTAAATAAACCATTTTCAAAATAATACACTTTTTTAGTAGCATGTGCCATTGGGTAATCATAAATAGAAAACTGACATTTAAACCCCCCCCGGGATTGTAGGATTCATGGTGCACACAAACATACTAAATAAACTATACTTGTTAGGTCACATGAGCCAATTAACAGGCAGAGTTCTGTCTTTTGCTTCCACACTTCTTCCTGTTACAGTTAGAGTTGAAATATTTCTGGTCAGGTGATCTCTGAGGCAGCACACAGACCATCATGAAATTGTGGTTCAAGGCAAGAGATGTATAAGGGTAATATTTATTTAAATGAATATTCCAGTTGATAAAATTCTTTATATGCCCCTTCATTTGTTGCTCAAGTATTCATTTTGGGGGTATAGCTTTACTTTAACAGAGCTGAAGCCTTCGGAACCCCTATGTAATTATAAAGGGGTTACCTACAAAGTAGGTAGAAAAATGAACCCAAAGTTATTTCAAGTGTTTATATTTGAAAACAAGCTGCTTTTTATGGGAGAAATAACCCACCCCCAATACCACCCTAGGTAGTCCTCACCTTCCTGCTTCCCCTGCACTCACTTAAAGGAACAGTTCAGGGTAAAAATAAAAACTGGGTAAATAGATAGGCTGTGCAAAATAAAAAATGTTTCTAATATAGTTAGTTAGCCAAAAATGTAATGTATAAAAGCTGGAGTGAGTGGAACACAACATCCTGCTTTTCAGCTCTCTAAATCTGAGTAAGTCAGCGACTTGAGGGGGGGCCACATGGGACATAACTGTTCAGTGAGTTTGCAATTGAGCCTCAGCATTCAGCTCAGATTCAAAAGCAACAGTTATGACCTGTGTGGCATTCCCTCAAGTCACTGATTGGTTACTGCCTGGTAACCAGGGTAACCAGTCAGTGTAAACAAAAGAGAGCTGAAAAGCAAGAAGTAGTGTTCTGCTTTGTTAGGTTAGACTTGCAGTCACTCCAGCCGTTATATATTACATTTTTGCCTAACTAACTATATTGAAAACATGTTTTATTTTGCACAGCCTATCTATTTACCCCGTTTTTACTTTTATACTGAACAATTCCTTTAAAGAAGACGGATATCTGGAACATGGAGCCCATGAGCTCTGCTGGGTTTACTCTGCACCTATATACATGAGCAAACTCTTAGGGGCACTTTCAGTGGTAACGAACTATGTGTGGGGGGGGAGCAGGAAGGGGGGACTACCTAGGGTAGAGGCTTTTCTTATTGGCGGGTTTATTTCTCCTTTAAGTAAGCAAAAGTGGCAGATAATAATTAACGTACATTAACAACAAATAGGTATAAAGCATAGATGATTGGAGATGCCTTGCTCCGCCTGCCTTCCCTTGTTGGAAGCAGGTGATGCGGGACACCTGTAGCTGAGAGCAATTAAGAATACTAAAAGGGGAACTCTCACCAAATATCATAAAATATGGGGCTCCTGGTTGGATAGGTACCCCCTGCATCCACAACAATCTAATGAGAGGTAGGACTCAAGATTTAAAGATTGTGCAAAAGTTTGTAATATCATACTCTTAAACCTAATACAGCATGTTTATGTTAATAAAAGCGGTATGCTCTGGGTCAATAGTAATCTGTAACGACTGTCAAATGTGTGTAAGACACTTGAGAAAGGGCTATGCCCGAAACATGTTGTGTGATGTGTAGTCAATAAAATTTTTCTAGCAGCAACTGCTATTTGAGTGCTCTCCTCTAAACTACAGATTTATGATGTCTTTAAAAGGCTTGATGGTGTGTGCTTCTGCCCTATAAACATATACTGGAGCAGTAGAACAAACGGCTGCACACAGTGAACATAAACAATTATATCATAAAGGGCAACAGGGTAATGGCACACTGGCCGCAATCCCAGGAAATCACCCCACTGTTGTTTTATATGGCACCTGCAAAAGCACAAGTCAGGCAATAGTTTTCTGGCAACAAATGGGTTTCCATATTTTCAGACAACTATCATTTGAGAAGCACTCCCACAAAGTACTGCAAATGACATGATATAGGATACAACTCCTGCTATGGGAATACAAAAGTAGATGTATGGAATGTTCAGAATCTCAAGGCAGTCTTCAAACACAGAGTAAGAATGAATCAATGATTTATCAGGAAAGAATGAAGGCACGCTGCAAAGTGAGCACAAAAGAAAAGATTCCTGATAAAATAAATATTGAAAAAATATTAAGAAATACTCACCACTTTTTATAAGATTATTGGAGTCTGGATCTTCTAGGTGGACATCTGAAAAAGAAGCCTCCGCAGAATGTAATCTTTGTTGTTCTTCTTTGATACTCTGTGCAATTTTCTGAGGAACAGAATGAGATATACTTTTATAATCTTATTTTAAAAATGCATTCGCCTGGACACAAAGGTACTGTAAATGAAAGCCTCACTACAGAAATGGCACTTTTCCCATCAACAATGGTTGAAGGTCTGTGTAAAAAGTTTCTGCAGGAAAACTAAAAAAATAGCGCCATCTTATGCATACCTGTAAAAGAAACTGCACTACTGCAACCTACTTTTAGGCACTCCAAGCTATCACCAGCAATCCATATTAGTAAGCACAGCAATACACAGAAGATGGGTACAAGTTATTCATTAGTTAAACGTACTCAAGCATAAAATACCTATCAAGTCCCTAGTTGCTACTGATAAGAGACTTGGGCATCTCTGTTAAGAACGTGTCCTATTCTTATATAGTAGAGTACTTCATTTAAACGTTTTCTAAGTGAAACTGCTTGTTTCAATGCCCCCTTAACCATTTTATTATTTGCATTTGCTGGACCTCTGCATGTTATATAGAATAAGGTTTGATCCAATTCAGCTTGACCAGGCTTCTTTCAAACTATAAAAGGTAGTTAGTTTATAGACCTTCACAAAAATGAGTAGTTGTGCAGACATTTTATTTTGTTAGAAGACATTTTAGGAAGAAAGGGCATATAGGTAAGGGCATAAAAAAATCAATTAGAGTGAATGTTCCAAGTAGGTTTTGTTGTTTGACTCTCATTATGATATAAACATGATTATACACAGTCTAGTAAACAATTGTACCTCCATCATCTCTAGCTTGTCAGGGTATGCAAGGTCTCCTGGAGCTGGCTTGTAACCCAAGATGTCTGTTTGAATGTATATATGTGTCCTGTAGACGAGTCTCTCCTGGACATCTTCTAACATTTGTTTTACCACAGCAGCAAAAGCCTCCAGGTGATCCACTGATCATATAAAAAGCAGAAGAAGATACTGAGTGAAGCATTCATAATATAAAAACTTCTTGTGCTAAGGATTCACCACCATCTGTGGTACTCCTTTCATGTCTGACAGAAACTCCTACTGCCAACGGACTGGACAAGAAAATACAAAACTTGACTAGTACGAACAGCTGCACACAGTGAACATAAACAATTATATCATAAAGGGCAACAGGGTAATGGCACACTGGCCACAATCCCTGGAAATCACCCCACTATTGACTTATATAGCACCTGCAAAAGCACAAGCCAGGCAATAGTTTTTTGGCAACAAACGGGCTTCCATATTTTCAGACAACTATCATTTGAGAAGCATTTCATCCAGAAATAGCGACCGGAAAAGCAGAGTGACAGCAGTGGAACTCCCGGCCACAATCTTCTTATCTTTGTGAATGGAGAATAGTTTTGGCGCATGTGCAGGTGTAGCAAATTTCCAGGTTTAGACAACTGCGCATGTGCCAAAAGAGACGGGAAGTGCCAAAGAGGAGAAAGAAGATTACCAAGATAAGAAGATGGCAGGGAGCTCTGCTGCGCTCACTCTGCTTTTCTGGTCGCTGTTTCTGGAGGGAGAAGGATTCAGGGGTAAGACTGTACGGGGGGAGGCAGGGAGGGGGACAAATGGAAGGGGCAGATGGGGACTTAACTTCAAGGGTGGTTGAATTCTCCTTTAACACAGCGAAAGAACCAAACCTCAAACAATATAACAAAAAATTACCATTGTTCTGAACATGGTCTTCAAGCATCTCAATCTTAAGTATTCCACACAGTTCAGACAATGTTTCTAAATGGACGACGTGAATGATCAGTGGCCGAAAGACATCATAGAGGGACAAACAGAGTTTCTCTAGAAGCAGACTGCGAAAAAGATACAAAGTACAACCAAATGTTTAGTAAGCATTATATTATCAATTATATAAAAATTGCTACAATAACATTTATATTGTGGGGTGCCTACTAAATAGCACCTAAAAATAAATAAGAAGTGTCCAACAACATGCATTTAAACTACACAGAACCTACAGCAATAAAAGAAGTCAGCAAAGATATCTATATTTTATTGGGCAGGGAAAAGTGTAATGGGTACACTGCCAGAGGTCTTGGGCACATTAAGAAGTTTTCTAGAAGATGAAATTGTAATTTTTTTTTTTAAATCAAAGGTTATGCCTAGCACGATGGCCCCAGAATATTGCATTTATTTTTTATATAGTGCCATTGTTTCTCAAAGTGATTTATACATTAAAAGAATATACAAATATGCACATTTCTGATAAAAATCCAATTGCGACACCGGACTTTGGGGGACAGTCCCTCCTAACATTATCATTTTATTACTGGTGTTGTTATGATTTACCCTGTTTTTGCCTCTGTAAGCTTGTAATGGACCATATATGTAAAAAAACTGTAACCTAAAGACAAAGACACTGTATCGTGAGCGCCCACCTAATTTTCTTTTATGCATTTTATTTTAATTTTAATGTTAATGTTTTCTTTTTGTTTTATGTTAAAAGCAAAAAAAAAAAATTTTTTAAAGCAAACTGTGAAATGCAATTCTCTCTTTATTTGAACAATCTGACTTAATCTATGACTGAAATTAAATTGAGATAAGATACAGGGACCTGTGGGACCTGTTATCCAGAATTCTCGGGACCTGGTGTTTTCTGGATAAGGGATCTTTCTGTAATTTAGATGAGCATATTTTAAGTCAACTAAAAATATAGTTTAAACATTAAAGGGGTGGTTCACCTTCATGTTAACTTTTAGTATATTGTAGCAGGGCCAACTGGTCTTCAATATTTATTTTTCATAGTTTTTTAATGATTTGCAATTTTCTTCAGTTTCTTTGCAGCATTGAAATGGGGGGTCACCGACACCATCTAAAAACAAATGCTCTGTAAGGCTACAGTTAACTCAAAGGTGAACAACCCCTTTAAATAAACCAAAGAGGTTGTTTTGCTTCTATGCAAATGAATTATATCTTAGTTGGACCAAGTACACTGCTTTATTCTGAACTTTCTGATCCCATGCCTATATTATAAATATATTTAAAGAAATGCACCTATTTTCCACATTACTGTACATGTTTAAGTATGTTTATGTTATGGATTTGCCAAATGTTTACAGTGTTTTTTTTTTTTTGTTTGTTTTTTTAATACAGTAACAAAATAGCAAAGCAGCCACTAGATGGGTGTATAAAACTTTTATTTGAGCACTCAGACTAAAACAAAATGTTGTTCTGATATTTTGAGAATATCAAATCAGCACTAGAACAAAAAATAAAAATAACCAAACAGAAGCCACCAACCAGGTACCCAACATCTTGCTGGTAGAAAATGCAAAATATTGACTTAACCGGTGAATTCTTTCCCCCTAAGAACCAACAAGGATAAGGACAAAACATACAAATTTACCACATACTCCAATTTTGGTGTTGGTTTGGTGAAAAATTCATTGTAAAGCTGTTGTTCATCCTGACATACATGGACCATGAACGCACAACCACTACGTACCTGACAGTTAAAAAGAAAATGCATTTAGCAAGTTAAGGTAAAGCACAGCGAATCACAGTTATGTATATAAAGACATACAGAAGCATAAAATCACTAGAAAAAAATATTGAAACCAACTATTTACTGTTGATTCAGTCATGCAAAGACATATAAACCAGCCAGGGTACAATGGGAGAGCCTTACCAATGCACAGTGATCTCTGTTGTTCTGGCTGGTAAGATCTGTAATTGTAGTAGTGATGCTTGGACTAAGCAGACTCTCGCGCTGATCCAAATAACACTGATGTATTTCACTTAGCAACTGTTGATACCTTAGATAAAGAGAACAGAATTCAAACACTGTATTTGTTGTCTATAGAACTATGTACTCTACGTGCATTGTCAAGTAAAACGGATTATGTATTAAAACCCATTTTTGCACATCTTATGTACAGGTATGGGACATGTTATCAACAATGCTCAGGACTTGGGGCTTTACGGATAACAGATCTTTACATAATGTGGATCTTCTACTAGAAAATCATGTAAACATGAAATAAACCCAATAGTCTGGTTCTGCTTACAATAAGAGTTAATTATATTTTAGTTGGGATCACGTGCAAAGTACTGTTTTATTATTACAGAGAAAAAATAAATCATTTAAAAAAAATTGGATTATTTCATTATAATGGAGTCTATGGGAGATGGCCTTTCCGTAACTTTCTTTATAACGGGTTTCCAGATAACGGATCCCATACCTGTATTAAAACCCATTTTTGCATTATGATTTAAAAAGAGTAAACAAAGTTGTTGGACAATAAATGGCTTCAGCCAACCACTAACCATGAGTGAAAAAAAAATGTTTCTGTTATCATTCATATTATCTGAAAAATGGTAAAGAAATCATAAATTCTGCACCTCTCAATAGACAGACAAAAGCTAGCCTCAGTACGCAAACACCATATTCATAACATGTTCCATATGAGCATCTGTTAATACTGTGCACTGTGTAAACAGGTGATTTCCTGCTGTACATCACATTTCATTCATTAAAAAGCCGATTTCAGCAATACAAGACATATCAACTGCAATATGCACCTGTGAGCTGGAGAATGTTGACATATTTATAGCTTCATGCAAAAACAAGAAATATGCAAAACTGCTTACTCAGGTATCTTCTCAGATCGCTGCTCTACTTGCTCGATTAGGGTCTACAAAAAAAATAAATAATAATAATTACGCTCAGCTCAGAGAAGACATGGCATATTTTCTTGGAATCTGGTCATGTTTTTGACCTACATGAGCAGATCATTTTTGAGAGTTCAGATGTACATTGTGCCTCTCCTGCAAGGTCAATAGTTGGTGGTTCTAGTTTTCCTTCACATGGCATACAGGATTAGCAACTTCATGATCATAAATTTGTAACTAAATCTCACTCTTTCCAAAAAGAATGCTGTTGCAAAGAAGTACAACATGGTAACAGGGAATGTGCATTGATCAAACCCTGTTCTGTACGAATGAAATGAAATCTGTCCAGATGCTTGCATTCCAGCTACTTTAATTAGCTCCTTACAACAATGTCTCTAGATTGTTCCTACTCATACAGGAATTAGGAGAAATATTCTTGCATAAACAGAAAATCATCATACATGCACAGAACAGTGTAAGGACTTTCTACAGCAGTAAAACAAACAGAGAACACTCACCTTGACTTTGGGTGCTGCTGCTCTAAATTTGACATAAAACAGTGTGAAGGCATTGTCAGTAGTAGATGCATTTGATGAATCCTGGTAAAAAAAAAATATTGACATGTATTTTGGATAATGATGTTTGATATTGTCCCATCCCTCAAGTATGGACGTAGCCAAGCAAGCTTAGGATTCTAATCATTTTTTTTTTCTTTCCACTCTTCAAATTCCTTTCTAACTTGACAACGCCAAATCACATGACTCAAAATACAAAATTCATGCATCCAAGTATGAGATACATTTGCAACCAACTTTAAAATGAACTTCAGTTTAGCTACTGGTTCCACTTGCATGGGCTAATTTTTGAATGCTTCTTCATACTCTAATTCAATGGCATCTGATGCGACAGAAATAAGTTGCAAGAGAGACTTAACCCCAAAACCCAAATTTTTATTTAAATTACAGGCTCGAGCCAGCCTTCACATATTTGTCTATTTTTTGAATGGCACAGCTATGGGATAATACACCCGAAACACAGACAGACCATCATTCTGAGTGACGTGTAACACTTTGATCTCCATTCCAGGATCACAAAGAGCTGAACCCCAGGGCACAAATCATGTGGTAATGTAAACAAATGGGTGCTTGAAATAATAAATAAGTTATTAGGGATAAGGATCTGTTTGTGGATGGAATCTACTTTTCATCTGATGGATGGAGTTATGAGAAAACTCAGAAAATTGAATGACTCTGCTGAGGGGGAAACTTCATACCACCGAAAAGTAAATGTAATTGTTCATGTATAAGGGCTTGGCCTTGGAGAGGTAAGAATTTAGCCATGAAAAGAGAAAGGGATAGTGGAGAGGTCAGCTTGTATATGGGACTTCATTCACAAACGTTCTCCAAATCATGTACAGGTCTATACAAGATTGATATATTGTTCAATGTAAAAATAATAACTGGCCCTCCACCAATTAGTAAAGCCCCATCTACTACCTAGATAGTCCCCCCCTCCCCTGCTTTCTACCCACATTGTACAGTATTCCAGAAAGTATCCCTGGCAGCATATTCATGAGACTGGAGCAGCTGAGCTCATGGGTGCCATCTTCCAGGTCTTCGGTCTCCTTCTGTAAGAGACTGGCGCATGTACACATGTACCAAGTTACGCAAACTGCACAGGGAAAGAAGAAGACCTAAGACCCGGAAGATGAGGTCCATGCTCTGAATTAATAAGTGAACATGCTGCCAGGGACACTTTCTTGAATAATGCAGGTAAGAAAGCAGGGAGTGGAGACTATCTAGGTAGTACTAGTAATAGTTAGAGAGCTATAAAGCAGAAAGTTGGGTTCTGTTCAGTTATATTATACATCCAGTCACTCCAGCCTTTATACATTAAATTTTTGGCTAACTTCCTTTAAAGTTCTTTTAAAATTGTTGTAAAATTGACCAGCTGCTGAAATTTTGAGCATAACTGAATTTTTTATTTTTTTTTAAATATAAGCCAATTATAATTAGAGATGCACCGAATCCAGGATTCAGCCTTTTTTAGCAGGATTCGGCCGAATGAAATCCAAAAATCATATGACACAAAAAGGGAGTTATTTATGTTTTTTTCCTTTCTTTTAGACTCTTCCTGACACTAATTTACATATGCAATGCTTTCCAAATTTGTATTTTGCCAAATCTTTCCCAAAGGTTTTCGCCAAATCCCACAATAGTGTATTCAGTGCATCCCTAACAATAATAAGCATGAAGATCTTTAGGGTAAGGGCACATGGGCAGATTTGGGGAGATTTAGTCACCTGACGACTAATCACCTTCTTCGGGGCGACAATCTCCCCAAACTGCCTTTCTCTGCCTTCCCGAGAAAAATCTCCAGGCGACTAAATCTCCCCGTGTGACCTTACCCTTAAGCTCAGTCAAGAGACTCCCCAACACAAATGTTTCAGATTTCCCACAAGAGACTTTTAACATTGCAGAGCCACTTACCCTTTTAATCAACTGGCTGGTGAGGTTCTGCAGTGTGTTCACAGTGTAATTCTTCATAAGATGCATAGCTTTGTAAAGACATTGCTTAAGTTTTGCCATATAAACAGGATAATCTTTATAGTTTGGCTAAAAAGAAATGCAATGGTAGATACATCAACGATCAGGTACAAAAATATAGCAGAGGCAAAAATAAATAAAGAGATTCAAATGATTATTTTAGAACTAATATGTATTTTATTATTGCTTCATATATTACATATTAAATATAATTTTCAGACTAAAACTATTAAAACTATTTAATTAGCAAAAATAAAAGAATATGAAATAAAAATGTATGTAGTAACAAAAGGTAATACTGTGCCTTGAAGAAGGAATGATTATTGATGGTTTGCCACTGACATCAATAAATCAACAAATTTACTTGTAATAAATACATGGCACTGTTCTGTTGAAGCAGAAGTAACCAATATGGCAGATATACATAAGCATGCAAACACGAAGAGTAGCGGTATTCAGTGTACACACTGAACCCAATGTTCCCTTATGGTGTGAGCTTGTGTGCATGCACACAATTTAAAGGGAAACTGTCATGGGAAAACATGTTTTTTTTTAAATGCATCAGTTAATTGTGCTGCTCCAGTAGACTTCTGCATTGAAATCCATTTCTCTAAAGAGCAAACAGATTTTTTTTATATTCAGTTTTGAAATCTGACATGGGGCTAGCCATTTTGTCAATTTCCCAGCTGCCCCAGTCATGTGACTTGTGCCAGCACTTTAGGAGGGAACTGCTTTCTGGCAGGCTGTCGTTTTTTCCTTCTCAATGTAACTGAATAGTACGCAGTGGGACATGGGTTTTACTATTGATTGTTGTTCTTAGATCTACCAGTCAGCTGTTATCTTATGTTAGGGAGCTGTTATCTGGTTACCTTCCCATTGTTCTTTTGTTAGGCTCCTGGGTGGGGGAAAGGGAGGGGTGATATCACTCCAACTTGCAGTACAGCAGTAAAGAGTGATTGAAGTTTATCAGAGCACAAGTCACATGACCAGGGGCAGCTGGGAAATTGACAATATGTCTAGCCCCATGTCAGATTTCAAAATGAAATATAAAAAAATACGTTTGCTCTTTTGAGAAATGGATTTCAATGCAGAATTCTTCTGGAACAGCACTATTAACGGATGCATTTAGAAAAAAAAATTTTTTCCCATTACAGGATCCCTTTAAGGCTAGTGCACATGACAAATTGTGGTGCAAAAAATTTTGAGTGAAAGCACAACATTTTGTATTAATTCTGACTTGAGCGCTCAGTTTTTAAAAACTGCACACACAAGCTTAAAATGTGTGCACAAAATAATATTCTTGTGCACATAGCAGAAAAGTAATTTATGGAACATTTATTGAACTCCTAATTGATTGGGTAACAGAGTAGCATAGTGTGTATAGTTATCAGCTATCAGATATTTCAAACACTAATCAAAAGGAGTGTGGTCACCCTTGTTGTTAGAAAAAAAGAAGTTGGAATTCAGATTCAGACAACTTAGGTTGTCCTGGAGAAAAATGTAAAGGTTTCCAAGGTAGTGTAATAGTTTTTGTGGAAAATGATCTGGCTGGAAAAGTATTAAACATATTAACTACAAGTCTTACAATCTACAGATATAAGTGTAGGGTAAAAAAAATCCTTTCAGCATACTTACATGTGCAGAAATATAGGAAATGCAGTCATCTAGTTTTGTTAGCATGGGGATGAATCCTTCACTATTTACAGACAATGTAGGGGAGTTTAATTTCTGGAGAACAAAACAAATGCAGGATTAGGTTATTAGCAGCACACCACTTACTTTTCATTGCGGTGAGCATTCATATCCCAAGCTGCTTTCAAGCCAGTTGTGTTATCCAGACTGTGTAGGGAAGAAGCACACCAAATTTTCTGGAAAAGCCTTTATCTCATTTTATTTGCATAAATTTGAAGCACAAGCTTTCGCGGACCAACCCCCTTCCTGCACCTTCCATGGGTTCGTCCCCAAAAGCTTGCGCTTCAAATTTCTGCAAATAAAATGAGTTGAAGGCTTTTCCAGAAAATTTGGTGTGCTTCTTCCCTGCAGTCTGGAATAGATGGTTATACAGTGACTCTGAAAATAATTGCATACATTAATGACGTGTTTAAAAGGCACCTGTGGGGCGAAAAAAATTCCCCAAACGGAAGGTGCGGGCTGATAGAGCCCGCATTCTGGTTTGGAGTTCTGCAGGCGCAGAAGCCTGCAGGCGATGGATTACTCGCACCAGGAGCTCCCTCCATGACAGTCCATACGCATACGCAGTATGAAAAGCTGCCTGAAATTGTGGCAGCTTTTCATTCGGCTTATGCACATGACGTCACATGCGCATACCATGGTCTGTTATTTAGTCAATTTCCCAGCTGCCCCTGGTCATGTGACTTGTGCCAGCACTTTAGGAGGGAACTGCTTTCTGGCAGGTTGTTGTTTTTACTTCTCATTGTTAACTGAATGGAACGCAGTGGGACATGGGTTTTTACTATTGAGTGCTGTTCTTAGATCTACCAGGCAGCTGTTATCTTGGGTTAGGGAGCTGTTATCTTGTGTTAGGGAGCTGTTATCTTGTGTTAGGGAGCTGTTATCTTGTGTTAGGGAGCTGTTATCTTGTGTTAGGGAGCTGTTATCTGGTTACCTTCCCATTGTTCTGTTTCCCCCTGGGAAAAGGGGAGGGGTGATATCACTCCAACTTGCAGTACAGCAGTAAAGAGTGATTGAAGTTTATCAGAGCACAATTCACATGACTTGGGGCAGCTGGGAAATTTACAATATGTCTAGCCCCGTGTCAGATTTCAAAATGAAATATAAAAAAAATCTGTTTGCTCTTTTGAGAAATGGATTTCAATGCAGCACTATTAACTGATGCATTTAAAAAAAAGGATCCCAAGTTTTACAGGTAATTAAGTGACCTTTGCAATGAAACACTGGTAAATCTTGTACTAGTTATTTACTCAAGTAAATAACTGGCAGTTCTGTTAAAAAACTTATTTTATGGGTTATAGAAAGCGTTTAATTTAAAACCAAGTTCTAGAAGACATAAATATATATACTCACCGTGTTTATATTTTCTAATTCATTAAAATATGAGAGTTTCTGCTGAATGTTTTCTGCTAGCTCAACAAACTCTGACTGTGAATGAATAAAAGGAAAATACTATCAGTAGACAAGAATGGTGAGGGTGAAAAGCTTACCATGTTAATATTGGTAAGTTATTGTGTACACACTTGGATTGCCTCAACATAGGCCAAACTAGCAAGACATACTTGTTCTTTCAGGAGCTGCTCACAGGCTTCGTGTAATGTTCCTGTTTTGGTTGACACAAAGAGATATTGTTTCTGAAGAGACTCTAAATGCTCCAGTGCCATGTTAACATCATTCAGTATTGCACTGCACTGCTCCTGAAAGCCAGCCAAGTAATCTCGCATTTCTCTAGAAAACCAACAAAAAAAAAAAAAAGAGCAAGAATTTATGATGAAAGTCTTATGTGACAATTATTCACTAGCCCAATCAAGCTTCCGTTACATTTCTGCAGTTAAGATCTGAATTAAAGCCTAATCCATAGTATTATTTTCTGCTGTGATGCTTTAGCTATTTTAACAGGAACCTGAGCATAAGCACAAATACGACAAAACCTTCAGATAACATATTACTCTCTACAGGAGAACAATTACAATTTGCTGGTCTTTGTTTTTCTTTTTTATCCTAAAAATGCCTCTTGGGTGACACCCATTTGCATAGGAGAAACACCTGTTATTGAAATCATTTTAGATATACATGTTCCCAATTGAATAAAACTTGAATCTGACAGTTTTAACAATGTAAAACTAAAGAAACCAACTGTACCTGTACTTTGCACTGCCATCATGATCCATGTGGATCTGCAACTTGTCAAACCATGAAAAGAACTGGGGAAAAAATATAGCAGTCATTAGAACTTGTTTAAACAGTGACCGACCATCTCAAATATAACAGTACAGTATATGTTCCCTTTGTATAATTTTACAAGGAAAAATGTTGGAACTGTACAATCATGGATCACAGAATACAGAGACACTATAGCTGATGTTGTTGTTGTTGTTGCTGTATTGTTATATTTAATTTCATGTTCTCACTTATAGTACTTGGATGTAACCAGGATCTCATTTTATGTTCTGGTAGCAAACTTGAAAGATATGAAACATAATTTGCTAAAATCACCAAAAACATTGGAACCAAAGCTTTAAAGGGGTGGTTCACCTTCAAGTTAACTTTTAGTATATTGTAGAAGGGCCAATTCTAAAAAACTTTTCAAATGGTCTTCATTATTTATTTTCCATAATTTTTTAAAGGGGTTGTTCACCTTTGAGTTAACTTTTAGTATGATGTAGAGAGTGATATTCTGAGACAATTTGCAATTGGTTTTCATTTTTTATTGTTTGGTTTTATAGTTATTTAGCTTTTTATTCAGCAGCTCTCTAGTTTGCAGTGTCAGCAATTTGGTTTCTAGGGTACAAATTACCCTAGCAACCCTGCATTGATTTGAATAAGAGACTGGAATATGAATAGGAGAGGGACTGAATAGAATGATAAGTAATAAAAAGTGGCAATAATAATACATTTGTAGCCTTACAGAGCATTTGTTTTTAGATGGTGTCAGTGACCCCCATTTGAAAGCTGGAAAGAAACAGAAGAAAATTGCAAATCATTAAAAAAACTATGAAAAATAAATAATGAAGACCAATTGAAAAGTTTCTTAGAATTGGCCCTTCTACAATATACTAAAAGTTAACTCAAAGGTGAATCACCCCTTTAATGATTTGCAATTTTCTTCTGTTTCTTTGCAGCTTTCAAATGGGGGTCACTGACACCATCTAAAAACAAATGCTCTGTAAGGCTACAAATGTATTATTATTGCCACTTTTTACTACTTATCTTTCTATTCAGTCCCTCTCCTATTCATATTCCAGTCTCTTATTCAAATCAATGCAGGGTTGCCAGGGTAATTTGTACCCTAGAAACCAAATTGCTGACACTGCAAACTAGAGAGCTGCAGAATAAAAAGCTAAATAACTCAAAAACCACAAACAATAAAAAATGAAAACCAATTGTGAATTGTCTCAGAATATCACTCTCTACATTATACTAAAAGTTAACTCAAAGGTGAAAAACCCCTTTAAGAGTATAATAGCATAAATAAGTCAGCAGGTTCCATGCTAGAGTCTAATACTGGACTACTTTATAGGCTGTCCCCTCTGCTTGTCTCAGTTCTGCAGAGTGCACAAAGACAAGCCTTGGGAGGTGTTCATGGTCGATTTTCTAGAAAAAAAATTCAATAACTTATACATTTACATGCATTGTCCATAAAGACAGCAACTGCCTCCCCACAATAAATGATTATAACTTTAATTTACTCTGTTTGCTTCTGAACCCCCTTATTTTGGATGTTGATAGCATGCTATCAATGCCTTAGTTTACAAGGCACCTTGTTATTATTAATAATAATAATAATTAGCTAACAGATAACACACCATTGTGTTAATGTGAGAATGCTGAAGTCACCTTGCAGTTCCATGATTATTCACTATATAATAAACAGGTTGCTTGAGATATGCATATATACATACTACAGGTATGGGAACTGTCATCCAGAATGCTCCTGCTTCCAGATAACGGATCTTTTCATAATTGGGATCTTCATGCCATAAGTCTACTAGAACATCATGTAAACATTAAATAAACACAATAGGCTGGTTTTGCTTCCAATAAGGATTCATTAATTATATCTTAGTTTAGCTCAAGTAAAAGGTACTGTTTTATTATTATAGAGAAACAGGAAATATAATTTGGATAAGATTCAGTCAATGGGAGACAGCTTTTCCGTAATTCTGAGCATTCTGGATAACAGGTTTCCAGATAACAGATTCCATACCTGTACCATGGCAGGTGTTGATATATGGCTTTGCTACAGCATATTAAAGGGCACCTATGGCTTAAAATAGTTACCCACAACCAAAGGTGCGGGCTGATAGAGCCCGCATTCCGGTTGGGCGTACCAGCCCCCCACCAGCACAGGCAAGCCGCCATGACAGTAGACGCGCGGTCACTGTTGGGGCCGCTTTTCTTAATGCACATGACGTCACGCGCATGCGCGTCTACTGTAATGGCGGCTCGCACCAGGAGCTCCCTCCCGATGCGAGCTGGCGGGGGGGGGCTTTTTTTTTTTT
>CM044434.1:122292951-122342460 GCA_024363595.1 Xenopus borealis | reverse complement strand
TTTTTTTTATAAAGTACTGGTAACCCCAACCGGAATGCGGGCTCTATAAGCCCGCACCTTTGGTTGGGGGGTAACTTTTTTAGAACTTACTTGCTGTGCAGTTTCAATTCTATCTTCTTCCATCCCTAACATAGAAAAACCTTGCTGGAGGATGTCCTCTGTAGATTCAGGAACAGCTGCAGACAGTGTTACCGTCAATGACCTGGATGTCAAGCTGCATAAATCTTCAATTGGAAGCTGTATGCAATCAAATAAAAGTTATGCACAAAGAGAGCAATACTGATACATAAACAGGCAGCTAGAGGAGTCAAGTTGAGATGCAGCGCATCTAGGTCCAGTTTTTTTTTTATTTTTGTTTTAAATGTACAATGTTGCAATAAATGCGTTGCAAGATATTTTTAGCAAAAGTATACAGACACCTCCAGTTTCAAATAGCCTACAAAACACTCTCAGGAATTATCTGGAGTGATTGTTTTGAATGACAGACAAGTTTAGGTGTGGCTGAAGCCAGAAGAACACTGCATGCCTGAATGAATAACATCAATATTAAAATGTGGTGGAGGGGGAATAATGGTCAGGAAATGTTTTTCATGCTTTGGGCTAAAGCACCTGTTTCACCAAAATAAAAGCTTAGTGCTACAATGTACAAGGATATTCTTGGAAACCTGTGTTTTTGCCTACAAAAAACAAACATGTGCACAATGATACACCCATGCACAAATCAAGGTCAATACAGAATTGATGTCTCTGAGACAGGAGTGAAAGAACTTGACGGGCCTGCACAGAGTTCTGACTTCAATTAGAACACAGACGGTGAGCCAACCATGGGAGGGCCAACTTCATGGTGTCTGGATATATTTAACCATATACTGTAATGTAATCACCATTCGTGGCAAACAATTTCAGTTCAGAGAAAACATTAGGAACTCTCATTTCATATAAAGGTTTTAAACAAATATTTATTTTGTTTATAGGGTATGTTTCTAGAATGGAACAAAAAATCTAAAAGTGCTAAACAACCAAATACAGGCCATGGGTGACCTTGGTATGCGTTTCCTGCACCCACTGTTCTTGTCAATGTCTCCTGTCAGTGTGTTTGGATTGGTTCAATGGCCAGAGTGATATAAAAGCACAAGTTGATATCTAATAAAAAAAAAAAAAATCTCATATCTGTGAAGATGGGCCTCCCCGGTTTAACTTCTCTTACAGAAATCCATGGTTACGGCTCTTATAGACAGAATTACATTTAAGGGCTAGTCCAGTTGGATAAAGGCATACGACATTGTTACTGGTCTTCGTTCACTCAGTAAGGGCTAGTCCAGACGAGAAGATTCGGGGAGATCAGTCGCCTGGCGACAAATCACCACATCTTTGAGGCGACTAATCACGAGGCAATTTTGAGCGACTTTGAAAAACGTGTCGCTGCATGTGAATAGGCGCAGGCGACTATAGCGCTAGTGGGTGCAAGATAACAGCAAGCCATTCAGGGAGATTAGTCGCCTGAAAAACGTGGCAATTTGTCGCCAGGCGAATGATCTCCCCGAATCTTCTCGTCTGGACTAGCCCTTACTGAGTGAACAAAGACCAGTAACAATGTCGTATGCCTTTATCCAACTGGAGACCTTTAGGAACACAAATGAAAAAGCAGTGACAGACTGCTGGGTCTTCAAGTGCTTTTGGCACAGTATTCAAAACTGGGACAATATCTACCTGCCTTGCAACTTTGACCACTTCTAAGGATTTCAGGAGACATGACCTAAGATGCAACTCAATGTAACATGGACAGAGAGATACTCAATCCCAGGGTGTTAATTCAATCCATGAATAACCTCATTTTTGCATATAGTCTGCATGATATATGCCCTGCTCTAGTCCTCTCTTCTTACAATAATCACCCAGCAGTCTTCAAGCAACAGAGAAAATACAGTTCCCAGCATCTCAATATCTGGAGGCTTGAAAGCTAAATATTCCGTTACAGATGATGGTTACAGACTATGTGCTGCAATTACTGCTTCAGCTTAGGTAGAAAAGCGTTTATACATGGTGCATGTATATATGTATTTGGTGCATGCATGTATGTATAACTGATATGCAGTGCTGTACAATTTTACAATATAGAAAAGTACCCACAGACACAGAGTAACTACGGGGGGAAGCAGGGGGTGCAATTGGAGCAGGGCCTGGACCCATGCAGGGCCCCCCAGCAGTTCATGCCCACTATAGCCGGCTGCAGCCGCATAGAAAATCAGCATGGATGGGTGAGGCCCGGCCGCATGTGCTGCACCAGGGCCCATCCCCACCTAGTTACGTTATTGCCCACAGGGAGAACATGCATTATAGTAACTGTAAACATAAAGAGACAAAGTGCCATGTAGTAAGAGACAAAGAAGGTCCCCGGCCTGTAGAGCACGGGTCGACAACTGGACAGTCCTGAACTGGGCGATGAGCCTAGTGACCAATTAACGTAGTGCACCGGAATTGGACGTAAACCCCCCCCCAGTTCTTGACGCAACACTGGTCCCTGGGCCACTGCTGCAGAGTTTATAATCTAAGTGACTGGATAACATACAGGTACAAATAAGGGCAAAAGATCATAAGGTTTTGGGACAATAACAAAGCTAAGTTTGGTTGAGAAAAGACCAAAGTCCATCAAGTTCAACACCCTTGAACCTCAGTGCTGATAGTCATACCTATTCAGACCTAAATACATATACCAATATCTATACTAGCTATATACCTTGAGAAAACGACAGCCTTGGGTATTATGCTTGTTCAGGAAATCATCCAAGCCACTGTTAACGGTATAAATAGATACTGCCATCACAACATTACCTGGCATGGCACACGCTCACTGGAGCACATAATGTTCAGTGACACAGATCTCAACACCATGATTTGCATATGTATGCCCAATGGGTGACAATCACTGAGAATGCGATCCACCAAAGATTTCGGTGTAACAGACATCAGTGAATGGATTTCTGGCAAATTTGCTCACCAGGACCATCTGAGGTTTCTAAATGCAGAGTGGCTGTCTCCCCAAGCTAATCCCACCTACAACTGATTCAGGGTCAGCAACCACAGGCTGAGCACACCAAGCTCTAATAAACAAATCTACTTGAAGGTGTTTTTGACAGGTCCCAATATCAGCAAAAGACTAACAGGAGGATGTAGCAAAGTTAAATGTGCACCTAATGAATCTCATTCGCTTTTCTATCACAGTTCAGTCTCAGTCCAGGAATGAGAGCGTGTCATGAATTAATGGCACTGCTGTCTGTGTGGTATAGACTAGTATACATAGTATATAGTGCGCCTACAACAGGATCAGACTAAGAACAGAAATCAAAGCCAATACAACTCAATACAAACTGCCCTTTGCCTGTGGGAGCTGTCACTGTGTCACGGTCTCTTACCTCTGCAGGGACAGGCAGATCTTCAGCAGCAGCTTTAATCTCTAGAATAGAGTCTGTCTGCAGGTCTGTGAGCAGGGCCAGCGGCTCTGACCCGCGATCCCATAGTGCGAGCCTGTCCCAGGCTTCCTGCTCTTCCTGCCCTGCCATCATTGGCTCTCAAACCATGGAAAGAAGCAGCCACAACAGCAGCTGCGCTCGGATCCGCTTCCGGGATCCTGAAACCTAGCAAAGCCGCTCAGAGGCGGAGCCCACGTGACCCGGAACGGCTAGCTCATCGCAGCGAACCGCAGAAGGCTAACAGCTAACCCTGCCTCCTGCCCTTACATTTAATACGGGTTATGCGAACTTCCTCGTGACAGGGCGGCGTTGTCACATGATTTATTTATTTTTTTTAAAAAAAAGGTTCCACGCTGTCAGGTGTGGTGGATAGGCTGAGCAGGGACCTGTCGAGAACTTCTTCCGAAATTCTTTGAAACAAAAAGGCCGTGTAATTGTATTACTGTATACCTCCCAACATTCTAGAAGTAATAAGAGGGACATTTCTTTTTCGTAAGTAGGGGGGCTACATTTTAGACCACACCCATTTTGTGACCACACCTCCTAATTACCATGTTCATTTTACAAAATTTGGCAGATTACGAAAGTTTATTCATTTTCTTATCTCAAAAATGTTATCTTATTTGCACCTGTTAGCTGTTTTGAGCTCTCTGCCAAAAGCCAATTAAGTTAGAAACTTTGTTTCTTTTTCTGGCTGTTCAGTGCAGAGAAAAGAGGGACTTTCCAGTACAGATGAGGGACTGCAGGTTGAGCTCTCAAAAGACTGACTGTCCCTCCAGAAAAAAAGGGAAAGTTGGGAGGTATGTTACTGAGTGTCGCTTCACGTAGTTAATATTGAGGATGGGGAGCAGAATTATTAGCAAGAAGTCTGCATGTTCTGGTGTGTGCATGGCTTTCTTCTGGTTTCTCCCACACCCCGAAAACACCCAGGCAGGTTTATTGGCTGCTGGAAAGAAATAAACCTAATATGTGTGAATGAAAGGGACCTTAGCTTGAACGCTGCATTGAGACAGGAGTAGTAAGTGCAAAATGCTGCAGTGTGCAGTTATGTAAATAAAGTATATAATCATGGCTGTATTATGTAAACTGCCTCTATTAGCATTGGCAGGCCTGTTGCACCCCAGCCACCATGCTCCACCTCAAAATACACTCCCAAACTTGTCTCCTTGGTTGGGCTCAGAGCATGCCCCCCCCCCCCAACTCCCCTGAACTTACAGATAGACTGACAGGAGAGGTACATGTCAGTGCCCACCCTCCATTGCACCATAGGCACGTGCATTTCTGCATACTCCATGTTCCTGCCTTGTCTAATAGTGTTGGCACCTTGCTGGCCTGCAGTGAATAGAGCAGTACAGTGATGTTAACGGTCAGTGCAATCACTTTGGAAACACTTCTGAACACACCAATCAGAGTAGCAGTTTGCATGACCCATGCACAAATCATGTGTTCTATTTTGAACTCAGACAAGTCTGTCATTTTCTTGTTTACCAACCCCATACTGCATAAATTCAGGCTCTACTTAGTATAACCATAAAGAACACCTAGTTAGTTAAAATAGGTCAGTGCCACGAACATAGGGCAATTCCATTACTTTACCCAGCTCCTGTATGTGATTATGTTGTATTTAAATGAATACATTCTGCTGTGTCTCGAATGCACTTCTAGTTTAGGTTTAAGGTGTATTCTGAATTTATATTCTTTGGCGTTTTTTGTGCCTGCAGCTAAAGTGATTGGAATGCCACAAACCCATATGAAACCAAAACTGAAGCAGAGGTCGTGACAATAGGGATGCATCCATCAAATCCAGTCACCAATTCCAAAAAGTCACACAACGTCCCTCCCCGCCCCTACTCTGCATATGCAAATTCAAGTTCGGCTGCACAGAAGGATTCTGCCAAATCCTGCTGAAAAAGGACGAATCCCGAATCGAATCCTGGATTTGTTGCATGCCTACTTGAAAATAATTAGTTCAGCTAGTGCAGGCCTCCGTAGACGAAATCAGAATAGCAGAAATTAGCTTTAATTTTATAAGACAAGAGTGCACATCATCCAGAGATATCTTATTTGCCCAGGTCAGGGCTTTCCATCTAGATACACGGGAACAATGTGGTTCTCCAAGATATTTTATGTCCTTCAAAAAGAAAGACAGTGTATACATGTATAATGTAATTACAATTCACACTGGGGCAACACGAATATCTAGTCAAATTGGAGAACATTATTCTGCAACTCCCCCTACCAGAAGCCAGTTGGGTGGGTCCATTGATTCTAGGCAGCAAAAGAGATTTTGGTTTTGAATGGTTTGTTTCTCTGTATGTAAGATATACAACACTGGTCCTAGGTTACTAACCATGACCATCCTGCCAAAGCCGATAAAGAGGTTCCACCTAAATGTTCGGATGGGGTTTTTTTTTACACTGAGAGCTGTAAAGATGTTGAATTCTCTCCCTGAATCATTTGTACAGACTGATAAATTAGATAGCTTTAAAGGAGAACTAACCCCATACTTTAAAAACCCCTACCCCCTGTAAAATGCTCTCCCCCCAGCCTACTTGCTATCCCTGGCTAATGCCCCTAACTTTTTAGCAGCAGATTCAGGCATCAGTGTTCACAGCAGCAATTTTCTTCTCTTTGGTAAACTTTGTGTATTGAACAGCATTTTGGCACATGCACAGTTGGAGAAATTTCCTAGTTCTGGACAACTGCGCATGCAGGAATCGCCAAAAGAAGACACAGAAGAAGATGGCTGCCGTGAACTCCGGCGCCTGAATTTGCCACGAGGGGTGAGTAAAAATTTAGGGGCATTTGCATGATGTAGCAAGTAGGAGGGGGTGTGTGGAGGGGGTCTACGTGGGGAGGGTTTTTTATATGGGTTTAGTTCTCCTTTAAGAAAGGTTTGGATGACTTTTTAGCAAGTGAGGGAATACAGGGTTATGGAAGATAGCTCCTAGTACAAGTTGATCCAGGGACTAGTTCGATTCAGGAATGATTTTTTCACCCTCTGAAGCAATGTCCATAAGTACATTATAAACTGTAAAACAACATTTCAAATGTATTTTTATTGATGAGAAGGTATTTGGTTGATGACCAATATTTTGTAATTTTCACCACAGTTCTCTCTGGTCAAAATGTCTTTCCCTGCCTGTCATCACTTCCCAATGAAAATAATTTAAAGGCTTTGCAGATGGCAGATGTTGGTGGAGTTTAACAGAATTGTCAGCAGTGATGCTGCCAGGGAAAAAATGTAAGTGGGAAAACTCACAAATAAATTGCAAATATGTATACAATTCTAATAAAAAACTAATTTAGTATTTTTTTTTATAATAGAGAGGATTTCCCATATTATTTTAAAATTACTGGGGGAAAGAAAAATAACAGACAAGATTTACATTCTGTATTTTATTAGCAGCCTCTGGTTATAATAGAAACAACCACAAAGCACATAGAATAAAAGAAAGCTCAACATAACACTTTATAGAAAACGAATGGTTAGGTCTTAAAATTTACAATAAATATAGAAACTAAACTATTATATACAAGTATGTACACATCTTTCAAAGTATTTTTTTTTAGGCACAAGGATTCTGGGGATGAAAGGTTAGTTTGGAAACAAGCTTCCACGGCCAGTCAGTTGTAAAGCCATTTCTGGTAAGTTTAAATGAAACCCTTCACTTGTAATGGTCAGTGAGGCGCCGTATATTCCCTGCCACTCTCCTATAGCTGCTGTTATTGTACTGAATTTACTGTCCTTTTAGCTTTTTCTCACTATAGCCCCTGTATCACCCCCTGTATGCAAATGCCATGAGGTTGTCAACAGCAATTAGATCCTTATACAGCTATTTATATCAGTAGCATGATTCAGTGAACTCATTATTAGTGGTTCTTGGCAAATACACCATATTTGATAGTAGAGTAGGCACTCAAAAAGCAACCCCGCAGGCAGACTTGTAAAAAACAGGTGTTTATTACACAAAGTACAAAAACCATTGATAGCCTTACACTTTTCATGTTCCAACAACACTTAGGGGCAGATTTACTAAATTCACATGAAGGGTTTGAAGTTTGATCGAATTTTCAAAAACATTTGAATTTTCAAATGTTTTTGAAGATCACTTCGAGCAGTGAATTTTGAAAATTCGTTCGAATCGAATGATTCGAATAAAATTTCATTCAAATATTCGACTGTCAAAGCAATTCCCCTTTAATTTTTTATTCGACTACCTAGTTCGCTAGATCAAAGCTACCGAATTGGGTTTCATTATTTTTGATCGAATAAAAAAAATATTCAAACAATTATTTGATCAATCGAATATTTCCTATTCGATCGTTCGACCAATCGATTTGCGGTAAAATCCTTAGAATTTGATAGTGGAATTTGAAGGATTTTATTTCCCTGCCTAGGCACATGGTCGAATTTCGAATTTTTTTTCAATTTGAAATTCGACCCTTAGTAAATCTGCTCTGAAGGATACAAATGCAATGGCATCATTTTATTTCATTGTTCCATGCAGCTAAGCTGGCTGTGAATTGGCCTACACAAGCTGCCAATTTGGGTTTTCCAGAGCAAGTTGGCAGTTTATTGGCCCATGTTTGGTGCCTGCTGACATATCTGGCAGGTTAAAATAGCCTGTTGGTCAAAGACTACATCAGGTTTTGACAGGTCTGCAGAATATAAGTTAAACAATCCAATCAGCCTGATTTGGCCCAAAGTGGGTCTGGCTAAATAGAGGAAAACATCTGACATTTTGGCAACCTCTCCAAATGAGCAGATCATCTTGTATATGTTCAAGCCTTGGTGTAACAATCATGCCAGTTTCTTGCTGCCCTTTGAAGTATAAAATAAGGAACAATTTTACATGCAGCTTAGCTGTTAAATGCTGGCAAAACCTGAATAGTTTTGCACATCTTTAATATGCACTCACACTAGACCTACAAGCTAAGACCAGTTTAATCACGCTTTAGGCCTGATTAGGACTGAATTTTATCACGGATCACTATTCATACAGATAGAGGAACAATGCAATTTTAAGTTTCAAATATTTGAGTGATGTATAAGTAAAAGTAGGTAAAAAAAGGGCACTTAAAACTATGTAACTAATCCTGTGTAGCGGCAGCACTTAAACTCTGCTTAAAAACCAATGATATAAGCAATTTCAAGATCCCCTCACATGCCACTGAATACAAAATAAGAAACGGATAGGTGGAAAACCTGCAGCATTTCTGAATTGAACTAAACACTACAGACTTCACATACCAGAAAGCACATATGGACCTGCTCAAGATTCTAAGAAATATGGCAGAAGAAACACAAGTGTCATGTGCACATAAACTTAAAAGCAATGGCATTTTTCAATAAATAAGTGTAAATCAGCAGTATGTGGAATGTACTTAAAAAAAAAAAGTTGACTTAAAAGAACTATCAGTAGCACTCTAAGCTTTGGTGGATTTCCATCGCATTAAAACAAACTGAAAGATACAATTCTGTAAAAAGCCTTACATTAAATACTTATATAGGGTGTCCATGAGCTTTAAAGTAAGAGCACGGACACCCTAGATAATTTGGAGGTACAATGTCTCTTTTTTTTTTTTTGGTTGCTGGGAAAAATTTCTGAGACTGTTGTGATTATTTGTATCAATCTATTTTCATACAAAAAGCCAAAAGAAAAAAAAAAAAGGTCAGTGGTTCAAACATTATTAAAGTGTATTCATCTAGAAGTGTGCATCACATGCCTTCTAGTGGGCCAACTCACTCTCTCTATAAATATATAATTTTGGTTTTGCAATTAGATTATTCTTCATATACAAAAACAAATCTAAAAATTGCTAAATTCTTAATCATTTTTTGGAGGGAGGGTGTAACGGATCAAACATCAAAACTCAAGTCACATTTTCAGAAGGTGTAACAGATAAACGCCACAGATTTAGCTTACCTAAATCTTGGTAAAGCATTTTTTTCCAAAATACACCAACTCCAGAAGACTTACATAATTCTACCTAACTGTTGTTTATAATGGCATTTCCATGGATAAATATAGACTATTCAAAAGTTTTCTTTTCCTTTCCACCTGTAGGAAGAACTCCTACTAGGTGTAGCTCTTAACTTGTAGATGGGGGTCATCTGTGGATGAATTTTCTCAAAATCAACATGTTTTTAAAAACACTGAATCGGTAACAAAGGGCAATCCTGACATTTAAAAATGCAGGCTTTCTGCAAGAGTAACATTGTCTTAACACACAGTACTGTAATGAACATTTCAAGTCATCTTGGAGAAGTCCAGTAGTTGAACAGTGCAGGATTTGCTCTGCTAGCAGAATGGAAACTTCCCGTCTCACCATCAGTTCAGTTTCTTCAACTGTTCATATGTTATAAAGAACTGCAATTTTATATTAAGGAATCAATAAAAAAACAGCTAGCAATAAAGTATTATCTATTGGGAATCAAAACTTCCTGTTTTTAGGTATAAGGCAACATTTCAAATTCTAACACAAGAGACACATTTTGTGTGCGTGTGTATGAGTGTGTATGTGGGACATTCTGTTCCAACCTCTACAAGAAATAAATGTTCTAACTATATTGGAAAGATTTTTTATTTCACACAGCTTCTTTACCAATTTTACACTGAACTGTTCCTTTAACATTTAGGTTGCTCAAATTATCTAGTTAAAACCTTTACTATTTCAGGTCAACCTTTTGCTAAACTTTAACTTTGGAAAGGATACAATGATGTTCCAAGGACCAAGTCTCAACCAGTTGGGCCAAAATCCCTTATATAATGCAAAAAATCCTTCGTTCTTCCATGTCTGGGGGGAAACAAGAATAATAAGCATAGAACAGAGATGTACATGTCTAACTGTGCTTTACCTGTAGCCCAGGCCACTACATGCAGCCTGTCCTGAAACACAGAAATGACAAGTGTAAGCAGGTAGGTATAAAGGAGTGCCAATATTCTTAGCTTAGGGATATAGAGCAAACTGTTCTACAGTACCCTACCTTTAACTACCCAACAATAACTGCTTATGCATAGTGGAATTACTCGACAGTATAACTCTAGGCAGAACACAGAAATGGAAATATAGCAATTGTAAGAACAGTAACCTAAAAGGCTGTAGGGTCAATGCTCTGCAATTTGTATACTTTTCTGAATTTAATTCAAATATAACTAATAAATGCATGTTAAAGGGCAAAAATATAATATTGTATAGGCCAAGGGATCACAAACCAATGTATTTGACCTAACAATTCTTCAATAGTTTTAATGAAGAGTACATGGACAACTTCACAAACAGAAATATGAATTTAAAGGAAAACTATACCCCGAAAATGAATACTTGAGCAACAGATAGTTTATATCAAATTAAGTGACATATTCAAGAATCTTACCAAACTGGTCTATATATTTAAGTAAATATTGCCCTTTTACATCTCTTGCCTTGAACTATCATTTCACAATGGTCCCAGACCATAGCAGAGTCTCAACACTACCCATTATGCAGCAGGTTGGGTAATCACCATGTCATGCTGATTGACGTTCTCTTCCAAGGGATAACAGATCTGGGAACATGTACTGTAAAAGCCAGTTCTGCATCAGCTTTACATGAGTCTAGAACTAGATTGCTTGGAAGGTAGATGGTTCCACAGCCATGTGATTTGGGAGATGGGAGGAGGCCTCTCCAAGGGGACTTACCCATGTAAATGTTTTTCATCCTCCTTTAATACAGCTCTGTTGAATTTACAGGAATATAATGCAACACTCTGACCTTTTTTGCCCCCACAAAGTCTCCTCCAAACACAGCAGTGGGACACATGCGACTAAAACCCCTTGTGGTGAAGGAAATGCCACATGTCATAAGCTATAAGAAAGAAATCCAATACAATGCAATTCGTGAAAAGCCCTTTCTTGTATGTATATGGGCTAAATAAAATATGAAACACTTTTTCACGAATTGCAGTGTTTTACTGGATCTTTTTCCTACTTATCAGTTAACCCAAAGCAGGTGAGGGTTTTCCAGTACTAGCACCTAACACAGGTGAATATCAAGGGGGTTTAGCTCCCCACATTCCATACATGTGTCTTTAGGTCTGAGGTGGGCTAAATGCAGAGCCAAATTCAGCTTTCTCAACCCATTCTATCCAGAATGCTCGGGACCTGGGGCTTTCCGTAATTTGGAACTAGGTCCGCACTCTCAGGACTTAAAAAATAAATAATATTTATTAACAGAAAAGACTAACGTTTCGGCCTCTCCGAGGCCTTTCTCAAAGTTTGAGAGGCCGAAACGTTAGTCTTTTCTGCTAGTCGACATAAATCCCTTGGAGTGCTGTCACACCACACATCTATATATATATGTAAATAAATTTAATTCGTATTCAGGGTTTCCTTTGACAATTAAATATAATCATTTAATCTTGTAAGTAATGCTTTCTCGTAGTTTTGATGGCAAAGGAACTATGGCAGTGTGTTGTGGGGTGTGTGATGCTGATGTAATACAGAGCAGGAAAATTCACATGTAGGAGTGGGAGAAGGTGGCTGGACACTTATCAGAATGAACAGTTTTATATTTCTGCTTAAAAACAATGTGCAATATATTACCTACATAATGTTTTTGTGCCTATACGTACCTGCAATAAACAATCCAGAGTACCCTTGTAACTTGAATTTGACACATCACGTAATGACCTTTGGTTCATCATTCTAGTTCTCACAACATCAACAGGATTTGATGCCAAAGCTCCAGCCAATCCACAAGTAAAGCTGGATCTAAACAAAAGCAGATGTCACAATGCTTACATCTGTTTCAAAGTACACACTGTTAAGTCATTGCAAGCTGTATACAGTCAAGGGAGCTAACAAAACTTTGCATCTGCTCAATACCAAGGTATAGGACAGAATAATGTTGCAAAACTGACATCTTACACAATGGTGACCACACACAGGCCGACTCTTAAAGGTATGAAACAGCAGCCATATAAAACAAGGCAGCAGATAAGGAGTTTGAAAGGAAGGTGTTTTCTAGTCTGGGATATAAATTTGGCCACAAAAGGAAGCATGCTGTTTGCAGTGTAGCACGGTCTCATACAAATGAGCTTGACCAACACAAAGATTATGTGTATGAAAACAGTTCAAAAGCAGGGGTAGAATGTATAATAAAGACAATATGACAGTACTTCCCAGAGAAGCAGGTAGACTGAATATGTGTAAGTAAAATACTATATGGAGACATTTGAGTAAAAGTGATGAATACTCCACTGTGAATCACAAAACAATATTATTGAAGAAGGCATCCAAATTTCCATGCTACTTACAAAAAGTGAGTGTAGACTGTGTCTCCCATAAGTCCTGAAAGTATCAGATGCTTCTTGGTGATATCATACACAGGTAATTCCACACCAACCACAATAGCTGCTCTCTGAGCAGTGAGAGACACCCCCTGCAAATGTACGAGCATATTATATATAAAGGGCTTGTTCACCTTTAAGTTTACATTTACTTGCAATTGGTTTTAATTTTTTACTATTTGTGGTTTTTTACTTAAAGTGACGCTGACGCTAAAAATGTTCTTTTCAAAACATTAATCTACATTAAAGGTTACCTATAGGTCATGTTGATTATTTTTCAATTATAGTTTTGCTTTTGTGTACACCTGACTGTTTTGCCAACCTGACTGTCCCTTCTCTTCTATCAGTTAAGAGTTTCTAAAACTAACAGACTAATGCTGCACAAATTTACTATTACCATGTATTTCTATAGTGCCAACATATTTCGTAGCACAAATAAGGCAGCCCCATCGTAGAGGAACATGGGGGTAAGAAAGGTAATAGAAAAGCATCAATAAAATACTTTTATGGCAAAGTTTTAAATAGTCTTGCAGATATTGGGTTTGCACACTCAAAAGTAATGATGCAATAACACAGTGGTATGAGATTAAAGAAAAAACACTTTATATAAATTTGCAATGAAGAATAGTACACAAAAAATCTGTCACATTTGCTTGCAAAAGATCAACATGTACATATAACATTATCAACATAAATATACATACAACAATATATGTGAACCTAGGCAGAAAAGAACCTACAAGTAGCAGATACACTTGCCAGCAATGAGAATTAGCCCCAAAGTTTCGGCGTAATAGCCTTTGTCAAGGGGAATTCCCCTTGACAAAGGCTATTACACCGAAACATTGGGGCTTATTCTCATTGCTGGCAAGTGTATCTGCTACTTGTAGGTTATATGTTTTGCACCTCTTTTCCATGCTCTAAAAATTAGGAGTGCCCTCCCTTGACCTATAAAGTTATAAATAGCATTTAAAGACAATATTATGATAGATATTAAAAAAGGTTATTTTCTGATGTCGGTGTTTCTTTTAGCTTTTTATTCAGCAGCTCTCCAGTTTGAAATTTACAGCAATCTGGTTGCTAGGGTCCAAATAACCCAGGAACCATGCACTGATTGAATAATATACTGACATATGAATAGTAGAGGGCCTGAATAGAGAGATGAGTAATACAAAGTGGCAACAAATAAATAATAAAGGCCAACTGAAAAGCTGCTTAGAATAAGCCATTCTATAAAATATTAAAAGTTAACTTAAAGGTGAACAACACCTTTAGGACTGCAGCTCCATAAAGGGTTACATGTGCTTCGTTGATTTTGGCAAATCAAAATGTCTAACAACCTCTGTAACCAAACTACTATGCAGAGATGCTCCCAGATGAGTAAACGAGTCTGTCACTCAAACACTGCAAATAAAAAAAGCTTATCACTGAGGAAATGCTAGCCAGAACTGTTGGTTGAGGATACCCGTCAGACAAAGCTATAGATGGCATAATAACTGCTACTATATAAAGCATTACTTAAATGTCTGCTATTCCATCAATTTAACTGCTCTGACAAAAACTAAAAATTTGTAGTATGATTTTAAGAAAAGGGGTGGTAGATAAGAAGTAGGCTGAAATGGGTGGTTCACCTTCAGGTTAACTTTAAGTATGTTAAAGAATGACCAATTCTAAGCAACTCTTCAATTGGTTTTCATTATTTTTTATAGTTTATGAATTAATTGTCCTCTCCCGACTCTTTCTAGCTTTCAAAAGGGGGTCACTGACACCCTCAAAAACAAATCCTCTCTAAAGCTGCACATTTATTGTTATTGCTGATTTTTATTATTCATCTTTATTTCCTGACCCTATCCTATTAATATTCCATATTCTCATTCAAATCAATGCATGGTTGCTAGGGAAAATAATAAAAAATGAAAGCCAATTACAAATTGTCTCAGAATACCACTCTCTACATCATACTAAAAGTCAACTCAAAGGTGAACAACCCCTTTAGTGATGTGCAGGCCAGCCTGAAGTCCATAGGAGCCTTTGGTTTACTCCTGGGTCGGGCAGGTTCGGACCAACTTCTGCAGTAGATTTTCTGCCTTCATTCTCACCGCCCGCGGCCTTCTTCTCCTCTGCACACACATTTTTATATCCTCGTGCAGACCCCCGCCCCTTTTGTGATATCACAGCGGGGTTTGGCGCGTATATATAAAGAGGGTAGCATGCTGGGTTAGGGCCGAGTTTTTCTCAACCTGCACATTATTAGTACACAAGGTCAATTGCATTTGGCCACTACTGTCAGTTAAACAAGTGTTAAAAATTAATAGAACCAACAATATGCTGGTACTTTTTGTGATCATAAATGCAGTAATTCCAGACAGTTGTTTTCTTTATGGTCAGTGAAGAGCATGCAGCTTATGGTAGACAGGAATGATTTATGAATGTTAGACAGTTTATTCAATAATCAACATGGCTTATGACTGTGCAAGCTATACACAAAAACCTTCATACGAGTAAATCCTCTGGACAGTCGCCAGATGTGTAACTTGCCTTCCACAATCCTCTGGTCCCCTCCTGTTGGTAAATATTCATGAAGTTTCCAATCATTCCTCCTTGTATTAAACTACCTTGAGCCTGCATTCTTATCTATAAATTGGGAAACAAAGCAAGTAATCAGGAGTGTAAATACAACAACATGTTAAAATGATTTCACACACAATACTTCAAGGGATACTGTCATGGGAAAAAAATATTTCAAAATGGATCAGTTAATAGTGCTGCTCCAGCAGAATTCTGCATTGAAATCCATTTATCAAAAGAGCAAACAGATTTTTTAGATTTCATTTTGAAATCTGACATGGGGCTAGCCATATTGTCCAACTGCCCCAAGTCATGTGATTTGTGCCGATAAACTTCAGTCCCTCTTTACTGCTGTAGTGATATCATCCCATCCGTTTCCACCCCCCAGCAGCCTAACAACAGAACGATGGGAAGGTAACCAGATAGTAGCTCTCTAACACAAGATAACAGCTGCCTGGTAGATCTAAGAACTGCACTCAATAGTAAATAAATACCCATGTCCCACTGTGTACTATTCAGTTACATTGAGAAGGAAAAACAACAGCCTGCCAGAAAGCAGTTCCCTCCTAAAGTGCTGGCACAAGTCAAATGACAAAATGTCTAGCCCCATGTCAGATTTCAAAATTGAAGTGTGCCGGAGTAGCACTGCAAAAAGGAACACTGTATTGAAATCTCATTTAAATATCTCGCTGAATATGAGATAAAAGTAATGCACTAGTAGTTAATATCAATAACAGTAGGTCAGAGCAGGTGAATAAACCGTGAACAGGTTAGTAAGATATGTCATCTAGCAATTAGTCTCACTTTGTGCGACTTCCTTTAGGGTCAGAGCAGCATTAGCCTGAAGAAATTATCTACATGATGATCCTGGGATTCCCTCCTACAAAATGTCAGGAGGTCAGGTAACTGGAGTCACAAATATTTAGCGGGACAAATATACTCAACACATCCAGGTTCAGGGATTAAACACAATGTTATTTTTAGAGTACAGGAAAGAATGTTCTGTTAGGCTGCCTGCCACCCTGCTGCTGTTCTGAGAGCTTATCACGTGTTCTGTACTCAAAGGTTACATGCATGGTGTTCCTATGCCACCTAGGACATCAGTCTGTCTTGTGTAATTAAGAACACATGGATTATTTCTCCCCACACTTCAGACAAGTGTTAGAAATAACAATCAATGTACACCTAACAACCTAGTATGTCAGTATTTAATAACTCCCACTATCAGGGAAATGTAAGGACTACTCCCAAAGGAGGGGGGTGCAGAGAACCCAATGGTCAACAGCAGACAATATGTAAATGAAGGCCTAATTCTCTTACTATGGCTTAATTAATTATTTTAATTAATTATCACTGGACAAGTGGAAGGGTGCCCACAATTTTGGACATGTTGCAACTACTATTTTTTCCCTGTGTTTTAAAGTTTATTAAATAAAATGTAACTGTGCAATAACATTTGCAAACATGATGTTTTTTAAAACAGACTTTCCTGAAACTGTTGCACTTTTTTACTTACAAAACAACTTAAATATGTAATTTAAACAAGGGTACCCAAATTGCAGCTGGATCCCAGACCATATGGCCAATTAGGTTGTTTCAAAGAAAACGTTATCTTATAAAGCAATGATACCCATCCAGTAGCTCACAAGCAACAGATTCCTCACCAACCCCTTTACTCCAAGTGCCTAAGAAGCAGGTTTCATTTTTTACTTTCTGGCTTGGAGATATACTGCAGGCCAGTAGTCCTCACGGGGCTACGGAACAGCCAATTGCAGCTATTCTGCAACCCTCAGCAACCGGGTTCATACTTGTATGCCTCCCAAATAAGTTTTACATTTAACTGTGACTCAGGTTAAAAAAATGTTGGGGGGTTTATTTTAGAACAATCATAGTTGGCTCGGCCATGAAAGGAAAACTATCCCTATAAATATATGGCTTGTTTTATAATATAGAACAAGTCACTTATTCAACATTATCAGTTTGTTCATTTTCTATTCAGAGAACGGAGGAAGTAGTAATGCTTAACTTTGTCTGAAGTGCAAGAGGAAGCACAATTTGTATGTTACCTTTAAAACATCTGTAGGATTGGCAATACAGGAAGACACCACTCCTGAAAGTACTCCACAGAATACATTGATGACCAAAGTTTCATCTGTAAAAAAATAAACAATATAATCAAAACATTAATTCAGAGATGCTGTATAATAAACAGGCAAATGCCAAGTGTATACAGGTTCCCATCAGCACTTATTTTCACGTACTGGGTTGCTTGGATGTCTGGACATCTCCAAGTAACAGTGTAACTTTTTTTTCCAACTCATGATTCAGCAACATGTTCGAAAAAAAGTGCAAACCTAAATTCTAAAATAACTATGCTGATGAACTAATATGTTTGGCTTCAGCTACAAATTAAAATAAATATATTTAAGTAGATAATGTCGGTACAAAAACAATGTGCCTTTCACAAACTAATCCCATTAGGAAAATGTATGGATAAAGCACAGACAATTTTAGATAAATGGCATAAGCACATAATGCTCAAAATGCAAATATATCACAAGCATATTTAAATAAAGGGTGTAATACAATTACAGGTGCATCAGTATTTTCTTATACAGAAGATATTAACCAACCTTCTGGGCAATCAACAAACAATCTCTTCAAGCTGTGATAAGTGCCAATTTTAATGGTGCCATACGATGCCTGGCGCAACATTGCAGGTGCTATTCTGGAAAGAAAGGGAACATCATTTTGCATTAAGTCATTCTTTCCCTTAAGGCCACAGATGTTGCAGCCAACTTGCAGGAAAATGTTAAGGGCCACAAAAGATCACAACAGCTCTGGAGCAAGATAGAGAGACAATATACAGTTTACAACAGCAGCAATTCAAGGTAAAGAATGTTTATACACAACAGCCATGAAAAAAAGTTATCTTTAAAGGATAAACCCATATTCAGCTCAGACCACTTCGTCATCACCACTAATCTAGTAACGAATTAATCATGATCAATTAAAAAGAAAAACCGTGTCAGATGAGCAGCATTTGCTACAGGGGAACGTGGGAAACTTTGCCAAGTCACGCAACAGAAAAGCAACATAGGAAAAAGCCCTTTCATTTTCACCCTTGCTCCCAATGTTGTATAAAAAGGAGTGGTTCACCTTTAAGTTAATGTTTAGTATGTTATAGAATGGCCAATTCTAAGCAACTTTTCAATTGGCCTTCAATTTATTTTTTTTATAGTTTTTTTTTTAATATTTACCTTTTTTACTATTTCCAGCTATCAAATGTGGGTCACTGACCACATCTAAAAACAAATGCTCTGTAAGGCTGCAGATTTATTGTTAGTGATACCTTTTATTACTCATCTTTCTATTCATGCCTCTCATATTCATATTCCAGTCTCTTATTCAAATCAGTGCATGGCTGGTAGGGTAATTTGGACCCTAGCAGCCAGATTAACGATATTGCAAAGTGGAGAGCTGCTGAATAAAAAGTTAACTCAAAAACCACAATTAAATAAAAAATAAAAACAATAGTCTCAGAATTAAGGGGCAGATTTATTAAGGGTCGAATTTGAATTATCCAAACTTGATTTGAGTTTAATTTCAAGTTTGGTTTTGAATTTTTAGATTTAACAAACTGTGGCCCTTTAAGAACTGAAATTCACCTGTTTGCCACCTAAAACCTGCAGAGTTCATGTATAAGTCAATGGGAGAGGCCCAGGGACATTTTAGTAGCCTTCATGACATTTGAGTTTTTTTCAGAGAAAAAAACTCAAACCGAGTTTAGTTGAATTCCATTAGAATTCAATTTGAGTTTTTGAGTTGGTAACATTCATCCAAGTTTTAGATATTTGATTTTTTTTTATATAAATAACTCCCCCAGTCGAATTTCGAGTATACTCGACTTTCATAGAGTTTTAAAAAACTCACATTTGAAACTCACAAACCTGATAATAAATGTGCCTCCCCAAGTTAATTTAAAGGTGAACTACCACTTTAAAGCATAATGTCTATCAAGAGCAGAATATTGTGTTGGGACTGCAGAACAGTGTAAAGGAAAGGTATGCAGCATTTTACTTGTTGCGGGTTTTATACAGTAATTACTACTAACATGCAACGTGCTGGCGTGTAATGTGTAACAAGCTACAAAAAAAACACAGTTCTCATTCCTACACATAAAACACTTGAGAGAGAGAAAGAGAGAGGTGGATATACTGTATCAGACATGGTCTTGCCTGCATTCAAAAACTTCAGCAGAAGTAGTAGCTTAACAACAGAAACTGTAGGACAGATTCCTGTCAGTATTAATATGTGACCTGAAGAATATTTTGAATGAGGTTTAACACAATGTTAACAAACCATAAATGTTTCCCAATTTATAAGCAAAGTAGCTTGCACTTACCCAGAATAAAGTGCTTTCACACCTTCTTCCCTCCATATCCTTACAAGTGCATGCAGCATACCCCTGTAACGGATCTCCTTATATTTGGCATCATTAGCTTGACCCTGGACCTGGAGACGCGTTTTGGTCAAATCTATTGGAAAAGTACCTTTAAAAAAAAAAGAACGAGGACTAGTTTTAAATACCCATTTTGCAGATTTAAAAGGAGTGGTTCACCTTTAAGTAAACTTTAAGCATCTAATAGAATTTTCAATTCTAAGCAAATTTTCAGTTGGTTTCATTATTTTTATAATTATTTGCCTTTTTCTTCTGATTCTTTGCAGCTTTCAAATAAGTAATTGCAATTTTTTATTTCTCGTCTTTCTAGTAAGATCCTCTACTATTCACATTCCAGTCTCTTTTTCAAATCAGTGCATGGTTGCTAGGGTAAGTTGGACCCCAACTACATGGTTGCTAGGGTAAGTTGGACCCCAACTACCAGAATGTTTATAATGCAAATTGAAAAGCTGCTGAATAAAAAGCTAAATAACTCAAAAACCAATTGTAAATGGTCTCATAATATCACTCTCTCTCTTAAGGTTAACTTAATGGTGAACCCATGTTGTAAAGCTTAAAAAATATGAATTTGAAAAAAATGAAATGCTACCATAGATGTGTGTAAGGCATAGACATAAAAGACAATAGCAATCATCAGCATTTATTTATACAGAGCCAGCAAGTTATGCATCACTTTACATTAAAGGGATGCTGTCATGGGAAAACATGTTTTTTTTAAAAATGCATCAGTTAATAGTGCTGCTCCAGTACAATTCTGCACTGAAAGCAATTTCTCAAAAGAACAAACAGATTTTTTAATATTCAGTTTTGAAATCTGACATGGGGCTAGACATTTTGTCAATTTCCCAGCTGCCCCAAGTCATGTGACTTGTGCCAGCACTTTAGGAGGCAACTACTTTCTGGCAGGCTGTTGTTTTTCCTTCTCAATATAACTGAATAGTACGCAGTGGGACATGGGATTTTACTACTGAGTGCTGTTCTTAGATCTACCAGGCAGCTGATATCTTGTGTTAGGGAGCTGTTATCTGGTTACCTTCCAATTGTTCTGTTGTTAGGCTGCTGGAGGGGAAAGGGAGGGGGTGATATTACTCCAACTTGCAGTACAGCAGAAAACAGTGATTGAACTTTATCAGAGCAAAGTCACATGACTTGGGTGTCAGGGTAGGCCTAGTAGGCACCCTAGGGAGTAGTAGGGACCAAGGAGGAAGCCCAAGGGTTAAAGGGTCCAGTAGCGCAGCACAGACAAGGATCCGACAGGAACAGGTCAAAGTCCAGGCAAAAGGTTGTATTAGCAGGAACAAAACAAATACAAAGTCCAGACAAGGTCAAAATACAGCAAACAGGATCAAAAATAACACCCAGGAACAAAGAGAGCAAAGTCCTATCATTGGGCGCCATAATGGCATCCAAGCCCCTTTAAATATTTTAATTTTGCGCCGTGACGTCATCATGTCAGGCGCGAGGTGATGACGTCACTACCCGGCGCCGCTATCCACGTGGCGGCTACGGGTGCCGCCATTGTGGATGCGACGCTGGGAGAACAGGACGTGCCGCCCGGAGCTAAAGGTAAGCCTCCGGGCGGCGCAATCCTGACAGTGGGGCAGCTGGGAAATGGACAATTTCAAAATGAAATATATAAAAATCTGTTTGCTCTATTGAGAAATGGATTTCAATTTAGAATTCTGCTGGAGCAGAACTATTAACTGATGCATTTTGAAAAAAAACTTTTTTCCCCATGTCAGAATCCATTTAATATACAAACAGCACTGTAACAGTTATTCTGTAACAAAGATTACAAAATAAAAATAGGATCTCTGCTCAAAAGAGCTTACAATTAATGACCATAAAAGGACCCCCCCCCAAATATAATAAAGAAAATGTTATTTTAAGCAACTTTCCAATATACATTAAAAATGTTCAGTGGTTTTAAAGTAATATTAAAATACAATTTCTCCTTTATATTTGTTTTAATCAGCTGCCTTGCAACATTGTTTCAGGAGTCAGGGCGAGCAGAGTTGACTGAATGTGAACAGATAATATACTTTATATTTACAAATATCTTACAACCACTAAATATATTTAATAAATGCATGTTTCTTTTACTGTTTGTATGGCAGTCCCCTTTAAAACTACTTTAAAAGCCACATTGTTCTCATTATTTTATTAAAACAAAAAATTCAGTATGATTTGACACCCAATCCCAATTGGGATTATCTCACAAGAACCATGAATTATTTGCATTATCGTACCAAGCCCAGAACAGATTCTAGTTGTAAAGGGGGACATCTGCCACTGACTTCTACATGACCTTGATAGGTTTGAGATGAAGTATTTTCAGATTTGGACTTTTAGCAGCCATGGGTTATAATGAATCTCAAAATGCTCTCTATTCAAAGTAATTCACTAACTTGCCATATAGATAATTTGTTTTACATTTCTGGCATTTTTAGGGTGTTCCTGAGTGCACTCTGCCCAGCAGCTCAGTGGAAAGTGATCAGGGTTGTATAGTGGTACAGGTATAGAATCTGTTATGTGGAAACCCATTATCCAGAAAGCTCTGAATTACAGAATGCCTGTCTCCCATAGACTCCATTTTATCCAAATAATCACAGTTTTTTAAATTGATTTCCTTTTTCTCTGAAATAATAAAACAGTAGCTTGTACTTGATCCCAACTAAGATATAATTAATCCTTATTTGAAGCAAAACCAACCCATTGGGTTTATGTAATAAGGTACGAAGATCCAAATTACAGAAATAATCCCTTATCTGATCCTGAGCATTCTGGATAACAGGTCCCATACCTGTATCTTGATCACCATGAGTAGCATTAGGCAAAACACTGCATGTGCCAATACCCTAAGGCTAATGTAACATGGGCAGACTAATCTCTTCTACTTTTAGCTGGGTTGACTTACGTTATTGTTCCTGTGAAAGTGTTATTGGCTTCTTTTCAAAAAGAAAACAGAGCCTAGTCTGTGAGCAGTAATTTGATCAGTAAAGTTAAGTTAAAAAGTTCTGAAAATATATTGAAATATCATGTATAAATAACGAAGGCAGTGATTCTTTACCATTTTTTTAGAATACCTAAATATAGTTGCATTATTTTTTTGCAGCGCAAAATTTGTATAGAACCAATTTGTACTATTTCTATTGCATGCAGTATTTTCACATTGTAATGATCGTGGGGATTCAATAGAACAAGTATGGTGACTGAATTGTTGGTACTGATCTACTGGTTAAAAAAATCTCTTGACGAAAAACTCTTTATGGCCCCTGAGAGACCAATTAAATTTAATTTCAGGTAGCATATAATGAATTACCTGTCAGACATAAGCCTAAGACCTCTCAGCAAAACCTGATGCCTAAGCCAGCACTTCTGAGTAGTTGTGCACCTTTTAATACCATGCCTTCCTTACACAGCATACTTCCCAAGTATCTGTATAGAAAGAGGTGACAGGTTTTCCAATAAAAAGGGAATAGCAACAAGATTTCAGGTTCACTCTTGACACTCTAGCTTTACAACAGCCTACAAGCTTGGATCAATCCAAACATACAGGGTCCTATGTAGCAATCTCTCTAATTCACTGTTTTTATTATTTATATGCTGATGAACCACTATCATCCATTGTCTCTGCACACCTTTTTATATTATTTCCATTTAGAAACACCAAAATACTATACGACTAGATGAAGTTTATATAGTGAATAAAGTGTCCCCTATTGAAAATCTAAGCATATTATAAGTTAAAGTTATAAGCTCTATGACCATATAAACTAGAACTCCAAGGTAACTTCTGATATCCTCCAACAAGGGGTACTTTATTTATTAGAATAAACAAGTCATGTGACAAAAATGACATCACTAATAGCAGTTTATTAGGATATAATTTAAAGGATATTGATGGCTTTTGTTTATTATAAATTACAATAGGGGGCACCTTATCCACTATATAAGGATATTAGGTCACCAAGGAGTTATGTGACCATATAAAAACACAAGGTTGCAGGTAAATTATAATCTACAGTTTTTACGTGTTTTACAATGTAAGGAATGGCTTTGATTATATACCACTAAATGACACTTATCAGCATGCTATGCTCCCCCCCTCATTTCTCCTTATGTTTCCCTGTAGTGCTTTATTTGAGCCAAGTACCTTTATTTAAATTTTTCTGCTGCATTCTGCCCCTTGCCTTCTTGCTTGCCACGGTTTACTTCATTGCTGGCTGAGATTGGGCACTGGGGATTGAAAGTGGTGGGGGGGAGTGACACGAAACGAGAGAGGAAGGGAAGGGGGGAGCAAGACCAAAGAGAAACCAAGCAAGCAGGGAGGGAGACTGTGAGAGGGAAGAAGCCTGACAGCTGACGTGAAACTTGAGTAGGTGGGTGGCTGGGACTGAAGGAGAATGAGCAAGACTGGATGAGGACCATCCAAACCCCAAAGGGAAGCGGCAGACTGGAGAGGCAGCATGAAGTGAGGGAGAAGCTGCACTGAGGGAACATTCGGGGGCAGGGAAAAAGAACTGAATGGTTAGGGGAAGTGCAACAGCTGCAGCATGCTGTTCTGTAAGATGTGAGCATGGATGTCAGAACAGGAGGAGGACAAAACCGAAATGGAGAGCTGCAGAGCATCAGCAGGAAATGTGCCATGTTCTGGTGTCATAGGGAAATGACCAGACTGTAGATTCTAAATGTATATATTTCAATTTATTATTTCACTAGCACTTTAAATATAATTCTACATTTAAATCTTCTTCTATACACACTATGGATATGGTTGTTGAAGTAGCAAATCAAATGGACAGATTTGGCTGAATTCTCTCATCCTACCATATCCCTGGTAGTTTCTGAAGGCAAAAGTTGATGTACAGCTACGAAATATGCTAGCGCTATAGAAATGCATGTTAATAATAATGTGATACAAAAAAAAAATTTCGGAAATCCCACAAAAGGAAATATAGACTATGAGAGACAAAGCTGGCTTTGGGTGCCTCAACATCTATTAGTGGTATAAGTGGTTATACTAGAATAAATTACCTGTTGAAAACTCCCCAAAAACTCTAAATGCTGGGTAGATAAAGAAACATATGGTCTAAGGTGTATTGGGTTTGTTGAAATGGGCATAAGAAATCTAACATTATTAGGGTGTCATTTTCTGTGTGGAAATCATCAACTGTAACCCTGCAATCAGGAACCTCATATGGAACTGGCGTTTTTAGACTGGATGCTACCAAACACACAAATTGCAAAATGAAAAATATATGGCCTGACCAAGTAACAACAACTTTTCATTGGTTTGTTGGCTCATCCCAATACTATCCATCTTTGTTAGAGAGCCCAGGGTGAAGCTGGCACATTATTCCATGTCTGGTGGCACTGTAAGGTAGGAAAGTGTTACTGTATAAGGATTTCCGGAAAACTCAGACCCAAAATTGCTATTTCCGGCCATGGATGTATCTCAGTTTATTATCCAAATCACTTAAAGACCAAAGCTCCATCCTGCTGTCATCCTGATGTCACAATATATTAGTTAGGAATTATTGACAAAAACATCTGGATATTGACTGAACTAAACAGGAATACCATGAAAAAAAATTGGTTACATATAAACAAATTAAACAACCCTACAAGAGGACTCTCTGGGAAGTGTACTTGAAAGCCACAAAGGCTACCGACAAAGCTCAGCTGGCAGCCAATTATAGACCTATCAAGCCAATTATGAATAACTCATTTTGTTGAAAATACTCTCCTCGCCCAATTCTTACCCTTAACTATCCCTGTCTTCCCTTTTCCAGTTTTTTCTTTGAAAACCATGTAAATTTGGAAAAATTATCAATTAAAAATGTATTTTTTTTTTTTAAAGCTATGAACTTGAGCTAAAACTCTTTAAAGGAAAACTATACCCCCAAAATGAAAAATAGTTTATATCAAATTAAGTGGTATATTTACGAATCTTACCAAACTGGTATATATGTTTAAGTAAATATTGCCCTTTTACATCTCTTGCCTTGAACCACCATTTTGTGATGGTCTGTGTGCTGCCTCAGAGATCACCTGACCAGAAATATTTCAACTCTAATTCTCTAATTGTAACAGGAAGAAGTATAGGACGCAAAAGACAGAAGTCTGTCTGTTAATTGGCTCATGTGACCTAACATATGATTTGTTTGTGTGCACAGTAAATGATATGATCCCAGAGGGCTGCCCTTTTTTTTTTTTTTTAAATGGCAGTTTTCTATTTATGATTACCCAATGGCACATGCTACTAAAAAAGTATATTATTATGAAAATTGTTTATTTACCTGAAGCAGGGTTTTACATATAAGCTGTTTTTATGCAATATATTTTTATAGAGACCTACATTGTTCGATGGGTATAGTTTTATTTTAAAAACTAAACATAAAGATTTCTGGATGAACTGGTCAATCAAACACAATACCCAGTTTTTCTTAGAATATTAAATAATTAAATAAATAGTGCTTACCACATTCAGCAGTGATTGAGGCTAACCCCCCATATATAAAGGGCTTCCAGTTAAGAGCGGTCATATTACCCCTGGAGGTTTCTATTTTGCCTGTGGGATAAAAGACATTGTTTAGAATGGAAATCTGGAGTAAATATGAAGGTTATGCAATTGATTCAATTTAACCGTTTTAGAGATGAGTTTTGTCCACCTCTGTATTCCGCTGGATGGAAATCTGACACTGCTAGAAAAGATGGAGTTTGGCCCTAACACATGCAAATGAGCGTGAGAAAATGCCCCCGTACCAGCGGTGTGTGGCAAAATTCCATTATAATCAATGACAGGCAGTACAGCCAGGTTCAGGCATTTTTCCATTGGTGAAGAAAACCACCTTTGTTATGAGCTTTATGAAATGAATTCATAATTTTTTTTGGGTGTTACTGGTTCTTTAAAAATATGGTTGTTGATCCTTCAATAAAAGATTTAAAATATTAAATACTTGGTAATAAGAGATTCCTGCAGGAATCATCTGCACCTGAAAGGACATCAGCCAAACATTTGCAAATAATCCACTGTTACTAGAACTAATCTGTAAGTAAATTAGCATCTTGGGCACTCAGTATAGAGCACTGTGTATTGATGCTTTGCTTTACAACTCACTAAGTCACTGAATGAGTTATCATATGAATGAAAAAGAAATAATAATAATATATATTTTTTTTAAATCTTAAAGTGACAAATTTTTAAAAAAATTTACATTTGATTTTTTTTGTGTTTTAAATTTAAAGGGGAACTACTGCTTCCAAAGCAAAATTTGATAAAGAGGCCCACACACACAGAAACCCCTAACATACATATCACAGTTAACCGTTTCTTCAAAAAGTATGAATTATTGCAATTTTCTATGCCGAAATCCAGCAGTTTAACAGTTCTTGTCTTGCTAAATCAGTTGAAATCCTGGCAGGGAAGGTGGGACTGATGTTACAAATTGTAAAAACTTCTCCACAGATTACAGAAAACATGCAGGAACTACATAACCCACAATGCATTGCACTGCAATGTTCCTTTCCTTATTGAAATCATGTGTGCAGGGAATTGTGGGGTTTGGGGGATGCAGGCTGAGGACAGATGGCTGATGATACAAACAGTAGTCAGCCAGCTCAGCAAAGTAGTCAGAAAGATGAGCAGGAGAGCAGGGGGTAGTTGTGTTTTTGTGGAGTTCCACTTTAAAGTTTAATGTCTCTGGGGGCTTCAGTCTGGCAGCTCAGTAATCCAGATGCAGATTCTGACGGTTACAATTTAGTAACATTTAGTTGATACAATTAGTTGATACATTTCTCAGCAGCATCTGTGGAATATTAGCAACTATTGTATCAATTCTAACTGCTGCCTTACGATGGATTCTGCTCAGCAGTGCTAAAGAGAACAAATGTATAAACCAGTGATCCTCAAACTTGGCCCTCCAGCTATTAAGGAACTACAAGTCCCACAATGAAGGAGTCTGACAGCCACAGTCAGGCAAATGCATTGTGGGACTTGTAGTTCCTTAACAGCTGGAGGGCCAAGTTTGAGGATCACTGGTATAAACGAATGAATGCATCATGTAGAACAGTTGCAGAGTTCCACTCCTAGAGCTGCTTAAGAAAGACATAAGGTCGTAAAAAAAGAAACTTTATACTTCTACTTCAATATTAGAAAACTGGTAACAAATGGAAGATAGGATGAAGATAGAATTTTCATTTTGGGTGAACAATCTGAAAACAACTAAATGAAAAAAGTGTTGGAAGGTGAACAACCCCTTTAAGCTCACTTTTTAATTCAGCAAGATTTGCAATTTATATTTAATCATTGCTGTCCATTTTTCTGTAGCTTTCCAGAATTTGAGCTTCAGTACAGTAATTAAGACTAGGGCCAGGCAACTGTGGATCTCGGCCTGCATTTCTAAGAAGAATCCCCAATTGTAAGCATTGTGTGGCCCGAGCCTTAGAGGCAAGGAATGATCTTCATTCAATCATAACCTTTCCTAGCAGATAAATTAGAGCTCATTCAAATAATGTCGTCTTCCAGTACAAACAAAATAATTGCCTTTGTACAAATCCTCCATGAAGAGAAATATGATGTCTGGTGATTTTAATAGAGTGAGCTATATCACATGTTCTAGGCAAAATGAGAAAACTTCTTATTTCGGTATGCTGAAGCTTAGATTACATTTTCGTTTTTGCGATAGTTCCCCCCTTAATTTCTATGAGGAAACCAGTTAAAACAACCATAGTATATAATTTATTGATGTCACATATTTAAACTTCTATAGGCTCTTCATTAAAAGAAATAGGGTGAGTAAACACAGAATGTATATGCAGAGGGAGCACCACTTCAGCAAAAGCCCTGCAGGCATTATAAGGTTGTAACTCAGGGAATTCTGCTGCCCTTCATCAAGGTTAACAGGAACAAGTCATTTGGAAGTTGAAGCATTCTGATCCTGTAGCTATACAACTTTACTGCTTTTTTTGCCAAATCGTGTCTATTACTATTGTATATTAAAATATCCATTAATGTAAAGCCCTTTTCTAGCAAAACAGCCAGAACATCTATAACATTCTAGGAGGAAGTGGTAGTTCCTAACTCTGTGACAAAAGGGTGCATATGTCTTTTCAAAAGATGATAAAATGATTGCTTCTTGCTACATTAGTTCATCAACATGAGCAATGCCATTATCAATCTCTAGCAATCAATATGCAAACAAGTATATGGCCTGTTGGGTATTTCAGCAATACTACCAGCAGGTTAAAAAGGGGAATTTCCACTCCATTCCTTAAAGGAGAACCAAACCTGTAATTAAAAAAAAAAATCCTCCCCCCCCACCCAGCCTACCTGCCCCTCCAGGCAAACACAACTGAACAACTGAAATTTGAGACTATATGCGCAAGCAGTTGTTTGGGGCCAGAAATTTAGTACAACTGCGCATGCACTGAAAACACTGGTCATCTTCAGAAAAAGACAGAAGAAAGAAGATGGCGCATGTGAACTCCCGTGGCCAGAATCTGCAGGAGGGGTAAGTAAAAAAATTAGGGGCATTTGCCCGGGGGGGGGGGGGGGGGGGGGGGGGGAGGAGGGTCTACCCAGCGGAGGGGAGGTTTCTATTATGGGTTGAATTTCTCTTTAATGTTCTGTTCATGCAAATATGATCTTTATTGATTTATTATCAATCTGAAGGAAACAAAGGAGATTAAAGTTTAGTTATAAAACATAATAATATGTTGCCATTTACTTTAAAATATGTATGTGGGAATGATGCTGGCTCTGTGTGCGTTTCCTTTCAACCAGCCATTACTAACATCAGCAAACAGCAGCCTGTCTATACAAACAAAAACACTGCTAATAAATTACTTTGCAATCTGTGTTTTGTATTTGCTCAAGATTCAGATCTGTTGAAAATGCCCATTCATGCCTCATTTAACTGCTTAGTATCGACAGGGAACTGGGAAAAAACAAAAAAAAAACAATCACATGGGTGCTGCTGAAATGCCAGGTCTATAATTCTCAGTTCTAGTGATCCAGCCTGTAAAAGACTCACATGCTGTCACTGATATCCACAAACTCACACACTCACCCTCCTTAGAAAAACCCAACAGAAAAGTTCATTGGATTTCCCAAGAGCAACTTGAGCTCTCAAAGCCTGTTCATGTACAGAATCACCAGCAGGTCGTGCCCTCTAGATTCCTGGCCACTTAACATACCACTGTCTAGGGCAGGGATGTCAAACCTGCGGCCCAGGATGGATATGAATGCGGCCCAGCTTGAAAAACTTGGTTCCAGAGGAAGCGTCATGTTGCAAAGGATATAGTAGTAGGCAGGAGGGGACGCTGCCCATTGACTACTTAGTAGTAATAATAATATAAGTCTGTTTAATATCCAGGTGTCCCATATTCCAGTGTACAGCTCCATCTGGTTATCCAACTGGTATTGTAGTGCTTTTCTGTACATTTTCTTTACTTTTACAAATCAAAACTGATTGTGTATTTCATGTGTGGCCCCAGACAATTTAGCTTTTTCCAATGTGGCCCAGAGAAGCCGAAAGGTTGGACACCCCTGGTCTAGGGGGTGCCCTGAGGGTTATATCTAACTACTCTGTCCATGTATTTAGTTTAGGTCACCTTACGGTGAAGAGAATGAGAACAAAGAACAAGCAGAGCAGGACCTGTAGATATATTTTAGTCTTTCAGATTATAGTAATGCCAGTGGGACCAGCCATTAACATACCGCATGCAGATAATCAGATCTATGGATACAATCAGGCCCGGACTGGCAATCTGTGGGTTCTGGCAAATGCCAGAGGGGCTGCTATAAGGTCCCATAGAAAGTCAGTATTTAGTGGGCTGGTGGGGGCTGTTTGGGCCTCTATGTGGGCTGATTTGGCATCTGTGTACTTGAAATGCAAGGGCCTATCTCAGTCCGGACCTGGATACAATATATGAGAATGTTTGTACCAGCATTATCACATGGGCAGAAGCAGTGTGTTCGAGTCATAAAGAACACACAATACAACACTATACAACATCCCAGGCAAATAAGCAGCACTACAACGAGTGTGAGAATTTCCCACTGAGAGCCCAACGCTGCTGGCTGATACAAGGTGCAGCAGGAAAAGTCCCATTATCCAAACTTATTTTTACATATAAATTATAAACAAGAACAGTACTTCCCCATTCAAGCAGTTGCTAAAAACACCAGTGAACCATAAAACCTGTGTGCCACAAGCCTACAGCCTATTACTTAACACCACAATTTCTATTGTTTCTCTCACACACGCGCGCACTTTTTAAACTGTCAAGCAAGAGAGACCTATTATATGCGGAATGATTATACACGGCAGCATGCGCAAAGGTTACTGTAAAAATCACTGCGCATACCTCCAGCAGCAGCCGCACTATATATAGGCCCCTCTACTCCTAGGTGAATGCGCCTCTAGTTAACGTTGAGTTAACGCACACACTTGAGTAAACACACGGCTACCTTCAGTCTACCTGCGCTAAAGAACTGTGAGCCACTACACTAGCAGCCCTACACATGCCCGAGCACCATGTGACACAGCAAGGGACTTGCCTCCTTACTCAATACAATGTCGACCATCCTGAAGAGGGCGTACGAAATAACAAAGAACCCCGCAAAGCGACATGTTGTCTCTTCGCCTACACTGGCTGTACTGTAGCAGCTAGCACGTACCTTTAAAATGGGGAATAGTTTAAGCAGAAAGCTCAGTCAGCGAAGACGACCCTTTGGTGAACTAGGTGACCTACGGAGAAAACCCCTCCTACGGTCTGGCCTCCCATAACTGTGCTAGTACCGCCCATTTTCTGATTCTCTTAACTCCGCCTACAGGGCGGCAAGGAAAAATGCGATTAGCGGAAAATAGGCATAAGCACATCAAAGCGCGAATGAACAAGAGGCGGGGGCGGTTCCAACTGTTCCTATAAGGCGCTTATCATAAACTACAGTAGAACCCCTTTACATCCCCTGATTTTAAGTATTCCCTCATTTAACGTTGTTGTTTGTGCCCCCACCGCTTAATATTATGCTTAATATATTTTCCTGATTTTCCTGGATTTTTTTCTGGTCCCCTGAAAAATGTAAAATGGGGGTTCTACTGTCAATACTATTGGGACTGATTCCAGATTTCTAACTGGAAAATGTGGCTTCTACAGCTTAAAGGAGAAGGAAACCCTGTTGGTGCAAAACGCTTCCCCCCCCTCCCCCCAAGGCCCACCTTCCCCCAGCCTACCTCCTCCCCCAGGGCAAATTCCCCTAACTTTTGACTTACTCCTTCTAGGTCCTCTCCAACTGAGTTCACTGCACCATTTTGTCATGAGCAGTCTTCTTCCTGGATCCATCGGCATCTTCTGATCTACAGCTAGAGTTTGTGACCTTCAGGAACCGGCAAATGCCCCCTACTCCGCACGTGGCAGAAGATGCCGATGGATCCAGGAAGAAGACTGCTCGTGACAAGATGGCGCCCTGAACTCCGCTGGAGAGGACCTAGAAGGAGGGGTAAGTAACAAGTTAGGTGCATTTGCCCCAGGGGGCCTACGAGGGGAGGTGTTTTGAGCTAACAGGGTTTCCGTCTCCTTTAATGCATGAAGGTTCAAACCCTGGCCATCTGCCATTTACTTCTGCACAATTTTGACAGTTTTTAGCTGGATTAATTTCAGATTTGAAATAAATAAAATGAAACCAAATTTGAATTCCTTTAATTTGCAAATCATACTTCTTGAAAAAATAAAAAATCACTACAAAATCAAGTGTTAATTAGAATCGTTTGACTTTTTCAAATTGACACTCCAAAAAACCCGACTTTTTCAAGTTTTCACCGAAAACCTCTAATTTATCGGGTTACAGAAAAACCTGAAGGTTAAAACCATATTCCAGTTGTTAAAGGACCAGTAACATCAATTTTGTTTTAAAAAAAATTCCTTAGTATACCATGAAAAAAAACAAAAACACCAATTCAAACTTTGAAACCACACAGCCTTTATTAAAGGGCACCTATTGGGGCAAAATTATACCCCCAACCAAAAGTGCGGGCTGATAGAGCCCGCATTCCGGTTGGGGGTTTCACAATTTTTTTTTTTAAAATATGCCCCTCGCAAGCGCTAGCGGCCTCGCTCCGGGAGGGAGCTCCCGGAGTGAGCAGCCGTCTCCACATAGGCGCGCATGCGCAGAATGAAAAAGCGGTCACAGTTCTGGCTGCTTTTCATTCAGCGCATGCGTGTGACGTCATTAAGACGCGCGCCTGTGGGGAGACGGCTGCGGAGCGAGGCCGCTAGCGCTTGTGAGGGGCATATTTTAAAAAAAAAAATAGTGAAACCCCCAACCGGAATGCGGGCTCTATCAGCCCGCACTTTTGGTTGGGGGTATAATTTTGCCCCAATAGGTGCCCTTTAAGAATCGTGCAGCGCTCAATTACTCCTCCCTGGCTATCTCCTATAAGGAAGGTAGGGAGGAACAATCGAGCGCTGCTCAATGGATCATTGTCCTGTCACCTTTTCTGAAGAGGAGCATAAGCGGAGTTTCGGTTAGTCATTTCTCAATAAAGACTATGTAATTTTAAAATTTTATTTGTCTTGGTTTTTTTTTTCGTGGTATACCAACAATGTTTTTTTATGTTACTGGTACTTTGAAGGGACCATCTGCCATTGACTTCTGAAGTATTTTCAGATTTTAATATTTAGAAGCTTCAAAGCATTTAAAAACTAGACGTGAAAAAAACTAAAAAGTCCAAAAAGGAGTTGGAAAAGGCAGGGCAAAATTCAAGGCTAAATTGTATCTTGTGTCATATGGTGACTGGGCGCTCTTGGGCAATTGGAAGAGCTCCCTTGTTGGTAAAAATGCTGCTTGATGTATTCATAGGGGGAAAAACAATAAAATAAGGCCAGTGTTTTTGTAAACCCTAGCAGCATGAGAACATCGTTTAATAGTAATTACGTTGGCACATGAATGTGGAAGTCAATGAGTCATTGTTTAATAGTAATTACGTTGGCACATGAATGTGGAAGTCAATGAGTCGTTGCCACACACACCAACAGAGGCCGCTGCGTAACTAAGCACACGCTTGGTGGGAAACCAGGTTGCATAGCTCCGCCCCGAATCATTGCCGCACAATTGTACACAGTGCCGGATGTCAGAACTCCGAGGGCTCATAGCTTGTTGCACTTCAATGCGCATGTCGTTATTGCGTCACGGGGGCTGCGACGATATATATGAGTCGAGTGAGGGACTGCTTCTTTCTTTTCTTCCCTCACCCTCAGCTGGTAGTGGTCATCGTTGCGTGCTTCGACAGTACATCTAGGCCGACAATATGATCATCAGCAAGGCCTGCATCACCGGTGAGTTCCCTATCCGAGTTGGGATGAGAGCGTTATGGCGGACTGGCATTTTTTTTCTAATATCCGAGTGATGAGGTTTTAGCGCCAGCTTTTGGAACATTCCAGCACTACTCTCGCACTCAAGCCAGGGCTTTCACGTGGTTAGCGCAGAACGTTACGATCCCTAATCCGGCTATTCCTGTGGCTGTGTATGAAGTCTCGGACTGAGTGCCGGCAAATGACTTGCGTCGGGCTATTGGCCCATGTATTACACTACACACAGTCAGACTACACTTTTCCCATGCGTTCCACCACTAGTGTCATGAACCTGACCCCCTACCTGACTCCGTCCACTTCGTTTGGTGAAATTTACTGCAACGATGCAGCATCCATATTGCAATTTGTACGATCTACTCCTCATGTGCCCTTTTTTGTTACCCATAGCAACAGCAGATCACATTTCCTGTTTATTCCACCACTAGTGCCATGAGGTACACCACCACATCACTCCGTCCACTTAAAGGGAACCTATGGGCAGAAAAAAAATTCCCCAAACCGAAGGTGCAGGCTGATAGAGCCCACATTCCGGTTTGGGGTTGTAGTAGTTTAAAAAAAAAAATGCCCCCTGCTTGCACTGGCTTATTTGCACCGGGAGGGAGCCATGATGGACAATGTGCCTATGCATGTTACGTCATGTGGATAAGCTGAATGAAAAATTCCACAATTTCAGGCAGCTTTTCATTCTGCGCATGTGCTTGGACTGTAATGGCAGCTCGAACCAGGAGCTCCCTCCCGATGCGACTAAGTCGGTGCATGCAGGGGGCAATTTTGTTTTTTTTTTTAGCACAATGCTGCGCCAAATATTAAGTTGCGCCAATATCTCCTCATGTGCCCTCTTCTGCAAGTTGTTCAGTATTCTGTGTATCCTTTGTGGGCCCTTTTGCCTAGAAGGTGTATTAGAACTCACATTTTGACAAATTTCTCTCTGCTTGCAGGATATGTGCCAAAGTCCGTAAAGCTGGCCATAGACGTGCAGATATATCTTGTCGGATTAGATCAGACGTCCCAATCTTCCGACCTGCCACAAACCATTCAGATCAAATAAAGTAGTAAAAGAACAGACTATGTTCTGCCCTGACAGCAGTCAAATGAAAGCAAGTCCAACAAAACCTGGTGCCAGTCTCCCACTGATATCTTCAGATCGGCAAAACATGCAGAGATATCGGTAGCCAAGAGAAATCTTCTAACCTATCTGATGGACTGAATGGCCAATTGCCATGGCACGAAAAATGTTGACACACTGTTTGAAAATCCTATGAAACGAAGATTTGTACAATCAAATCTCAATGTTTTCAGATATCTACAAAATCACTGAAAACCCAGATGGGATTTGTTTGGAAGTTGAAGGGAAGGTGAGTACAGCTCAGAGGCTTGCAGATTGGCAGCTCTATGACTTTTATATTTGTATAGATAATGTGAGCTGTTAAAGGAACCGTAACACCATAAAATAGTTTAGAGGATGTAAAGGCAAAAAATCCCATCATAAGTTTATGAAAGATTTAATTAAAAAAGATTTAATTAAAAATTAAAAAATTAGTCTACCATTTTTATGAGAAGCCAGACCATATGCAGTGAAATTCCCCCTTCATTTACTTGCTCTGGCAGCAGAGGATAGGAAATGTCAGACGGTCCCTATCTGCTCTGCAGGGAAAAGATCATACTTAAAAAACAGCAGGGGGAACCCCTCACCTTACTTCCCTGACCAGCTTTGTTTCCCTGTAGAGCAGCTGGCGACTGTGTAGAGCAGGGGTGTCCAAACTTGGCCCTCCAGCTGTTAGGCAAATGCATTGTGGGACTTGTAGTTCCTTAACATCTGGAGGGCCAAGTTTGGACACCCCTGGTGTAGAGATTTGTATCCAAATCTGTATATTCTGATTATTAATCAGTCTTGCCGTATCGGCTTCTATGGCAGATATTTGACTTGTTTTGATAATTTGTGACAATCCCTAAGCTTAACCTCTCAACAGAAGCTCAGACCACACTGAGCATGTGCATAGTCTTTGTCTTGCAAACATTACATTACATTGCATTAATTCTCCTTTAAGGAATGACAATCTATTGTTACCACACACTGGTAAAACTGGAGTTTGCTTCAGAAACACTAGTGTGTATGTTCGTAGTATACAATGGAATTAGGCAGACTTTATCTGCTGTGTATCACGTGCCTATTATTCCTTTTCAGCTTGCAGCAGCTGCCCCATGTCTACACATCAACTTGTTTATATAAAATATAGTGGCGTTTCTGAAGCAAACAAACAAACAAGGCTTACTAGTATAGGGCAACATTTTTCATTTAGGGATGCCCCAAATCATTCCCGAAAGATTTGGCCGAATCCTAATTTGCAAATTAGGGGTGGGAAGGAGAACTTAATTTTTACTTTTGTCTCGTGCCTGCCCTCCCTGGCCCTAATTTGCATATGTAAATTAGGATTCAGTTCGGCCAGGAAGAAGGATTCAGCTGAATCATGCTGAAAGGCCGAATCCCGAACCATATCCTGGATTCAGTGTATCCCTATTTTCTTTACTTTAAAACCCTTTCATTTTCTGGTGTTACTGTTGCTTCAATGATGCACTTAAAGTTAGTGTATTGCTGATTCACATAAAATAAGCAGGGACTCTTTTGGGGGGGAAGGGTCGTACATATTTAGCTTGGTAGCCTGAGAGTAGCAATTGTCTGGCTAAGGGAGCGCAGGTCTAGACGCACCTCATTCTTTTCAATGAGGTTGTACCCACGAGACGCGTGTAAGCACCGAACACAGGTTCAAACGCAGCATGTTGCGTCTGAACCTGCGTTCGGTGCTACATTTGCATTTGCATTTGTTTTTAGATGGTGTCAGTGACCCCCATTTGAAAGCTGCAAAGAAACAGAAGAAAATTGCAAATCCTTAAACTATGAAAAATAAATGAAGACCAATTGAAAAGCTTCTTAGAATTGGCCCTTCTACAATATACTAAGGTTAACTTGAAGGTGAACCACCCCTTTAATGCTTTCACTAAATGAAATTTGTGTGCCGTTTCTTTCCATGTAGTTTTCCTGTAACATAGAAATTCTCAAGATGCTGTTCAACCCATTTATGTGGAAATGGTTTATTTCATCAGTTAATTTTGCTGACGGAGTGAGCTTTCATTTCATCTCCACACAAAATGCACTGCGTGATCTAAAGATGAAGAGATTTGATAGTCTTATTGGGGCCTTGTGGGAGAAGTTATGGCAATTTGGATGTTATGGAATGTTTAACAGTTAATATAACGTCCATAAACCTCCTTTGGCCACATCCAGTATATGGGGCTCCAGATGGGACAGCCCTGTTCAATGACATTGCCCAGGCATAGGAAACTCACAACAAGGTATTTTATGTAATTGACCCAAAGAGAAGAGTCTTCATTTGAATTTTCACCACCTAAAACCTGCCACATTTGGAAATGTTATCGGCCTTCCCAACATACAATTTTTTTTTTTTTCAGGAGAAACTTATTTTCAAATTTTAGAGCCTGAACCATTCGATCGAATATTGGCCATTCAAATTTTTGCTTAATCTCCCAGTACAATTGAGTATATTTTAATTAAATTTTGAATTCATGTGTTTTTTTTTTTAAGTGTTTATGAATATGAAAATGTGTAAGGCTGCCTTGTCTGTTTTGCTTTAGACATGACTCTCTTTTTGAGTGCCTGCCCCCTATCTATACGGTTGGATCTTTCCCCAGTGGGGCATTGTGATTGGTTAGATTTCATAAAGTTCTTCCTTTGCGTGCAATCACTCGTTTACAGTAGCTCCTTCACCTGCTGTCACACATGTTAGATGTATTTAGTCCCCTTTTCACTGTTACATACTTCTGCTCTGACTGAACTCTGAAGAACTGGTCCCTATGAAAGAAACAAGCAGATTTGTATGGTGATCATTGAATAGTTAATGGATGAAACACCCTTACACTTGTGTTTTTTTTTGTAGAGTCAAGGCCCATCTTGAGAGAACCATTCCCGAGAGTAAAAGCCTTCATGAACTCGGCTCAAGAAACGGTAAAACACACATACTTGGAGATTTCAAAACTAACCAGGAAATTGATGAAAATTGGCAATATGTCATTAGAATAATTGCTAATGCAATTATTCTAATCTCTATCTCTGATTTTAGTTTTTCACTGGAGAAAGAATGAACCCAGATGGTATGGTGGCTCTGCTGGATCACTGTGAGGATGCTGTTACACCCTTTATGATCTTCTTTAAGGATGACTATTGACAAATGTAAGTTGAAATGAACACAATAATGAACTTTTCTGCAAGAAGCTTGGTACAAATGGGGAGAAGGGAATTGGGCCACACCGGCTGAGATCTGACCTGTTTGATGGACTTGTAAATTCCATGGGAGGGAGATTTTCTGGCTCTTGCTGACCCATGATGATGCAGTGAGCATCTACGCATCCATTGATAGACCATGAGCTATTCAATTGCTTTTCTGGTTTGCACAGAGATGCAAGAGAACAGTTCCTCGCGCTTTCTGTATGGCTTAATATGTAGCTTTTCAGATTGAATAGAGGAATACAAATGCGGCCTTAAGGTGGCCATAGACGCACAGATATCGTACAAAACAAGTTTTCATACAATATTCAGTGAGTGTATGGTGGGAAATGAGCGGATTTTGTCGTCCGATTTAGATATCAGTCGGCTGGTTGATCGGGCTGGACTGAATTTTGATTGGATGCTTTTGAAGGCATTCTTAACATCGGCCATTGTTAGTGCTGAATCTGATACAGGTAGAATTCTATTGTTTCCAATAATAGTTGCGTCTATGGCCAGCATTACTCTGGTGTAAATGTCTGTAGGATGAAAACTAACGTTTCTAATCTTACCTTTGCAGTAACTTTGTTTGGTTCTTCCGTATTGGCTGCTGCTTTCCATGAACATCAGGACTATGCAAGATCTCACCCACTAGAGCTTGTTTTTATGGCCCTAAATTATTCAAGTGGATTTTTTTTTTTTTAAACAAATCCTTTTGTCATTTTGATTGAATAAAGCCCATGATTCTCCACTGTAGACACTGCTTCTTGGTTTGATCTGCAATTACTCTGGAAGACTTGAGATTCGTTGCACGGAAGCTTTGACTTATCAGACAGACTTATTGGCAGAATGTTTTAAAAGAAGCGGACCTTCAGACTGTGGAATCTTCTCACTTAAGGAGACGGCCAAATTCTGCTGGCTGGGATGGGGTTTTACTGTGCAAAAACAGCCTGCAGTGTAACTTTGTATCTGGAGCACTGACTATTGTCTGTTTATAGGCCCTCCACCATCAATGAAGATCTTTCCCTTAAATAAAGACAGATTTAACCAGTTTTTTTTTTTGCCCACTTGATGCAACTGAATGAGAGATCATTTGTAGTAAAATTAATAATTATCAGTTTAAAATTTCTGAACCTGTACAGCATTCCAAACAACCAGAATATCACACCACAAATTCTTGCCCAAGAACATGCAGTCAAGGGTTTGGTACCTACGCTCATGTGGATTAACCTATTTGTCTTCATGTAAAAGTTTCTAGGGTTGCCACCCGGCCGGTATCTTACACCTGCCAAGGCCGGTATTACAAATTTACCTGCAATGTAGCTGCCGGTAAATTTGCAATACCCTTAAGACTGATCGGCCAATCCCCTGTACACTTACCTTTTGTCCCCTTCTTGAAGGCTTGGCTTCATGACCACGCCCCAAAACATCATAGTCCTGCCCCTTTTGTCACGCGCCACCCCTTTTCCCCACCCCCCACCGGCCAGTAAAAAAAAGAAAAGGTGGCAACCCTATGTACAACTGAAGGTCTGTAATAACTTAACCTGCATCAGTTAATAGTGCTGCTCCAGCAGAATTCTGCACTGAAACATTTCTCCAAAGAGCAAACAGATTTTTTTTATATTTCATTTTGAAATCTGACATGGGGCTAGGCAAACTGTCCATTTCCCAGTTGCCCCAAGTCATGTGACTTGTGCTCTGACAATCTGAACTCATGCTTTACTGTTGTACTGTAAAGCTGGCCATAGATGCAAAGATCTGCTCGTTTGCTGTCATTGCCAAACAAGCTGATCTTTCCCCAATATGCCACTAACTGGCATGGCTATATCTGGGTAATCCTGATGTTCGTCCTATGGCCGAACGATCTGATTACAACTAGCGCAATGGACAGATATTGGCTGCTTTATCTGCCCATGTATGGCCACCTTAAGTTGGAGTGATATCACCCCCTCCCTTTTCCCCCACCCAGCAGCCTAACAACAGAACAATGTGATGGTAACCAGATAACCGCTCCCTGAAACAAGATAACAGCTGCCTGGTAGATCTTCAAACAGCACTCAATAGTAAAAACCCATGTCCCACTGCCAGAAAGCAGTTCCCTCTTAAAGTGCTGGCACAAGTCACATGGCCAGGGGCAGCTGGGAAATTGACAATGTCTAACCTCGTCAGATTTCAAAACTGAATATGAAAAATCTGTTTGAGAAGGATTTCAGTGGAGAAGTCTACTGGAGCCGCACCATTAACTGATGCATTTTTGGGAAAAAAATTTTTTTACTTTATTTTCTAGTAGATTTTAAGGGGTTGGTCACCTTTGAGTTAACTTTTAGTATCATGTAGAGTGATATTCTGAGAAAATTTGCAATTGGTTTTCATTTTTTATGTGGTTTTATAGTTATTTAGCTTTTTATTCAGCGGCTCTAGTTTGCAGTGTCAGCAATTTGGTTTCTAGGGAACAAATTACGCTAGCAACCCTGCATTGATTTGAATAAGAGACTGGAATATGAATAGGAGATGGACTGAATAGAATGATAAGTAATAAAAAGTGGCAATAACAATACATTTGTAGCCTTACAGAACATTTGAAAGCTGCAAAGAAACAGAAGTAAATTGCAAATCATTAAAAAATTATGAAAAATAAATAATGAAGACCAATTGAAAAGTTTCTTAGACTTGGCCCTTCCACAATATACTAAAAGTTAACTTGAAGGTGAACCACCCCTTTAAGGTATGAAGATAAATTATGTGGAAAGCCCCAGGTCCCATACCTGTACTGAAGAGCCGGAAGATGGCGCCCATGAGCTCCGCGGTGCTTACTCAGCACCTATACGCGAGTAATGAATTAGGGGCACTTTCAGGAGTAATCACCTATGTGGGGGCAGGTTTTTTTTTTATAATTGGTTATGTCATCTTATTGGGAAATTCAAACCTCCCATAAAACAGATAAAGGTAGGGAAGTATTGGAGCTCACTCTTGCAGAGTGTGTGTGAATGTTCCTGTTGGTTGCTGCTCACTCACAGTGCTTGGGATCTTCAACACCCACAACTTGCTTCAGTCTAATTGGATCCCGGCTTAGCACTGACCAAAGGACTAGCAGGATAATGATCACATTTTCATAATAAATGAAACTGCTTTATTTTAACACAATTAGCAAGTACATGCGGCAGTGGAGGGGTGGTTAAACTAAATTCAAATCTGTTCAATAACTATCTGCCCAGTTTTTGGACAGATAAGCTGCCACGTCAGTCCATGAATCTGCCTGTAAATAGCCACCTTTACCTGAAGCAAACTGTTTTTATTACATAACCCAATGATCAGCAATTCAGAATGCTGAAAGATAACATTTGCCCAGTCCCTGCTGATAAAAAGCAGCCCCAGGCCAAGTCACTATAGGTGCTGATAGATATAGGAAGCACTAGAGATGGAGCTACAGACCTTGAATACTACAGCTGCAGATAGTTATTGACTTATTCAAACATATGAAACCAAGTAAAACCCCCAATGAGAAAATCCCCATGCACTACCCCTCCCTGCTTCAATTTACAGCTTTCTGGCACATGCACAGTTGGTGCAAATACTGGTGTGACTCCAAATAGCTTAGTCCCTTTCCAAAGAAAACCGAAGATGTGCAAGATGGCATCCTGGAGATCCCCTGTGCTACTCTGCAAGTGATAGACATTTGGGGACACTTTTTGCACTAATGTACTATGGGGGGTCTCATTCAGGGGTTGAATTCTCTGTTAAACCCCTAAGAGGGCTAGAAACATACAAGAGACCCTGCAAATGAATATACTGTATTGATCAGTGGATACTGGTTCCTTGTTTCAGTAGTTATTTATTTGTGCATATGCAAATATAATCACATTTGCAGTATCTCCAAAACCATGGGGTTTAATAAGGTATGATCATAAAATTGTCACACTACATCATGGTAAACACCACAGAATGGATTTTATTTGGCCAGATCAATTTTACTTATTATATAATATACAAGTACTCGCACAATCCCACCTTTGTGTAGAACAAACTAAGAAGTTCAGTGTAATCGCCTGGCATTTGGGGGCCCATTTGAGGCAGTTATGGCTGCAGCGCCATCGTCGGTCCGGTCTGAAAGACTTGGATATCCGAGCAACTAAAAACAATTGGCTGACTTCTTAGGTATCTATGGCTTTGGGGCGAGGGGTTCTGTCCATGTTGGACTTCAAACCCAAAAGTCATCACTTCAATTTATGGCCATACATAAGCCAAGAAAAGGTGCACACTTGGCCCCTCTAGACTGAATGGCAGATTATTGGCCTAAAAAACCCAACAAAAATATGTTCGGTAAAAGTCCTGTTGCATTGAGCTCCTGTTAAATTCATATTCTGCCCCTTCTGGTTCAGGGTCCAGTTCTGTAGACAACACTGTATTCTCTTGCCTCCTCCATTAGAGACAAAAAAAACTGTAATAAAAAAATCTTCTAAAAAAATCAAGTTAAGCAATAGTTATGTAGCATCAAAAATCTTTTTATTGGATGTATCAAATGGGCTGGAACAAGGGCTCCTTGCAGCATGAAGCTCTACCTGTGGGGAGTTGCTATCTTCTCATATTGTTTCATCTCTGGGTTTCCTCCCACACTCAAGAACATTAACTGGATTCTGATGAATCTGTGATAGAGACTTTAGATTGTAAGCTCCATTGGGCTCCAAATAATTTACCAGCAGGTGTAGTAGATTAATAGAAAACCAACAGACCCAACAGTCATGACATGCATGCTGCTGATTCTGTGTAATTGAATCATTCATTGAGGCTTGTTCCAAATAATAGCAGTGTGGAGTTCAATTAGTGAGGTAATTTATTCTGGGGAAAAAACAGGTCAATTATGGCCCGTATTTAAAGAAGGAAGGAGCAAATGTTGTGTATGCAGGATATAGTTATTTCTCTCTAAGTAAAATGGGCCATTCCACAAATTGTTCAGAACAGCATACTTTGGGTAAAAAGTTGATTGGAGAGGGTAAAAACATAAAGAAGTGCAGAAAAAGAAGCTGCTCGGCTACAATGATCTCAAATTTAAAATGGCAACCACAACCTGAAAGATGTGGATGAAAATGGAAAACTAGCATTCAAATGGATAGAAGAATAGCCAAAATGGCAAAGCCAATGATACGCTCCAGTGAAATCAAAGTCTAAAGTTCATTATTTTTGAGTACTCCGTAACATCAATCTTGTTGGTCTGGAACCAAGATGTTGCTCATCGACTGGTGTGTTTGGGGTCATTGTCTTGTTGAAACCTCCATTTCAAGGGCATTTCCTCTTCAGCATAAGGCAACATGACCTTCAAGTATTTTGATGTATTGAATCTGATCCATGATCCCTGGTATGTGATAAATAGGCCCAACACCATAGTATGAGAAACATCCCCATATCATGATACTTGTGCCACCAGCTTCACTGTCTCACACTGTACTGTCACTTGAATTCAGTGTTTGTGGGTCGTCTGACAAACTGTCTGCAGCCCCTAGACCCAAAAAGAACAATCTTCATCAGTCCACAAAATATTGCACCATTTCTCTTTAGGCCAGTCAATGTGTTCTTTGGCAAATTGTAAGCTCTTTGGCATGTAATTTTTTCAACAATGGGACTTTGCAGGGGCTTCTTGCCAATATTTTCGCTTCACTTAGGCACTTTCTAATTGTAACATTACTCAGGTAACTTTAGACCTTGCAAAACAAAAAGATGCGTCAGCTGGGGCACCTACTCATAGGCATAAGCCTAAATGTTTTTGTATTTTTAAAACTCCTTTCATTATTTTTGAAAATACTCAAATCTTTTTTTTTTTTGCATTATATGCACCCTTAGACTGGGATGAAAGTCAAGTTTTTCTCCCAGATTATCGGTTGTTTCTTTCATTTGTCTCTCCATTTGAATGGTAGTTTTTTGTTTTCTTCCATGTCTTTCAGGATTTGGTTGCCATTTTAAAGCATTTAAGATCAATTTAGCTGAGCAGCTTATTTTCTGCACTTTTTTATATGTTTCCCGCTCTCCAATCAACTGTTTACTCAAAGTACGCTGTTCTTTTGAACAATGTCTGGACCGACCCATTTTACTTGGAACAAGCCCCAATTAATGATTTAATTACACAGAATCAGCAGCATGTATGACTGTTGGTTTTCCATTACTCAAACCCCCTGTGTGACATCATCAGTGAAACACCTAGGTGTTTTAAGCTGGTTATCGTGAGACCACGATTGTCTCAAAACGATCGTTTAAATGTCCAATGTGTCCATCAACTAAAAAGACCATTTCAGGCGATATTGCCAGCAAAACTGAAGAATCTCAGCCTGCTTGCCCTGCAAACATAGGTAGATTGCCTGGGGACCCATAAAGATTTTCTAACCTGGCCGATCAATCATCAGACCGATGTCGGACGAAAAATCGTAAGATGTACAATCATTTGTATCCCACTAACCGCACAATCTTTGACAGATTGGTCGGACTTCCCTAAGATCGGTCGTTTGGCAGGGAAAGATCGTTGTGTCTATGGGGAGCTTAAGGTATACAGTTTATTCACACTTATTTACATCACTGATGATGTCACACAGGGGGGCTTTGGCGCCATTTCTTGCCTTTAAACTCAGGGGTTATTTCTTCTGATTATGTCTTGAGAAAGGTCCGTATTGGACTGAAACATTGACAAATAAACTTCACTTTTTTGATACTACTATGAAGCCCTGGAGTGCGTCATCCTTTGGAGAACGACTATCTGCACCTTACATGGCAGAACCCAGGCAATAAAAACTGCACACACTCCATTTTCATGTGAACTAAACGTGTTTATTTAATGCATGTCCAACCTTGAGGAAGGCCCTAATGTGGGCCGAAACGTTTGATATGCATTAAACACGTTTAGTTTGCATGAAAATGGAGTGTGGGTCCTTCAATCAATGTATGTATATTATATATATAGTGGCACAGTGTCTGGGCAACACTATATGAAAGGTGGGGGCTGGGACTTTGCTGTAGGAGGGAGCAAGACAGTCAGATTCTGAAGCACAAATTTCCAATGAAACCCAAAACTGAAGATGGCTGGCCTTAGTTTTATTTTTTATTAAGAACCAGTGTTATAAAATCATAGAGCACTCAAAACTGGAATGCAAAAAAAAATAGACAGGTATAATGAAAATCTGCTTTAGACTTAAAGTTAAAAACAAAATATACTTTTTGAAGTCTGAATAAAGAATTGCCTAGCAAAACCACAGTTTGTGGAATTTACATTCTTAAACACGGTTTTCTTTATTCCATTTCAAGTGTGGCTCTGTGAACAATCTTTAAGAAGCATTAAACCTGCATTTGTACCTACAACGATCTCACTGCTATTGTGGTGGGCGGATGGCAGTCACCTCTTCATAGGCTTCCTGGTAATTGCTCTGACAGCAATGAAAACCTAATTGCAAAGAAAGATTAGAAGGCACTCTCTCTTTTTCAAGGTGAGGTGCTAATCCAACAGGAGGCTGCTCATTAAGTGTATATACTCAAAAAAGAAAAGCTAGGATAGCACACAGTGTACACAAGTGTAAGGCTTAGGCCAGACGGGGAGGCTTAAAAACGCCTGCGCTTATTCACACGGAGCACCGCGATTTTAAAAATCGCTCCAAATTGCCTCGCCAGGCAATTTGGAGCGATTTAAAAAATCTCGCCGCTCCGTGTGAACACGCGCCGGCGTTTTTAAGCTATGCCGGTGCGCAGCGGTGCCTAGCTATTCGGGGAGATTCGGGGGCAATCTCGTCTGGCGAATAGTCGCCAGGCGACGGATCGCCCCCGTATCTCCCCGTCTGGCCTAAGCCTAACAGTCTTTATCGGGGGCACAAAATGAAAAAATAGCAGCTGCCTTTTATTTGCTTATTTTTTAATTTTGTGCCCTTGAGGAATGAAACCTGTATGGCAAATGATTTTATTATATAACTTTTTTGACTAATAAAACAGTTTTCAAATGCAGTGTGTGCAGTTCAAGCTTTTTTTTTTTTTTTTGGAGCAATGAAAGCCTATCAAGAGGCCAGTTACAAAGCTTTGCCATCCACCTTCCAAGCTGGAAATCAGATGTACCGAATGACACACGATATATTTTTTTTTAATGAGCAGGACACACACTGCAGGTATGTGAGAGTACAAATGCCAGTGTATATGCCCAAGAGAACTATGCTTGAAATGGAAAAATATTATACTTACGCATTCTCAGCCAGCGTTCTATCACAACTATTTTCAGGTTGCAAGTTAAGACACCCGACACAGAACCTGCTGACTGTACTAACACACAACTCACACACAAGCATTATTCCAGCACAGTAGTAAGTGGAATTTTGAGCAGTATTTGCTCTGGGCTCCTCCCTGATGTTGTACGGTGGCCCGGGATGTTCTTAGTCACTCTTGTCTTCTCCTTGATAATGTCTGTATTCTGGCTTCAGCTCCCATGTGTTCTTGTGAATTCCTTTCATGTTGTAAATCCCAATGTCTCTCAGAATTTCTTTCAGATAGGTCTAGGGGGGATGAATAGGGACAGCTGGGTTACAACTCATGGATCAAACAATAGAGATTTGCTTGTGCAGTCAGGTAGATTCCATTCAGATCACAGACAGGTGGCCCAAAGGTGGGAGTGGACATTTCTCTGCTTGGTCAAATGCCTGGATGTTGAAGCGCTATTGGGTCATTACCGTTAGGATTACCAGCCAGCCCTAAGTGACTGATTATCTTTATTTATATTGCAGCAATGCTGCAGCGCTTTACAGGGATTCTATATCATTCACACCAGTCCCTGCCCCAGTGGAGCTTACAATCGAAGGCCTTGTACAGTTAATTACTTAACCCCTTACCATCAATAGCTTTTTATAACTTTTGGGGAGTTATTTTTTTAGCACTGATGTCTGTGTGGTCTGTGATGTGGAGTGGGCAGGATCAGGGGTGGGGCTTGGACACCAGGGTGGGCAGGGCCCAGGGGGCCCCGTGATTTCTAATGGCCGTCCTGGAGACAAGTATACACTGGTATCCTGGGCAAGTCTCACAAAAACACAGGATGGGCTATTTTGTTATTGGAACAGTAAAATTCCCCAGCTGGGTTAAATATACAACAAAGGCTAGAAGATAGAACAGCTGTAAAGATGTATTTTAAAAAAAATATATCTTTCTTCCTTTAAGCCTTTACTTTTCTCAGAATGCAGCTTTTTAGCACTTCCACTCCATACTTGCTGGCAGCCCAGACACTAATGATTGACAGAACAGGATTCCTATCATTTATTCTTCATTACTCTACTGCTATGTAGTAATTATCTGTATTAATGACTAATCCGCCTTATATTGTGACATTTCTATTCTATGTGTATTGTATATTGTGAGTGGGTCCCTAAGCTCAGTAAGTGACAGCAGCACAGAGCATGTGAATCAGTGAATCAGCAGAAAAGAAGATGGGGAGCTACTGGGGCATCTTTGGAGACAGATCTTTACTGATAAAGGGCTGAAGTTGCCTTGGGCTGGTACAGAAGCACAAAACATACATCCTACTTCTTTCATTAAGCTTTAGTTCTCCTTTAACAGCATTGCCTGGCCTGCTTATATTACCTTCTGCAAAGACAAGAAGCCTGTGGCACACGGCATACTCTACATCAGCTGGTGCAGAAGAAGCCCAAATGCTCCTATGCAGTCATTATGATCAATGGAGTGTGCCTGCATGCAAATTTAATTTAATTGCATGAATTTCATTTAAATGCATGAAAGGCTGCAGGAAGTGCTGCTGAGCATCTAGCGTGCTGCATGAATACTTGCCATCTTATTTGCTTCAACAGTGTCCTGTCAGCATGTTCCAATAGGACAGCTAAGCTGGCAGTCTTTAGACCCTGAGCCTTTGGTGCTGCCGAGTAACAGAACTTCCTTCTAATTCCTCCATTTTTTCAAGGAAAGGAAAGGACATAGTAACCAAAGAGCGCTCTTTTTAGCAAGCACAGTTCTTACTGTTCCACTGGATGGCAGCAACTGACCACATGCAACTGCCAGCTGCGCAACTAAAGGAAAAAACTATATTATTAAAAGACTAAATATATAAATATTATTATTATTATTACATAGGATTACGCCCCAAACTCATGTCTTGCAAATAAAATATTATAGTTAATATTCTGAATGGTAGTTAAACACACCAATAGAGCAACTGTAAAGTACCTTGATTTTACTGGCTAATGTCAATTTTCACAGTATTATGTTACATTTGTGAAATGAGTCATTGTCATTACTGTGCAGTTGTGTCACATTTCTATGGATAAGACGGGTGCAGTTGAAAGAACAGTCCAGACATCACTCATGTTTATTAGGCAATATACTACAGACTGAACTCTGAACAAACCACAAAGGAGTAAAACAAGTAACATGAAGAAGTGTTCATGTTGCTAAACACACTGGGCAGGGAGACTGTACTCAATATGAAATAACCCTGCTTAGCTAATAAAGGGAGGGGATATATACGAGTAAATCTCGGCACAACTTCATGGAACTACTTCTAATATCCTTATATTTTAAAGTACATTTATATTTATGTATTAAGAATACAGGGATGTTCAGCCTGCAGCCAGGGTCAGACTGGGCCGGCGGGACACTCGGAAAAAACCCGGTGGGAACTGCCAGCCCAAAACTGATCCCCACAGTGCTCCCCCAGGCTTCTGATCACCCCCAACCCACTGAACGTAAGTTTCATTTACATGGCAGAGAGATGAAGGTGAGTGGTGGTGGCCCCGGAAGGGGGGTGCAGCAGGGGCCCCTGGGGTAGCAGCTCTGGTGGGCCCTGCACCCACCAGTCCAACTCTGCCTTGCAGCCCTTTAGCTTTTCAGGTAGATGTAATTCAACAAAAGTAAGACAATTGCAAGACATAATCCCTTTCCTACAGGTCCTGGGTCCCTGCAACTCTTCTAGTCCTTAAAGGGAAACTGTCATGGGAAAACATTTTTTTTTTAAACGCATCAGCTAATAGTGCTGCTCCAGTAGACTTCTGCACTGAAATCC
>CM044434.1:122271589-122287222 GCA_024363595.1 Xenopus borealis | reverse complement strand
GAGAACCTGATTATTGCTGGAAAAGATTTCGAGGGAAGCCATTGTTTGTTCCGTGGACATCAACTGACAGTTGGCCTTCTGACAGCTTTGCTCATGATTCACTGAATCAATAGGTGTTTCTGAAAGGGTGAACTTCGGGGGCTTATGATACCGATGTGAAAGTCGGACTTGGAAGAGAAACGAGGACAGGAGCTCCAATGCATGCCTACTGCAGTTCCATTGTATTCACATAAGCAAATGGATGTTGCTTGAGTTTCTTAATCATATTAACCCTTCTGCTGCAAGGGACCCAGCAGGTTAAGTTGTGCTTTAGGAATAGCACGTTGGTAGCAATGTGTTTTCCTGCAAAATAACCTTAAACCTGGAAACAGATAAAATGTTGCTGCCAGTATGTCACGTCCCCTCCCGACAAAATAGTACCTACGTGATTGGAACTATTTACAACATATAATGTAACTTTATATCTGGCATGTGCAACTGGAGGGATGCAGGCTAAATGTGATCCCGAAACAGATTAGTATGGTCCCTGATGGAACAGCACCCCCCTTCCCATGACGAGTAATTGTCTGTATAAAGTACAAAATAATGTAATATAAAATGTCAGTTTAGCCCGCAGATCCCTGATACACAGAGAAAAACCTAAGCCAGACAAGTATGAAAGGGTTAATGGTGGTCTGATAATATAAAGTCATGTCAAGGGCCTGCAATCAGAGGTCAAAGGTTTAACATCAGTTCTAATGTGAGGTAGAATTGTAGCTACAAACTGCACATACTCCCTGTCTACAGTTGGTAGAGCGGCTTTATTGTCCTGGGCCTGGTCAAATCATATACAAAGGGGGGCCTGGTCAAATCATATACAAAGGGGGGCCCGGCCGCAAAGTCACGCAAATTGTGTAACTTACATATAAATGTACAGAACTTTAGTAAAAACCTCTTTAACTTGCTTAGGAACTTATGTAACTTTTGTATCAAGCAAGGACAAGGCAGTGCAGTGTTACAAGGGCAGGCAGGAGTGTGGGGTTTAAACTTAGGACAAACTCCACTGACACCCAATAATCTGAAAAATGGAAGTTAAATACCGCTGCACCTTAGAACCGAGTGATTTAGCACATTAATTAATGGAACTACTTTAAGAATGACAATCGCACTAGAATTTCTTTAATTATACTAGTATATCCTACATGACTTGGATGTTGCTTCCAGTGGCCTCACAGCAGGTGCTTATTTTTGAATTCCAGGCTTGGAAACAAGTTTTGGTTGCAAAAAAGCTTTTGTAGGCTGCCAGTCCACATAGGGCTACCAATAGTCATTCACAGCACTTATTTGGCACCATCCAGGAACATTTTTCATGCTTGTGTTGCTTCTCAACTCTTTTTACATCTGAATGTTGCCCACAGGTGAAAATGTTTGGGGATCCCTGCCCTAGATGAACCCCAGTTACTTAACTTTTGCAAAATCTTTACCTTAGTAGAAACTTCTGTAACTTTTGTATAAAGCAATGATAAAGTGAAGCAGTGTGACAGGGCAGGCAGGTGTGTAGAGCAGGGGTCCCCAACCTTTTTTATTCTGGGACCGGTGTTAAGACAAACATTTTCAAGGACGGGTGGGGGGGGGGGGGGGGGGGGGGGGGGTCAGGGGGGCACGCCTCATTAATTGCGGGCTAGGCTCAGCGGCCCAGTTCAGGACTGTCTGTTGGGGAGCCCTGGTGGGTGTAGAGTATTTACTCAGGGCAATCTCTACTGGCATCCAACGAACTCATTTATTAGCACATTATTTAACGGAACTATTTAGATGTACCCCTAATTATATTGAGTTATTGAAGCTATCACTTACATGGACTTTTCAGCAGTGTAAAAATTCGTTATTTGGCCCTATAACAAGATTATTTGATCCTTAACTTTGGGCACAAGGCTTATTTCCCTGCCAAAGAATATATTGCTGCTGCTACTTATCAGTCAAAGTTCCATGGGCCCCCAATAGTTACAGGGTTACAGGGTATTTTTCCTTTATAGTTACACCCTGTCTTTTTAGTTAAACAATCTGTGACTTTGTAGCACAGAAGCTGTGGGTAAGAAAAAAATAAACATCCATCAATTTCAACCTTTAGTCAAGCAAAACCTCCTTACCTTCTAGCTGATCATTTGTGTAGCCCATACAAGGGGTGCAGCCATACAGTTTGGTACTATGTGCTTATGGGGGGAGGGGTAAATAACTCGTGTACCTATTAATGTTGACCCTGGAGCAGGATGGAATCTAATGCAACACATAATGCTCTCTCTGATAGACCTAAATATGGCATCTGTTTGTTATTGCACACAAAGGGTTGATTTTGGTGCAAAAATGCAATTTTTCACATTTTCTTGTTGCAATTTGTCCTGAGAGTGCAGTGAGAAGCAGATGCACCTGGCTGGTATTTCACCATCTGTTATTGCAGACAAGCCCAGGGTTGGTATTACAAATGACCTACAATGTTACCAGTAAATGTGTAATCATGGGTTGCTCCATCTCTGGCCTGGCACAATTACATCCCCAGCTTCTTCTCTGTCCCCACTAGCCAATGTACTGTACAACCTTTGCCCTACCTACAGAACCCCCCACCAACCACTTTATTTCATCACCCCGTCCTCTTTTTTTGTATGAGCCTCTATGGTTTCTAACAATAAAAAGCGCAACAGATGGGGTGATCTACATTCTCTCTAATAGCTGTGTGTGATAATCACCTTAGTGATCTCCGAACAATTCCAACATCAATATAGTCACTCAGTGTTGTGAAAAAGCTCCCATATCATCTTGCCCTAATTAAGCCTGGCAATATGGATTAGTGGCCTGTTTTTCCCAGTAGCAAATGGCATTCGTAATGGTTTGCAAGGAAAAAAAAAAAATTCAGATGCATCGACTAATAACTTAATCCCCTGAATAAAATACAGTTAAACCCCCCATTTAAAATTTTTCAGGGGACCAGAAAAAATGGTGTAAAATCCAGAAAATGTAAAATCAGGGAAATGCATTATGCATAATATATACATGGAACAACAAAACAACAATGTAAAATGAGGGAAAACTTAATATAAGGGGATGTAAAATTGAGGTTCCACTGTATGAATAAATGTGACAGTCAGAGCAAGTTAAATAAAATCGGTAAGAGAAATACAAAATCTTTCCAAAAACGGTCATCTACTGGTTTAACGTTTAATGAATGCAGTCATCAGTGTGGAGCTTTGATAGGTTTCACCGGGACACATCCGTAGCTTAATAGTTTAGTGCCTTATCTTTTAATGGTTTAGTGTTTAGTGCATTATCTTTATTTAGGGTTTAGTGCATTATCTTTTAAATCACCAATCGTAACTTTCACCTATGTATCCAAACAGTGAATTAAATCAGCGGCATTTGTACAGATGATCCACATTAGACACAGTATTATGCTGGTGATTGAGTGTATGTACAGCAGCCTGTGTGTGGGCCTAAAAATCAAAGGGAGACTGTTACTAAAATTAATGTTTTTCTTTAAAATGTATTGTCAATCATTTAGTGAAAGGGAATGGTGCTTAATTTTTTGTATACAGACTTTTTCTAGTTTATCTGATGCACATAGGTTTATCGACAATTTTCCATGTGATTTTTAACTTTTATCCATTTTTTTTGTTATTCCACAATAAAGCAGACTGATTATTTGTTTAGTCAAAGTGCAGGACATGCAAAAACAAGTAAACGCATCTGAGTATCACATCTTAGGCTAATGGCAAATGGGTTCTCCACTGGTGGTCATATACATGTGCCATTAGCCATATCCAATTAAACATTTCACATTGCTAGAGGTAAATACTACTGGTAAACAGCATCCATTTAGCACGTTTATGGTTAAGAAGTATCTCATTGAAAATACCATATTAAGCTTTATGCTAGGACCTGGGGTTCTGTAATAAAAGGTTATCTACAGGAATGGTCACATATAGCAACCAACCAGCAGGCAGCATTTACTGGTCTCCTGTTAAAAGCAAACCTCTTATTGGTTGTTATGGGTTATTGCACTAGAGCAGGCTTTGTGCCTTTTATTACTTATGGGGGATTGCTTAGCTCTACGGGTCAACTAGAACAAACGCAAATGCATTTAACATTGCAACCAGATATACACTCTGAGTGGATGAAAGTATTCATTTGGCCATCTAGAACCAATGAAATGGATACAGTGAGTAATTTACAAACAGTTGTAATAAAAAGTCAAATGCTTCATTTGCATTAATAATATATGAACACAGGTTATAAATCATATAAATAGCAGAGCTTTCTATTTGTTTTTAAAGAAACAAACCTGTAATAAAAAAACCCTACCCCCCTACCCTGCATAGACCCTACTGCCTCCTACCGCCCAACCTAGCAGCCCCCCCCCCCCAGGCAAATGCCCCTAATTCTTTACTTACACCTCCGTGCAGTCTGTCCAGCAGCCATATTCTTCTCTTCAGTAAACTTCGTAAATGAGACCGGCGTATCAGCGCATGTGCAGTTGGAGCAATTTCCTGGTTATCAACAACTGCATATGCGGCGAAACTCACGAAAATTGCTGGTCTCATTTAGAAGCGGCTGAAGATGGCACCCATGAACTCCACTGGATAGAATCTGCACAGAGGGGCAAGTAAAGAGTTATGGGCATTTGCCTGGTGGGGGCGGCTAGGCTGGGGGGAGGAGAGAGGGGGTCTGTGCAGGGTAGGGTTTTTATTATTATGGTTTTGTTTCTCCTTTAAAAATGGGTAGATTTTGTGCAAGATCAAAAATTTGCAAGTTGTAAGAAAGCACAACATACAATCAGGACTTCCAAGTTCTAAATGATTCCTGTATGACAAAGCACAAACACATTATTTGGCATCTGTGTTGCTTCAAATGAATAAAAATTAGGGGCAAAGGTATTTTTAGAGGCATTTCCAGATGTTTTTCCCCGCATCAAATTCACTCTGTTTTGAAAGTGATTGTGTAAAAAAAAAAAAAAAAAAAGGCTTTAATTTCTCACATTTTTATGTATTTTTGTTCAACCCACTGAATTAAAGCTGAAAGTCTGCAGTTCAACGGCATCTGATTTGTTTAATTTATAATGCATTGTGGTAATGTACAGAACCAAAATTAGAAAAAAGTTGTCTGTCCAAATATTTATGGATCTAACTGTATATACACACACACTTATTTATTTTAACAATACTGGCCCTTTAGCACAGCTGCTGGTTTGGCAGTTTTCCTGCTGCTGTTTGACCTTTAGTAGCAAATGAAAGAGCAAGGCAACATCACATAGCTGTAAAGAAAATAGTATCAAAAGGTTTTCTTTAGTCCATATAACAAAATAATAAATTAATAGGAATAAATATTCCTAAATTATTCCAACGTCCTACATACATATTTGACTAAAGGTCACCTCTTTCATAAAATTATTTATTACAACAGCTAAAACAGTGGCTTGTTTCGGTTTCTTGTACGCTTCATAGAAAACATTTCAACATTAAAAAATATTAAAATGACGGGCGTAGTAAAAGTAACTGGCATATTTTGGAGTCTTCTGGATAATAGATACCCTTCCTGTATAATGGTTTCCAAACAGACTAGCTATCTTCCCTGGGAAACAATGCCATACCTGTAGAGTACAATTAAGAGAGGTAATCTGCATCTAACCTGAAACCTTTAGGATTCCTGGAAACCTATTCAAAAGTTATATCGTGATCATAGTTTAAGAGCAATATTATACTTATAAATGGAATACATGAATATTCTCAACAAAATATCCAGTAATGCTACACACACAATCGGCATCCGTCGCCACAAAAGGCGGTAAGAGTAACTCTGTGCAGGTTCAATATACAATCCAAGAAATATATGTTTATGCAGCATTCCGTTTTGGTGAGAAATTGTGATTTATTTGTGCCTCAAAAAGAGGCTTGATAAAGGGCTGGTAAAGTCCAAAACGTTGCCAATTTTGAGGCACAAATAAATCACAATTTCTCACCAAAACTGAGGGCTGCTGATATTCTCAACATCCACAGCTAATGGGCCAATATGTGGATGCCCAAGGCACTGAATTCCAAATGAGAGGAGTGCATTAAGGGATTGACAGAGGTAAAGGCAAGGGAAATTTTATATTTTATATGACAGACTGCAGGAAGCACTAGACCCAGAACAGAATTTGGCTAGGGTATGGGCTAGTGGGGATTTATGCCTTTCAAATGCCATTTGCCTGTATAATTCGGCATTGCCAAACATGTGTCTCACATCTACCCCTGTAAAACGTTGTGACTGGGAACCAAGAGCCATTGTAGACATACTATATAGTGATTCCTAAGCTGTTACAGGGTTTTGAGTAGGGTTGTCACCTTACCGGTAAAAATTAGGGTTGATCCCAATGTTATTAATAGGGAGAAAACATAAATATATAGGAAGGCTGGTATTTTTTTTCCAGAAAAGGTGGCAACCCTAGCTTAGAGTGGTGTGTTAAACAGTCTGAGAAACTGACTGCCATATGCCATGAAAGTTCTATAGAAGTCTACCATGGTGCTACTGAAGTTAGTTCCATGCAGAACATAATTAAAGAGAAATTCCCTTATAGTATCTGAGGTGCCACACTATTGCACATACAGGGGCAGACAACTAGAATACTAAATCCTACACTGCAATGGTGACTCACTGCCTTGTTTACTTCCTAATTACTTACATATTTGCAATTGTAAGCACATTAATTCAGCATATAGTCACCTATTTCACTACATCATTTTTTGGTATCTTCATTATAGATCAGCTCCATCTGTACATGTTGTACTGCTGCCCCCTTGTAGCATTGTTCTGCTATTGGAAGATTACAAGAGCTTTGGGGCCCTGGGCTGTTCTGAAAATATGGAGTGCCCTAGAACCACCTTCTCAAAGCCCAACCAAGCTCAGAGGTGACTATTACAGAACTGGCCAGGGAATCTAAATCCTGCAGCAGGAAAAAACTATTATATTTTATAGCACAGGGATCTCATCTGGCTCTGTACAAACTGTCTACATATAACAGTGATCCCCAACCAGTAGCTCGTGAGCAACATGTTGCTCTCCAACCACTTGAATGTTGCTTTCGGTGTCCTCAAAGTAGGTGCTTATTTTTGAATTTCAGGTTTGGAAGTAAGTTTTAATTGCAAACTATACTAAGTATAGTGTCAAGCAGAGCCTCCTGTAGGCTGCTAGTCCACATAGGGGCTACCAAATAGTCAACCACAGCATTTATTTAGCACCCCAAGAGACATTTTAATGCTTGTGTTGCTCCCCAACCCTTTTTACATTTGAATGTAGCTCATGAGTAAAAAAGGTTGGGGATCCCTGACATATAACATACTGGAAAGGCCACCAGGCCTAAAACCTCCATTATAATCAGCCAATGACAGTAGCAGAATGATAAATACTCTTGAGAAATGTACAAATCTATGTATTGTTCCTTTTATGATTTTGAACTGTGTTATCTACAAATAAAGAGCACCTTTTTGCAGAATTACTATATCCTTGTCACCTGTTCTGTACACACACACAATTCAGTACTGTACTAGCCCTGACTTGCCCATTTGGGCAAACCATAAAAGTAGTTAACAGCCCAAACTAGCAGCAAATTGTAAAAAAAGAAGTGGTTTGCCTTTCAGATAACTTTTAGTTATAGAATGGCTAATTCTAAACAACTTTTCATCAAATGTATTGTTATTAATACTTTTTATCGCTTGCCTTTCTATTCAGGCCTCTATTATTCATATCCCAGGCTCTTTTTAAAATCAGTGTATGATTTCTATGATAATTTAAACATTCCACAGAAAATCAGGTAATTCAAAGCAACCAGATTGCTGAAACTGCAATCTGGATAGTTGCTGAATAAAAATGTAAATAAAAAAACAAATAATCAAAACATGAGAACAAATTGCAAATTGGCTCAGAATTAGCACTCCGTACAACATTCGAAATGTTAACATAAACATGAGCAACCCCTTTAAAGGACAAGGAAACTACAGAAGTAGGCTATAAAAGTTGTACATTTTGTTTTGTGCTTCTGTACCAGCCCAAGGCAACCTCAGCCCTTTAACAGTAAAGATCTGTGTCTCCAAAAATGCCCCAGTAGCACCCCATCTTCTTTTCTGCTGATTCACTGATTCACATGCTCTGTGCTGCTGTCACATTACTGAGCTTAGGGACCCACTCACAATATACAGTACACATAGAATAGAAATGTCACAGTATAAGGCTGATTAGTAATTAATATGGACAATTACTACATGGCAGCACAGAAACCAGTGCAACTAGAATCTAATAATCAGCCCTGTAGCATCAGCTTATAGGACAGACCAACCTCATTTTCTGCTTGATAATTTGCAAACAGTAAAGGTGGCCATACACGGGCAGATAAAAGCTGTGTCGGCAATTTCGGCCAGATGTCGATCGGGCAGGATTAAAAATCCCGTCGGATCGCGGCCGCATCTGTTCGTTGATGCGGTCCCATGATCCGACCGCCCTTACTGATCCGAACATTGGGCCCTAGGGCCCACGATCGGATCAGCCCGATATCGCCCACCTCAAGGTGGGCATATCGGGGAGAGAACCGCTCGTTTGGCAACATCGCCAAACGAGCGGATCTCTACGTGTATGGCCACCTTAAGCTTAGCTTCTCAACAACTGCTCAGCATGTGTCACAGACTGAGCATGTGTCACAGACACTTTCCAAGATGGTGACCCCCTGGGAAAAGTTTGAAGTCCTGGATAATAGCTGCTATTTAGAAGCCGAAACTTTAGGCTGGTGCAATAAGTTCAGTATATAAAACAGTGATCCCCAACCAGTAGCTTGTGAGCAACATGTTGCTCTCCAACCCCTTTGGATGTTGCTCTCAGGGTCCTCAAAGCAGGTGCTTATTTTTGAAATCCAAGCTTGAAAGCAATTTTTAATTGCATGAAAACTAAGTATAGTGCCACGTAGAGCCTTTTGTGTGCTGCCAGTCCACACAGGGGTTACCAAATAACCAATCACAGTCCTTATTTTGCACCCCAAGAACTTTTTCATGCTTGTGTTGCTCTCCAACTCTTTGCATGTTTGAATGTGGCTCACGGGTATAAAAAGGTTGGGGACTGCTGATATAAAACATGGCATTTTTAGTCTTATTCATTTTTAGGGTTTAGTTCTCCTTTAAGATCGGCAACTATAGAGAATTCTAACAAATAAATGATGAGATGTCTATGGAATCTTAGCTTTAGCTGTAAACATATGTATCTGGGTGTTTTAATGTGGCATTAGTCTAAGCAGCATGTTACCACTGTCACTGGGGTAAGACATCAGACTGGTAATGAGCTGCAGAAATCCAAGTCTGCTTTGTATGAGATAAATAGCTGTACTTGTACCTGGTTTAGGTCATCAGCTCAATGCAAGGTGGAAATTGCGTAACATATGTTCAGGCTAAGGCACATGCAAACCTGCAAATAAATTGTCACTAGTGAAAAAGCTCACAGCAGCTTCCATGTCCTGATATTCTGCGTATGTGCAAAGATGGGTTTGTCACTGAGGATAGATATCTCCTTATATAGTGAAATGCTAGAACAGTCTCCTTTCTCATGCAAAAATTCTAATGGTCTTGGAAGAGAAGTACATGTGATCCAAGACTTAAGGGCATTTTAAAAGGTTATACAGGAATGGGAGCAGTTATTCAGAATGCCCTCGGGACCTGAGGGTTTCTGGATCTCCATAACTTGTCCACTAAAATAAAATATCTTTCATTAAACCCAAAAGGGTGTTTTGCCTCTAAAAAGGATTACCTATATCTTAGCTGGTATAGTTAAGAGAGGAAAAGGAAAATATTTTTTAAAAATAGTATTCTATGGGAAATGGCCTTCCATAATTCATTTATTTCTGAATAGATGCCATACCTGTAATTCCTTTTATAGAATTAGTAGTTGGTTTCTATAAGAATGGGAAGTTCATATGAAGTACTTTTTTTGGAATTCCTTTTATAAAATTAGTAGATAGTTTCTTTAAGAATGGGGGAAGTTCATGTGAAGTACTTTTTCCCCGCAAAGGGGTTAAGCTACTCTCCTTTGACTTATGCCCTTTGCCTCGCATGTTATTCTTACAATCTCTGAGAAACAGAATTTTTAAACAAAAAAGCAGCCTCTTTGTGTGCTTGCCAAACCCCTGTTCTATAATCAGATATGAAGGGGAATTTTGGTGCCATATTACTTTCTCATGGATGTCAGTCCTTTTCCAGAGAAAATGTTACTTTTCTGTACACAACTAGCAACATTTTGAAAGTAAAAAGAGGGACAATTTTTTTTTCTTGTAGCGTGGCTAAATTGTTTGACCACGCCCATTTATGTGACCCCACCCCCGAATTACCATGTTCATTTTACAAAATTTGGCAGGTTGTTACAATTACTTATTTTCTTATCTCAAAATTGTTACAAAGTATCTTATTTGCACCTCTTAGCTGTTCTGGGCTCTCTGCCAAATGCCAATTAAGTTAAAAACTGTTTATTTTTCTGGCTGTTCAAAGCAGAGAAGAGAGGGACTTTCCAGTACAAATGAGGGACTGCGGGTTGAGCTCTCGAAAGAGGGAGGTACGAACTAGTGACAGATAAAACCACTAAATTGTTCCTCATATTGGTTATGTGTACAGATTTCATGCTTTTTATGGGATTCACAGAGATCTTGCCTAATTGTTTTTAAATGTTATACTATACATGTTATTAACCTCTTCTCCCCAGTACAAGGTTGTATTCCTCCCTTCTCCCAGTCCCAGCCTACATAGAGAGCTTGTTCATGCTCTCATCCACCCACAGAAACAGTAGCTGCAACCAGAGTATACTTGCAGCAGAAGGAGTTAACCATTTGCCTTCTGTTTTAAAGTAACATTTTATGGAACGAAACCTCCTAAAATGTGCAATAATGTTTTCATGAACACCATTCCGCAATTTTCTATATCTGTAGTCCTATGATTTTTTGGCAAATTACCATTAGACAGCTAGAGCTAGCTTCAATATCAAAGCAAAGAATAATCACGCATCTTATACCTACTGTACATGCCCCCATTAATTCCACTCACTTGCTGCACTGCTGGAACACAGCCAGCTCTGCCTGCACTCTTTTCTCATCTGCTTATGGAACACACTCCGTAAAATCATTTGCAACTGCCTGTATATTCAGTACAGAACATTTTATATATTACTAGCTAAAGAGCCAGATGCTTGGTACCCAATGTAACTACTGGTGAATATATTTCCTTTGCAAACCTCATGCTTTATTAAAGGGAAACTATACCCCCCGAACAATGTAGGTCTCTATAAAAAGATATTGCATAAAACAACTCATAAGTAAAACCCTGCTTCATGTAAATAAACCATTTTCATAATAATATACTTTTTTAATAGCATGTGCAGGTGATCTCTGAGGCAGCACACAGACCATCACGAAATGGTGGTTCAAGGCAAGAGATGTAAAAGGGCAATATTTACTTAAATATATATTCTAGTTTGGTAAGATTCTTTAATATGCCACTTAATTTGATATAAATTATATCAAATAAATAATCTGTTGCTCAAGTATTCATTTTGGGGGTATAGTTTTCCTTTAACAGTTCATTGGAGAAGAAGGTGTGGAGGATGAATGATTCTATACAGACTGAAAAATGCAATTTAAAGACACACCACTGCATAGCCAATAATAAAGCAGGAGTTATTTAACATCATCAATGTCCCTGCTTGCTTACTTGGTTTTTGCCTGCCTGGCATTGCGGTACATGCCTGTAGAAAATGTCTGCAGTAGGATGAGCCAATTTCTTTGCTAAGTTTCGCTGCAGAACCAACGCCCATAGACTTCAATGGGAGGGGAAAAAATAACACGTCAAAAAAATTTTTTTTGCCGCCCATAGACTTTAATGCGTTTTGGTGAAATTTTGCCAACGGCTAAGTGAAACGAGTCAAATTCGCCCATCCCTAGTCTGCACTACCCATATTAATCACATGGTACGGTCAAACTGATAGGAACCCATGGCAACAGGCAATATTGGTTCGGTTGAGAGGCCCAGTAGTGCTGGTGCACTAGATCATGGCACTAGATCATTTTTTCCCCTCCCATTGAAGTCTATGGGCATCGTTTCTGCAGCGAAACTTAGCAAAGAAATTCGCTTATCCCACTGCAGACATTTTCTACAGGCACCTAGGCCAACACCACCCCTAGGAGTCATCATCAAAAAATGCTTGGTAGACTCAATATCCATAAGGATGGTATGTCTGCATAGGGACATTATTTCCTATATGCAAAATACATAATTTATGGTTTTGGGTGGATACAAAAAAAATATGTAATAAAAATATTATTTTAAAATATTAGTATTCACATTGAATTGAGAATTTTGGCAGCTGCACATTAATAAAATCTGGGAAAACAGGTTACAACTGTAATGTGCAGGGAACAACTCTACTGAAGCAAACAACATAGTAGCTGTAAAACCAGTGGTGTAACTAGATATAACAGGACCGCACAGCAAATAATTTTTCCGGTTCGCAAAATGTCTAAAGGGTGACCTTTTTTACCAATATTTTTTGAAATTTTATATAACTTAGGGCCTCATGGGGCCCCTATACCTCCTGGGCTCCCCTGCAGCAGCAGGGTCTGCTTCTTGTGTAGATATTCCCCTGAGTAAAACATCTGTATAAATGCAGAGGAATAATGATCTGTGTAGTGAAGATGTTATATCTTTTTATCTTCTATATTTTGTGTTCTAGGACTGGCACACAATCTCTGGGGTACATCTAAGACATACCTCCACCAAGCCTATATATATGTATGTGTTGCCTAAGTTTTGTCCCAGCAACATCATGACGTGAAATAACAGATACAGATGCCTGGGGCAGACTTTGGGTTGGTATGTGAGGACTGCTGTACCTTCATAATTGACTTGCAGCCCTATGACTGTAGTACACTAAAATGAATTTCTTTGGGCTGCATTTGCTCTTATATTTATTTAACAATACATGAGAATTTTAAGACTGATCAACAACTTTAAAGATCACAAAGAGCTAAGTGAAATTCAGTTTCTCTCATATTTGCCTGGCATTTAATTCCTGGTTGCTTCTCCATATGATAATATGCTCCAGGGCTGTGGAACAGCTAAAAGCTTCACCTATTAAGAACTCAGCCATATGACTCATTTCTGAACTTCAGAACTGTGGAAGCAAAAGCAGTATTCTCCAGTGCTTTGAGCCCACAGAGCGTTGCATTTCATTATAGTCAGCCTGTAACAAAAAAGTGTTAGGCAGACAGTGGGGAAACCTCAGAGGTATACTGCCGACTCTGTAGCGTATCACAGCTCATTACTGTATTTCTCTATCAATGGCAACTCAGAAAATGGCAGAGGTCTGAATGTTACAGTACCATTATGTTTCTGTGTAGGCACATTCATGCCGTTGCTGGAATAGGCTCTGTATTAATTAATGACCATTTTAATTCTAACTCCAACCCCCTCAACAAAAACTGCACCGATTTTTGCCTCTATGCGCAAATACATACATAACTATTTATATGCAAGACTGAGATTTCTGTTATTTGTTCTGTTCAGACTTTGTAACATGGGCTAGTCATTTAAACCAATAAAACCTTCTAATTGGCCATTGGCTCAAGCAATAGAAAGGACATTCAGAAAAATACATCTCCAACTCAAGCTAATATTGTGCTACATCATTTTCACCGGGACAGGGATGTAGGGTCATTCAATTCCTTCATTACTGAGCTCTATATTTTGATATCCAAAAATGTATTTGATTTGTTACACTGCTAAAACGATTCAAGCCCTGTAGGAAAATAACATGCTGAGGGTGCCATGCACCTATTTTTCTTAATATCTATAATTCAAAATGAGCACTTGATCTTCACATACTTTCATACACAACAGAACCTCAATAAAAATGGATTTTACATTGCGTTACGTCACTTTAATTACCAATTAAATTGCACAATTCAAGATATTAAAGTGATACTGAAACTAAACATTTTCTTTTCAAAATATTTATCCACATAAAAAGTTACCTATAGGTCACATTGATCATTTTTTGATGATTTGCTTTTGTAAGCAATGATTACTTAAAGTTCATAAACCTGACTGTTTTGCCAATCTGACTGCGCCATCTCAGTCTGTCAGAGGTTCTAATACTGACTACTGCTGCACAAACATGGCAACCCCCTCATAGGAAAATGGGAGTAAGAAAGGTAATGTAAAAGCATCAGGCAAAAACTTTTATGGCCAAATTATAAATAGAATTCAAAGCTAATGTTATGACAGATATGTTAGTATCTCTTTAATTCTGTATTTTTTTTAAATAAAAATATTTGTCTATCCCTGCATTTCATTTTCATCTATTGTGTTAAATATATGAACACAATTACTTTGGGACTGAAGGCAAGTCTTATTCGCATGGCCTAACAACATAATTCCATATTATTGTTATGTTGCAGACCTGTTCATTTTGGCAATGAATGCAACTTGACTTGTATTGCCAATTACCTGTACTCTATATAGTCATTGGTGAGGGCTCCTTTGGCCTAGACAGTATAATAGAGCTAGCGGCCTTTCAGTTAGCGGTTAAGGAAAATTTGATTCTGACTCCTGCATGTAGAGAGACCAATCGCTGATTATTTCTGAAATAGTACAGAAATTCTAATTCATTTTCAGAAAGTTTGTTATTTCCATAAGATGAAACTTGTGAACAGTTTAATTTTCAAGGTATTTCGACTTTTTTTTAAAGAAGTGTGATCAAGAGAGGCTCAAACACTCAAATTTTACCATGGGAATAAATGGGAATAGTCTGGGAAGTAAAATCCTTCGAATATCGAATTCGAAGGATTTTACCACAATTCGATTGGTTGAATAATGAAACCCAATTTGGTAGCTTTGATCTGGCGAACTAGGCAGTCGAATAAAAATTTAAAGGGGAAGTACTTCGACTGTTGAATAGATTTTTATTTGATTCATTCGAATCATTCGATTTTGTGAATTTTCAAAATTCACTGGTCGAAGTGGTCTTCAAAAACATTCAAAAATTCAAATTTAAATCTTTTTGTGAATTTAGTAAATCTGCCCCCACATGTTTAACTAAAAGCTGTGCTGAATATAAATACAATAAGACATTGCCAGTATTATGAGCTAAATAAACAAACCCACCACTGGTTTCACAAGCATCAGATGTGCCATTGGTGTTTTGTTTGTGGATATTGATTTTGGACCCTTGGCAGTTTTTGGGGCCATAAACCTAGACGCACCCGATACCAAACCGGTAACCCTGGAAGCAGCACTCCATTTTGTTACTGAATATAAACACAATAAGATTGATTTATTAAGAAATATGCTAAACTGCATACGTTCAATTCAGAGCTGTCAAATTGTAGTTGGGGAACCAGCGGCAAGCGATAAATTGCACTGCGCACATCGCTCCTGTTTACGTTACTGAAATGATCTGTGCATGTGCACACTGGATTTTCACCAAAAATCGTGTAAAATCGTCTGAATCCTTAAAAAACTGGGGGAATGTGTCTGAATCCGTCAAAAACTGGTGGAATGAGTCTGAATGACAGGAGACCAGGGGACAGACATTCTGGTTAATTGGGGGGGGGGG
>CM044434.1:122255677-122266861 GCA_024363595.1 Xenopus borealis | reverse complement strand
TTTTTTTTTTTTTTTTATTTGGAAAGAAACCGGTTTAAAACACACATGGTTCAAGAAGTGGTGGTTTGTTGTCTTTTACTTCTCTTTTTGTTTTGGTCAAGCAGACCGCTTAAACTTTTTTTTAGCTTAACACACACTTATAAGACAGCAATATATTCTGCAGTGCAGAACAATAGATGGGTGTATGTCAAACACACAAGTCACACTAACAGGCAAACACACCTAGGTCTGACATCCAACTTCTAAAACATAAATGGGAGACTGTATTAATGGTCGCTAGATGCACAAATCGTTTGCAGTTCATTTGGAATGCGAATAAATGTTCGCAGAGAGAATTATTTGGCCTTTGCAAATACTCACGCAACAGGATAGCGATTGCAAATTTTATAGTTTGAGATGGTGTGCAGTGTATGTAAAACTTCTTAATAGGAATGCACCAAATCCAGGATTCGGTTCGGGATTCAACCTTTTTCAGATTCTGCAGAATCATTGTGCATGGCTGAACCAAATCCTAATTTGCATATATAAAAAAAGGTGTGGGAAGGGAGATCACATGACTGTCACAAAACAAGGAAGTAAAAAACTATTTTTCCCACCTTTTCCTTTCCTGTCCCTAATTTGCATATTTAAATTAGGATTCAGATCTGTATTCGACAAAATCTTTTACAAAGGATTCAGGGATTCGGTCAAATCCCAAAAAGTGGATCGGATGCATCCCTACTTCTTTATGAAAAGGTTGCTCCAAACATTTACGCCAGCTTCAATCCGGTCTTAAAAGTTTGCAATGCACAAATAAGATTCACAATGCACTAAGCCTAATTTAGAATATTACATTGAGACTAGGGTTGCCACCTGGTCGGTATTTTTGATGGTAGATCCCAATGTTATTGTTAGGGAAAAAAAAGATAAATATAAAGGAAGGCCGGTATTTTTTTTCAAGAAAAGGTGGCAACCCTAATTGAGACATTTACATTTTTATTCACAAATTTGTTCTGTCTGTGAATTGTATTACATTTCTCCCAAAGGCTTTATACTGTGTAGGGTTACATGCAGTGTTGGACTGGGGTGTCTCTGGTCACCAGGGCTGCAACCTCAAGGGCCCTTCTCATAACATCAGCCCCTGCCCCACCCCAAGCACCACACTTACCTCAATGCTGCATATCTATTATATAGCAGCTGGCTGTGATTAGGGAAGAGGGCCAGAGCTCACAGGTTTTTCCCCTTTCACAATACCATGGCTAACACTAAGAAACAAAGTCTCTAGCTCAGGGATCAGGAACCTTGGCTCTCCAGCTGTTAAGGAACTACAAGTCCCACAATGCATTTGCCTTTATGAATCATGACAGACTCCTTCATTGCATTCTGGGACTTGTAGTTCCTTAACAGGAGTCTAGCTCAATCATGGAAACTGTGCCAGCTCTAAATTCAGCTAACTATGCACTTGCACATCAATCAAAGGAAAAGGAAAAGACAGAATCATTATGGGGGTGCCATAATCACTTATTTGAGCCCCTATGCCAGCATTACTCTTCGAAAAAATGTGCTTGTCCAGAGTATGAATACTACAGAGTGCTGGGCTGCAGCTTTCTTTTCTTTCCCACAGATTCCTTGATACCGATCTGTGTACCTGCTGTAAAAAAAAAAAAAAAACTTTTTTCCCCTATTGCACAGTACAAGATGAGAGCTAAGATCTCAAGACAAGAATGAAAACATGTCCACAAAGAGAAGCATCAGTTAGGAAGTCTAATGTAAGTGAAACAAAATCCCTTGCTCTCCCAGTGTTCAACACTTTCCTTGTCCTTAAGTGGCTTTAACCTAAGTGACATACATAAGAAGTAGTGCTGCAACCCTGTGAAATTATCATTAAGGTTTTTAAAAGCCCTCAGCTTTTTATCCCTTTTCCCAAGGCAAACGTATAAAAATAAAGACGCTGAAAATGTACTGCATACATCTTGCACGTTTCCTAAGCACGTATAAAGTAAAGACACCACTGGGGATCCAATTAACAACATTTCATGTGTCCTCATTTTCATGTTCACTGCTGCTCAAATGCCAAGTATGAAACTGGGAGGCTTCTGCTGCACCAGATTTTTTAATGAAGATATGAAAGATATGGCGTTTCAGTTCATCAAAGAAGCCTGAAATACATTTATTAGCTTGTCTATGCTTTGGGAAAGAATTTAATGATTTCTTTTGCGGTCACTTTCATGACTTGAACAGCGCAGACTTTCTTGAAAGATGAACGGCTTCTACAGGAATAGTCATGGTAATGTCTCAAGTTAGAGAAACCTCAAAAAAAGCAAAACCTAGCCTAACTCTGCCTTTTCTCCACTGGGGTACATCTGGAAATATACGAATAGTGTTGAGAAGTAAAGGGTTTTGGTCTTTATTTTACATCAAAGACAGTTTAATTGTCTATAATACAAACCGTTAAATTCCTTACTTATATAATGCAAAAAATGTTTTATTAACTGCTGTACGCAAATCACAAGAGACACAGTGAACCCCTTCAATATACAGTTGTGCTCATAAGTTTACATACCCTGGCAGAATTTATGATTTCTTAACCATTTTGCAGAGACTCTGAATGATAACACAAAAACTTTTCTTTCACTCATGGTTAGTGGTTGGCTAAAGCCATTTAGTGTCAAACAACTGTGTTTACTCTTTTTAAATCATAATCACTACACAAACTACACAAATGACCCTGATGGCTGTTCAAGGAGGACTCCACCCATAGAACCTTCATGCATGCCTGTAACCTGTGCAGGTACAGGCATTGCCCACAGTGCTTCATTCATGAAAAAAACAGTGATGCACAACTTTTGGAATGGAGTATTTACTCAGGTTACCCTGCTTGATGACCTGCAACAATTCTAGAAGCCTGGTGTATCAAAGTGTGTTAAAGTGATGCTGACACTAAAACACTACTTTTTAAAATATGAATGTCAATTAAAAGTTACCTATAGGTCATGTTGATAATTATTAGCAGAGAGGTCTGTTTTTTTGTACATTGTTAGTTGAAGTTTCTAAACCTGACTTTCCCACCACAGCCTTTTTGTGGTTTTCCATAAACCGCTGCATGCTAAGGAGGGTGAGGACCAGCATCCATGACTGCCGCAGACTGATTTACATTCAGTATAGTGACTACAACAACCAGGACAGCCTTGAGGAAGAATATATTATTAACATTATTAACATGTATTTCTATAGCGCCAACTTGTTTCATAGCGCTGGATATAATAAAGAATATATTTTTTCCAATATAAAAAAAATACATATGGGTTTTTTTCTAAAATCACCTGAAGTTTCTTTGTGAAGCAACTGGAAAAATGAAGCACCACATGTATTGTCAGAGATGATTGACATTATTGCTAGTGGTAAAGAATTTGAACAAGATTAGTTGGCAGCAACGATTTATCGCAGACGACAAATTTCCTGGTGTGCATTCCATTATCAGTTTGTAGACCTCATTCTATTCCTCGCCTTCTGTTGTGTATAACGGTCCCCTTTAATTCAATAACCTCCTGCTACTACAACTCCTTTTTACCAGCCTAGCAGTTAAAATACCTGACAAAGCCATACTGGGCGTGCTGGACAAAAGGAAACTGACCTCCATATTTCTTTTTCATAATGGTTAGTAATTATATAGAATGTGTTTAAATCTAAAATTGTAAATATTTTAAATATTGCATTGAACAATTAATTCTAATTGAAATTCAATGGGGGAAATTTAAAAAAAAAAATGGAATCTTTCAAACTTGGACGAATTTTATTGACTTGAAAACTGAAATGGAATTCGATTTGAATTTGCCCCAGAAAAACACTTGGAATGTCAGTAAGGCTACAAACATCACCCAACTGATCCCTGGATCTCACCCATTGACAAACAGTAATTCAGCAAGTTTTGTGTGCCAAATATTCAAATTCTGAAATGCCAGGGTATGATAAATCTTGAAAAATGAATTTGAATTATTTTGAAAACTCAAATCCAGATTGTATAATTCCCTGGTCAAATTTGACAGTTTTGATCATAATTTTTTTTTCTGGAATGTTCAATTTGACCCTTAATAGATCTGCCCCTTATTAATGTGGATTCTTTGTTTGCTTTCTTGAAAGAACTCTAGTAAGAAGTGGAATTATCATTTCACACTGTCGCTGAATAACTATTTCCAGTTAAGGGAGCAGGCTGTTCCGATATATGCCATTTGTTAATAGGAGAGCCTGCATCTCTTCTTACTCACACTTTTCCGCACTCTTTTCTATATCTTTCCTTCTATTTACAGTTAGATTTAATCAACTTGAGATCTTCAGATTTTCCACAAGACCTTTTTTTATTATCTCTTTTTACTTCAGCTCACATGTCCTCTCTTTCTTTCCACTTAATGTACATTCATCTACCCCTTCTTTGTCTTCCTCCATTTCTTATCTTGCTTTTTTCTTTACTTCTCATTCCCTCTGCACCAGGACTGGACTAGGATTCAAAATAGGCCCTGGCATTCCTGATATACAGAGGTCCAAACAGACCTCACCAGCCCACTAAGGGCTAGAGCAGACGGGGAGATTCGGGGGCATTTTGTCGCCTGGCGACTTGTAGCCGCGACTTGTAGCCCCCGAACCTCCCCGAATAGACAGGTCCTGGGGCGCACCGGCGTTACTTGAAAACGCCTGCGCCTATTCACACGCAGCGGCGCGATTTGTGGAATCGCTCCAAATTGACTCATCTGCTCTAGCCCTTAATAGTCACTTTCTATGGCATCTTGCAGCAGCATTTGCCAGAACCCAGAGATTGCCAGTCTGGGCCTGCTCTGCACCCTCGCTATTTTACTTTTCACACAATTCTCATGTTCTCTCCTCTCTTTCTTCTTTCTCTATATATTTACTCCATGTTTCTTCTTCCCCTTTTCTGTACTTTCATTTTCTAACTGTTGCCATTTTCATTACATCAACACCCTTTATTTCAAATTCCCCCATTCGGCTTCATTGTGCACCTTTTTGGCTGCAGAATAAAAGAAAAACTTCTATATGTTAAAAATTATTACCCCTTGAGTGGCCACGCCTGCATGAACAGTGACTGCCAGTAATATAAAATATTTCAACACCCAGAGTCACTTCAGTGCTTCTTTCATTCTGTATTTACCTAGGATTGATTGAACAAACCACTGCACAGCCAACAATGCAAAGAAAGAACTAAAGTGAATAGGCTATTATATATATACATATTCTTACTGGTGAAGCAGGCATGGGAGTGGCTGCTCAAGAGCCCCCTCAGTGCTGCAAAATATGTTTAGCGCTCTATTAATACATGTTAATAATAATGTTAATATTTGATGCACATGGGTTGTTCAGTATTCAACTGGTGAATTCTAGTGTGAATAGTTTCTATATAATTCAAGATATCCCTGAATATATTTATCCCTTTGCGTGCCAGTCGTAGTAAGCATGGCCAGCATCCTAAATTGCTAAGCAACATTTATCTTTTCCTTAGACATCTACTATAACCCTGATATGCTGAATCTATGCCACTAGCACACTGATATTTAAAGGTCAGCCCCATAAATGCTATGATCTGTGGCAGTATTAACAGATATTTTTTCAGTGTTGTAATGCAGTACTCTAATTTTGTCCCATACAACCTTTGGGTATTCAGTAGTGAAGACTAACTTTTTAGGGTATCACAAAACATTGGTCTCACAATACATACCCACACTGACAACAGGGTTATTTATAATCGCTGGAATTATTTGCACCTTGGCAGTAACTCATGGCAACCAAGCATTGTCCTACCTGCAGCTGGCTCTTGCATATTTCTGAGCACTGAAATGTCAAACTAAAATATTCAGTCAAAAAAATAAGTCAAAAGCACTTCTTCACACCTGCAGCCTCAATTGCAGGTTTTAATGAATTAGATGCAATTGTTCCAAGAACAAATCCACTTACAGCTGTAATCATGCTGGACCTGGTGGGGAAAATGACTTTGCTCACATTTGCTACTGAAACCTATAATTTTCTATAAATCCATAAAGTTTTACGTAACCATGTTCACAGCAGTATGTATGCCACAAAGTATTTGAGGGATAAATTGTGCAAACAACAGATGCCATTACATTTTGCATAGAGTTTGCTACATTCTTGGTAATCTTTGGCAACCAGAGAAAGAAGGAATAGGCTCCCAAAGTCCTGGGCTCTCCTATGGTGTCCTTTAGCAGGGGTTTGGGTGGAGCTGCAGACCTGTTAGAAAGATATACATATGTGCATGTTCTAGATTTAGTTGGAGCTATAGGGTAAAAATGTTTACAGTTTTCTTACAACCGTTGTGCTATCCTTGGTAAAGGTAATAATGAGACTGGAACGCTGGACTTCCATACAATGTGTAAAAATAGAAAGAATCACATTATATAGACCACTCAGTTATATACTGTATATAGCCCAAAATTAATTGAAGCCATTCAAAAGACATCAATACAATTTGCCATCACATCATCTCCCGTCAAGGCATTCAACAACCTCACTGGCCTCAAATAATTTTGCTGCGTAAAATTAGTTTATTTCTATACCATAATTAGAAAACATACATTCAAACAACTTAGCTAATACTGTTCTGATGAGCAAAAAGAAAACACTTTTATATGGGCTTCTAGTGGAAGCATCCATCCCAAGGATCAAGACATGTAAAAATAACCTAGAAAACAAAGCTATGATTCTTAGTTTCAGCTATAACAGGTAATCAGAATGTACCTGGAAATGTTCACTTGAATTCATAACTTATTCTTTCTAATTAAAGACTCTGCAAACCAGATCAGTTCCAGCAACATAGAATACACTGAATACACTGTGCCAATTTATTTTCCTAAGATCTTCAACCTTATTTCTACTGTGTATTTGTATGAACGAATACTTGCAATGAATGCTTTTGTTGTCTCCCACCAGTCCAATTTTCAGTAAAAGTAGCTTTAGCGTAGAAAACATAAAATGCCCCCTGATTAATTAGTTGAAAGCATATTCAGATCTGTAATCCAGGGAGGAAACCAATATTCTGGCCCTGAGCACAGGAATCAAATTAGTTGGCACATACACTAGCAATGTCAATACACAGACTACACGGACAAAGACGGTTATTATATCTTCATTGCAAAAATTCAGAGGCACACCTTTCAATTGCAATGAGTGTCCAAACAGTGATTTATTGAAGCCCAAATATACATCACAAAGGGGCAATGTTTCGGACCCCTCCGGGTCCTTTATCAAGCCTATTTTCGTGCAGTTATTAAATCTTCAACAACAGAATTTCTGTAGAACAAGTAAATTAAATTGGATCTGGGCTGTCCAACTGGAGACTTATGGGCAGCCTTCCAATCAATATTTTTTCCATGCTCATCTGTCTAAAGGAGAAGTCTACCTTTCCTGCTCTAAACCCTTCCCCCCCCAGCCAAGCTGTCCCCCAGGACAAATGCCCCAAGTCACTACTTACCCCTCCATGCAGGTCCCCTCCAGCCAGGTTCCCAGGCACCATCTTCTTCCGTCTGCGCTTGGCGGCACATGCGCAGTAGGATGCATTCATCGGTTTGTACTACTGTGCATGCACCCAAAGTTCACGAAGTTCGCTGATTGAACTTCGCGAACTTTGGGGGCATGCACAGTAGTACAAACGGGAAGCTGTTGAATTCCTCTTTTAAGTATTACCATATTATATTTTAATCTATTTTACAAACGTCATATCAGATGACATGCCCTCTAAATGGAAGGCATTAGTATAGTATTGCATATTACTTCTGTGTTTAGGAGATCTAATCACTGCAGGGATAAAGCCAACCTCATGTGAGACAGTTCAGGATACAGTCATATGAAAAAGTTTGGGAACCCCTGTTAATTATTTGGAGTTTTGTTTATCATTGGCTGAGCTTTCAAAGTAGCAACTTCCATTTAATATATAACATGCCTTATGGAAACAGTAGTATTTCAGCAGCGACAAAGTTTATTGGTTTAACAGAAAATATGCAATATGCATCATAACAAAATTAAACTGGTGCACCCCAACATAAATATTATATCAGTACTTGGTTGTGCCTCCTTTTGCAAATGTAACAACCTCTAGACACCTCCTGTAGTCTTTGAGGAGTGTCTGGATTCTGGATGGAGGTATTTTTGACCATTCATCCATACAAAATCTTTCCAGTTCAGTTAAATTTGATGGCCAAGCATGGACAGCCTGCTTCAAATCATTCCATAGATTTTCGATGATATTCAAGTTGGGGGACTGTGACGGCCATTCCAGAATATTGCACTTTTCCCTCTTCCCTCTGCATAAATGCCTTTGTGGATTTTTAAGTGTTTTTAGGCTCATTGTCTTATTGGAATATCCCCTGTGTTAATTCAACTTTGTGACTGATGCTTGAACATTATCCTGAAGATATCCAATATAAGTAATTCAAAAAGCAGGTGTTTTTCTTGGAATGCAGTGTTCTTCTGCCATGCAAAGTGCTTTTTGTTATGAACAAATAACTAAATTTTTGTCTCATCGGTCCAAAGGACCAAAGGAATAACGGAGGCTTGTCTAAATGAGCTTTTGCATAAAACAAACTCTTTGCGGCATTAGTGCAGAAAGGGCTTCTTTCTCATCACCCTGACACACAGATGTTCTTTGTGCAAATTGCTCTGAATTGTAGAACGATATACATATACACCATCTGCAGCAAGCTGTTCTTGAAGGTCTTTGGGTTGTCTGTAACAACTCTCAATCCTCTGCATATGCCGCTCCTGTATTTTTTTTTGGCCTGCCAGACCTGGGGTTTACAGCAACTGTGCCTGTGGCCTTCCAATTCTTGATTACAGTTGAAACTGACAGATTAAACCTCTGAGATAGCTGTTCTAGCATTTCCCTAAACCAGGGGTGTCCAACCTTTCGGCTTCCCTGGGCCAACTGGAAATTAAATAGACTTATTATATTATTACTGCTAACTGGGCAATAGGCAGAGTCCCCCCTACTGCCTATTCCTATATCCTTTGTGACATGACGTTTCCTCGGGAACCAAGGGTTTCAAGCTGGGCCGTATTCATATCCATCCTGAGACGCAGGTTGGACATCCCTGCCCTAAACCATGATACTGAACAATCTTTGTTTGATCTTTTGAAAGTTGCTTTGAGGATCCCATGCTGTCACTCTTCAGAGGAGAGTCAAACAGAAGCACAACTTGCAATTGGCCACCTTAAATACCTTTTCTCACTATTGGACACACCTGCCTATGAAGTTCAAGGCTTAACAAAAACAACCCAGTACTCAGATGTTCATGGGAAATAAAAGACATACCATTATTATCTTTATTGTTGAAAGTGGAGTAAATTATGCAGGGGTTCCCAAAAGTTTTCACATGACTGTATACAAAATGCCCACTATACTAAAAAATTCTATCCCCATATGTAAGGCATACTTCTACATTTGGAAATTACTTCATGCATGGAGATCATCGGACAAATTGTTTTTCAAGTCTGGTGATCAAATACAATTTAATTGCAACCATGTATGCAAAATCAAATGGAGGGACAATTATGTACAATTATCTTTTGTGAGCAATACATAAAGAGAGATGTGGGTCCTATGTACTAAAGGATTGTGTTTTCACATACAATCTCTGTGAAATTTGTTTGAACATAAGTGGACAATTTAGTGTGAACAGTTTTAAAAATCCCATCTGTAACCTTGAATGGCATTAAAACAATCCATTTATAACAATTTATTTTACTTTGAATCTTTCTGTTGTACGGTAAATAGGTCACAGAGAAACAGATCTGAACTAGGATTCAGAATGGATCCTGCCATTTCAAGTACACAGAGGCCCAAACAGTCCCCACCAGCTCAGAAAATAGTAACTGTCTACTCAGAAAGTAAATAGAAGAATAATAAAAAGCATGAAACATCAAGTGGGTCAGAAATCAAATGCTACAAAAAACCAAATGACAATCTCTGGGTGCAGGGGCAATTCTGGCTGCATACTGCCCACCCTTGCTTAAAATTCAGAGTTGTAGCGGGTCAAATGGGGGCAGCATCGATAGTACAAGGAGCACAATAGCGCTCTCTGCACTAGAGAATATAATTTCCGGGTTAAAACACATACATTTGGCTCTTTGTGCAGTCCCTTGTAAACGGCCGCTCGCTGCTGCCTGAGGCAAGGATCTAACCTTGCCTCATTGCAGAAGGAACCCTGTTTGTGTGCTGGTAGAATACAACTTTATATTATTTAATATCTTTAAATTTTAGTGACAATTAAAAATGTAGGGTATCTACCTTTAAGTACCAGCTGACGTGTAAGCTGGAAAACAATTTTTGAACATTTAGTGCTCTTTCAATCTAGGTGCATTCCCGGAGGGGTATATTTTAAATGACCTAAAAAAATTATACTATTTTTTTCCAGGACAACCCCAGCTTCCTAAACTTCCTTGAATATTTGTGTAGGTCTAAATGAATGTTACTAATTTCTCATATCTAAAAAAAAAAAATCAGTTGTATTTGTATGCATGTAATATTTTTTAGACCTGATTTTGAAAGCCCCATCTGGTGACTATGGCAATACCAGATAAGTAAAGATCCATGGAAATCCCTTAAAACTGGGTAAATATTTATGATGAACTACAAACTGCAAAGCTTTGACAAGGTTTTTAAACTTCCACTATATCTTACATCCCACATGTTCTTAGGTGCAGAGAAAAAAAATTTAATAGCAGAGGTCTTCTGAACACTTTGATGCCAAAAAAGCATCTGATTACCAAAGTCATTTTAGTTTGGGGTCTAGATGTCACACATTAAAAAGTGGGAAAATTGATTTTGATTCTGCAATCAAAGCAATAATAAAATATTTGGCACAATAAGGTCAGTGGTCAAAATCATTGTTCCCCGAGTCTTGAGGAGCAATAAACATTTTACCCAAAGAACTATACATATGAAGAAAAAAAAAATCATGTCTATGTGTATGCAAAGCACCCCACCAGTCAAAAAGTAATGCATGTTCACATAAAAGGGGTGAGCACTTGAGTGCAGACAGAAACTGCAAGATGGCTGGAAGACACACAAGAGCGATGCCACATAGCAGGAATAACAATGGGGGTTCACATTCATCATCTTTAAAAGCACTTTGGCCCTTTTATCCATATATATATATCCATATATATATATATATATATCCATATATA
>CM044434.1:122216146-122254521 GCA_024363595.1 Xenopus borealis | reverse complement strand
GCTGTCCCTTGAATACAAAAACACAACAGTTGTGTTATTTGGCTTACCCATCCTGCATCAAAGATGTTTTTAAACATAACTGAGAAAGCAATTTATGCTACTCTTTCAGATCAGACATCTTAATTTGTAATTCAAAAATGTCCCTGTCATGACTTTCCATCAGATCCGAAAAGTTGTAAATAAAGAAATGAATCTGTCATTACAAATGGTCTTCAAACATAGGTTACTTTTAAGTATCCAATTCCTTCACTCCTTTGTAACAGATTGCACGGCAGGTCTGGACCTTGCCCTCATGTTTTAGTTTCCAGTCTGCAAGTGGCGGTCTTCCCGATACAATTTATTTATTTTTTAAATATAAACAGCTACTCCTGAACATCAGATTAGATTTTTTATGATTGTGGTGCTACCATGATTTTTTTAATCAAACCACAATGAATATACGATCACAAATCTATTCATTTATGCAAATGTTTTCAAAGGTTAACATCTGTTTTACCATCAATTAGAACTAATGACCTCATTAAAGGAGAAGGAAAGGTTAAATCACTGGGGGTGCCAATGTTAGTCACCCCCTAGTGATAATAATGACTTACCTGCTACCCTGTGCAGGTGCTTCTGTTAGCAGAAAACTGCACTGGCCCAGGGTACTTTGAAGAGATCACTAAGCATATATTATAACATTACAATTCAAAGACCATACATGGCTCCTGTGTTTTATAAAAGTATATTGAATATAGAATGCATGTGTGAACTATAACCAAAGTCAGTTATAGTTATTTATTTAACATATGCCTGGCATGTTTTTGTCTACAGTACTATGCCTTCGGAAATCCGTGAACATTACAGAACAAACCTCGGTAATTTCAAAACTCATCCAAAATTAAATGTATTTGTTATTAATGCATTTGACATTAGTCTCCCCTTACTACTTATTTTCTGTACAGGAAACCCCTTATAAAAAAAGCTTCGAATCATGGAATGGCCATTTCCCATAGACTCCATTTTATCCATATAATCCAAACTTTTAAAATTTTCTTTTTCTCTGTAATAATAAAACAGTACCTTGTATTTGATCCAAACTAAGATATCATCAATCCTTATTGGAAGTAGAACCAGCCTATTGGGTTTTTTAATGTTTAAATAGTAAAGATACGGTATGAAGATCCAAATTATGGAAACATCCGTTATCCAGAAAGCTCCAGGTTCCAAGCTTTCTGGATATACCTTTATTGCATTATTTGCGATAATCGTGCTTATGCTTATACATAAGACAAACTACTTGGTTTCTACTAAACAGTTTTTTGCCCATGTCTGAGAAACCAACAGCAGATCAAATTCCCTAGCCAACTACATTAGAGATGATTGCTTTAATCTGAACCATCAGCAGTAGCAAAGCACTACACTAGTATCTTGGCAATACATGTAGCTGGGAACATTGTTTATAACCTGACAAACTAATTCAAAGGCTAATCACTCCCATGAATCAGAAATTGTCTGGCCACCTGAATATATGCAGGAACAGAAAAATAAAAAAAGCAAAAAGTCTTACCTCTTCATTTGCATATAATTGTCACTAGCAGCAGGTCTACACTCAGCACGATGCACCACAATACCTTCCAAAGCAAGTTTATCTAGAAAGAAACAACATCAGGGAGATATATAAAATTATTTGTTATTTTACCAAAAGGATACACCTAAATGTTTTGCGGATAGCAATTTTCATTAGTCACCCAGTGTGTCCCAATGCAAAGTCCTGCTCGAATACCATCGCAAAGTCCTGCTCGAATACCATTCGTACGATCGGAGCATTCGATCGTTCGATTTTTTCGGACGTTCGAAGGAAATTTCAAAATTTTTTCATGAAATCGAACGATCGGTATCCGATCGTACGAATTCATCGAGAAATCCTATAGCGAGCAAAATGATAGCTGTCACGAAACCACTTGGCTCCACCACACTTTACTCTTGGGTTTGGCTACAAGGGGTTACAATCAGTCTCTCAATCACCTTACACACAGGTTAGACTAACATCAGACACCCCAAAAACACACCAACACCCACAAAGTTCATTCGCTGCCACCATCTATCATTAACAGGCGATAGAAACCTAATGTGACTATTCCCCTGCCCTCTACAACAGGTAATAACTCACACTACACAATACATCAAACACTCTCTCCTATGGTAGTTAGTCAGGGTAAGATCCTACTAGTCTAACAAGCACTCCAGCAGCCAAAGGGTTAATTCACACTCAAACACACTTTCCTGCTAGCTGTACTAGTTATCAAACATACAAATAGGCAACTTTCCCTTTCCTCACATACAAAGAGTTTAGGCACAAGCATTCATATGGGCTATGAGTTCATTTAGAGCACAAGGACTAACGTATTAAATGGTATTTTAATATTACAAGAAACAGTGCATATGTATATAGAAATGGTATTACAAAAATGACATATTATTGCAAAACAGTAAATAAAATAAAAAGGAGTAAAAATACAAAGAAAACCCTTACTTTACCAAGTTTGGAAGTTATCAATGTATCCTCTGAGGCACGAGTAGAAAACTGGAAATACAATTCACTTGGAAAATGAAGCCTCCTTGTATGACCACCCGATATTAGGAATGTCACCTTTTTATTCCCTGCTGGGACACTCCCCTCATTACCTTATGCAGGAGGTAGGAGTGCCAAGGACATGTCATTTACGACCCCCTGCAGGGGGTCTGCTACACTCAGGCAATATTCCCAAATATCCTTTAATATAATATGGGTACTTGCCAGTACCCAATACTATAATAAAAACATGGGCAGGCTGTTATCCATATGTGGGCAAACAGAACAATACCAAACACTAATAGGTTCCCATTTTCCAGTCCCCCAGAAACCAGCCCTCCAAACCGGTGGGTATAGGCTGGCACTGTTTGGTATTGTTAGGAAGCTTGTGACCTCCTCATAACCAATATGTAAGTTATGAAGTTGTGAATCCGAGGACACAGGAGTTATGGATATTTTCCTATAACCCATAATTTTCTACTAGCTATCCACCCCCCTGCTGCTCCAGGTCCACAGCTCTGTTCTTTGATCAGCTGATCAAAGAACAGATTGCCTAGCTTCCAGGTCCCACTGATTTGGTTCCAGATTGTCTGTGCAGAGAGATATCGTTCTCACCTTTCTACAGCCCCCCTGGTGACATATACAATCAAGGGTCTCTGTGTGAGACTTTGACTGAGTAATTACAGTTAACTTTTAAAATGCCAGTGCCCGATGGCCCTGGCATGACAATAGCCTAAAACAATTCGATAAGCATTCGAATTTGGTCGAGCTAATTTTGGAGAATAATAGTAAATTTGCCCCATAATATCCTCCGGGATGCCATACTTATACATCATTGTGATGTATTTCTGTTAGCGTGGGGGTCAAAATCAAAACCCCTAGTGATACTGAGCACTTAGAGATTTTAAGGCAAGGAACATTTTATAATGTGTATAATTTGGCTATGGGAATACATACAATGTAATAACATACATTATCCATAAAGCAATAATCCAAAAAATGCCCAATTTATGGCACTACATTTTGTTTTTTCACATTTGCATTTTATATACCAGTACATCTGTAACTTCATAATAAGCCAGCATAAACCCATTCTGGGGTATTTCATGATTAAATGTTACAAGTTTTACGAAATTGTGTTCCAAGTCTTGGAAAACCCACCAGGTCCCAAGCATTCAAGAGGATAGATCTTACACCTGCACAATGACATTACTTGGCCATGTACTAATCAATTAGTCAGTAATCTGAAATACCTAAAAGGCAAAGAACTGGGCAGAAAGATATGCAATACAAAATAATAAGAGTTGTAATATGTTTTCTGGTTCTATGTGTCAGGCCCTAGCAGTAAGGTAGCATTTTAAATGTCCTGTAGGTATGATGCTGAAAAGATAATTATAGAATTGAAAAAACATCATCAATTAACAAGAACAGTTGCCAGGTAATAAAAGTTAACTTTAAAGTGGATCCGTCACCCCAAAAAAAATTCAAAGTCATATTTTATCGCATTAGTCAAGCAAAATTAACATTAATTACACTATATAAATTATTTTAATCTTGTTTACTTCAGTCTGGGAATTCATAATTATAACAAGCAGACAGGAGCCATTTTGTGGACACTGTTATTAAGACGAGTCTTGTATCATCTCAGAATCTCGTTTGTGCACCAGAATGGGGGACCTAATGTCTATCCCCATGTCCTGGCTACACAATTAAATGGTTAAGGGAACTGGGGGAATGTGTGGGGAGCAGTGGCATCTAGGAAGTGTTTAATGGAAAGTTAAAGTAATTATCTGCAGACAATATTTGATTGACAGCTGAGATTTTTAAACAAGCTTAAAACAGCTATGAATGCTTTAATAAAAATATGAAATTGGCTTTCATGTTTAATTTGAAAAGGACTTTTATTATACAGATTTTTGTGTCTGGGTGATGGGTCCACTTTAAGGTGAACAAAAAGAAGAAAGATTTAAAGTATTAAAGCAAATTAATATTACATTTTTAGTCTGGAATGATCGTTAAATTGAACAAGCTATAACAACCGTCTATTTCTTCTGGCAAGTAAGAACAAGAACTTGAGGAAAATTATATTTTAAAAGAATTAATTTGGCATCTCCTGCGATAACCTCCGCTTCCAGTGGGATAGTAACAACATATAACAGTCACAACACCTTGGGCAAAACAAAATACTAAACCAATCTTCCAGTGGGCCAAAATGGTCATTCTGTTTGTAGAGATCATTACACCACAAAAGAAACAAAAAACACCATTCAGATCCTGTTTTAAAGAAGTAGAAAGTGTAAGTACCACTGTACTGAGTCTATCACGATCATCAAAATTCAAAGAATAGCACTACTGATTGGAAGCGGAACAACCCCTATGTTACTATTCAACTTTTTGCTAAACACTCTTCAGTCCATTGTTTTCACCAGAAATAGAAATTTTTTCAATTGTTTTTTTAGCTTTCATTTTTGACAACTTTTCTAAAATTGAAGTTTAAAGGATAAATAAAACTTTAAAATAAGAATGTAAAATTGATGAGGGGGCTATTCTGACAACATTTGCTATGTACATTCATTGTTTATTTCCAAGATATTAAGGTATACGTGTGCTGTTAAAATGAATGAATTTCATTACAACAATGCCACCAGTAGTCAAGGAAGTTGTCAGGAGAAAAAGAGGCTGCTCTGATGTTCTTCTGCTTAGGAAAAAAATTTTGAAACCGCTCACATCTCACAAGCAGAACAACATAAGGGCAGCCTATTTCTTTCTACTTATAACTTCCTTGACTACTGGTGTTGCTGTTATAATGAACAGTACATGTATCCCTTATTATCTTGGAATTTAAAACAAATAATGAACGTACTTAGCAAAAGTTGTTAGAACAGCCTCATCAAGTTTACATTCACCTATTTTAAAGGTTTACTTATCCTTTAAAGTTGAATGTTCCAGTGTCTGGTGTTCATCTGGCTCAGTACTCCAGGTGCAGATTGTAACTAAACTGTTACACATCGCTATATTAGTTTCTCAGCAGCATCTGTGGCATATTAGCAACTATTGTACCAATTATAACTGCGGTCTTGAACGAAACTATGGGAATCTGCTCAGGGGGTCCAGGGGACATAGGCAATGAACGACAATGGGCCTAAGGAAATCCACTATGTAAATCCGGCCCTGGATACATTCGCATTATAATTTGCTTTTGCTGGTAACAGATCATTTGTTACCCTAGTTAGAATTTCCATAAGCCAAGTGGTAAGATGTCCAAGCAGGCCTTGAACAGGGAGGAATAGCTTTAGTCATTTGTATAACAAGCACTCGTATAGTTTTGAGATAAAACACAATAATGCGACATACGATGGAGGCTACCAAGATTGGAGTGATCACAATAGGGCGAGGAGTGCTTGTTTTAATATCGACAAATATAGAAGCTTTGTGGATTGCTAATAAGATAACAAAAACTGGTCCCACTACTTTACAAGATGTAACAAATATAAAAGCCAAAAAAATTAGAGCATAACTACATATCCCTTGATCCTCACAAACATTTCTAAGCCATTGTTTTTTACCTGTATATCTGAAATAAGCTCTAACAGTTAGTATGGAAAACAAGCAATCTTTCCTGCAAAAAATGTTTATTTTTTTAGGGTAGGGGCAGATTCGGGGAGATTAAGTCGCCTGGCAACTAATCGCCTCTTCTGCCGGGTGACAATCTCCCCGGACTACCTTCTTCCTGCCTTCCATCTGCTTAAATTAAGAATAACCTGTGCGAATGAACTCATGGCATTAAGAAGGAAGTTTAGGGAGAGTGTTGCCTGGCAGAAGCAGCAATTAGTCGCCAGGCGACAATCTCCCCGAATCTGTCTGTCTGTCCCTACCCTTAGACCAGGGGTCCCCAACCTTTTTTGCTCGTGAGCCACATTTAAATTTAAAAAAAGAGTTGGAGAGCAACACAAGCATGAAAAAGTCCATGTGTATGTCAAATAAGAGCTCTGATTGGCTTTTTGGTAGCCCCTATATGGACTGGCAGCCTACAGGAGAGAATGTTTGGCAGGACATCTGTTTTTTATGCAAACAAAACTTGCCTCTAAGCCAGTAATAATAAGCACCTGCTTTGAGGCCACTGGGAGCAACATCCAAGGGGTTGCAGAGCAACATGTTGCTCGCGAGCTACTGGTTGGGGATCACTGCCTTAGACAGAAGCTTAACCAGCACCAGAAATCAGTAACTTCCTGATCTCGTATAAAGCCTTGTTTCTCCTTTGATTAGGAAGCTGGTCAAAAAGTGGCCTACTACACATGCTCACTGTCTCCTGCTTCAATGGAAACTAATCAGGCATATGCAGTAGACATCACTTTGACCATCTTGCTGTTCAAGGGAGAAGGCTCAGTACAGGTAAGAGATCCATTAACTGGAAACCCAACAACTAGTTTTCTGATAGATCACCAGAAATAACTTTTTCCAGTTACTTTCTATTTTCTTTTTGTGACTGTTTTTCTAACATTGAAGTGTAAATGGTAATTTTTCACTTTCTAAAGCAGCTCTAGGAGGGACTCAGACCCCTAAACACTGTTCTAAATTGATACATTTAGCTGATAAATTTCTTATGTTTGTCCCTTCTTGAGCAGAATCCCTGGATTTCATTACAGGCAACTGTTAGAATTGATACACTAGTTGCTAATACTCCAGAGATGATGCTATTATGAAATGTATCAACTAAATGTTGCAAAATTGTAACAGTTTAGAGTCTGCACCTGAATTACTGAGCTGCCAGTCAAACACCAGTGACAGGGACATTCAACTTTAAACTTTAAACTGATTTTGGGAAAACAGTACAAAATAAATAATGGAAAGTAATTGAAAAAAGTTTATTCCTGGTGAACAATCTGAAAACTGAAAAAAAGTGTTTGGAAGGTGAACAGCCCCTTTAATCCCATCAAGTCAAAATTTTATAGATATTATAAAGTGCAATAATATTTTGAAGCATTTCTCTATAAACTGAACTATTCGCGCAAAAAAACACCATTACAGTTCAAGCTAAACAATTTAAGTAACTCCTAAACCTATTATCCAAAAATGATTGAGCAATGGCCGATGCATGTGAAAATTAAAATAGACAAAGCCTCTCTGCACAAACAGAACTAGAGATGTATAAACTGTAGAGATGTTGTTGGTTACCAAGACAACTCACCATGCACGCCGGAGACCCATTAAGGATCAATTTTATAAATTAAAATGTAACGAGCAATGGCTCAAGAGTTGGCACAGTTGCAGTGCATACGTGAAAATGCTTACGAGAAAGCAATTTTGAGGGATTGAGATGTACAACCTTACTATTCCGCTGAAGAATAAACCTGCAGCTCTCTTAACCAAGATTCATATATTCTTGGAAAGCTTTCATGGAAGTTCTGCAAAACTGCTTGGATTGTAATAAATTTTCATTAAACTCTTCTGTCAACAACATGTAGTTATGTCAGTGGACGCAGGAATGAAAGGGAAAAATAAGCAATCAGGAAAGAATAGGACATTATAATAAACCCCATAACTGGTAGTACAGTACATGCACAAGCAGGGGACTCGAGTGTTGGGAGCAGTGCCTGGGCCCTTTACTTAAAGTGATACCGACATAAAAAATGAATTTTAACATGAATGTACATTGAATGTTACCTATAGATCATGTTGATCATTTTTTGCTGAGAAGTTTGGTTTTGTATATAATTGTTAGTTGAAGTTCCTAAGCCTGACTCTCTGACACTCTGACTTTGCCAACCTAATTGTCCCATCTCAGCCTGTTAGTTACAGTTTCTAATGCCAACGGACTCCTGCTGCACAAATATGGCAGCCCCCTTATACAGGAACATGGAGGATCAGACAGGTAATGTAAACGCATCATGCAAATACTTTATGGCAAAGTTAGAAGTAGCTTTCAAAGCCAATATTATAATAGATGTAAAAAAAAAGTTTAAATTTGTTGTGGTGATGATCTTTAATTGTATCTTGACCCATTGCCAACTACTGCAACACAAGGAGATGTATCAGGGCTTGGTGGTGCTGTGGCTGTCATGGAATGGAGACTGGGAAGACTTGTGCAAGTATTTAGGATAATGGCACACTGGTAACTGTGCTCTAATGAAAAAAGATCTTCAAATCTTTGTACTTACCATATACAATTACAGAATGTTTGTCGAAGTGTATATAACAAAGAATCAATATTTTTCAGGATGAATAATTATGCGATGGAGTGGTAGAACATAAAAAAATCCACTAAGAATAAATTCCGAAAAACGGAGACCAAACAGAGCAGAAAACGGATGTAATCATGAACCGGTGACTGATCTACTAAAGAAAGAGGCTTCATTACTGCAAAGTCCCATGGAGAATAGTGATTGATGATTGGAAAATATAAACTGCTGACATTACATGACACTAGCAGAGTCATAGTGCTTCCAAATGTGTGTTAATGTGTTATTTCCTTATAAGGGCAGAGACACACTGGCAGAATTCGGGAGATTAGTCGCCCGGCGACAAATCTCCTCTTCTTTGGCAACTAATCTCCCCGAACTGCCCTCGGACCAGCTATAAAGGCAATCAGCAGTGGGAAGGCAGTTTGGAGAGATTAGTAGCCCCGAATAAGAGGAGATTTGACACCAGGCGACTTATCTCCCCGAATCTGCTCGTGTGTCTTTGCCCTAAATAGTATGCACTGTAAACGGTGTCTTCTATTTAAAAGGCTTTTAGAAGTAACTGTTGAAGTAAGAAATATGTAGAATTAGTAATGGGAATGACATTGAAGTAAAATGTCATTGAAATCCCCCCCATTTAAATGTCATTTCAATTACACTGATTAAGTTATTGACAGGTATTGCAATATAAACATCTTTTCCCAGATTGTCAGTTGGGAATTCTGCAGCCAATTTCAGCAATCTTTTGGTCTAAGTAAGCCAAATTAAAGGTAAACTTGAATCAATGCCATAACAGAATCAGACATTGCCAAATGTGAAATGCTGTATGTTGGTTAAATTGGAAAAATGTGTATAATTTTCACTTTATTCTCCCCAACATAAACTTTTTAAATAGGGTTGTTTGTGTCCCTGTCATTGAGTTCTGGGACATGACCAAAGTTTCTGATTTGATCCAGGATCATCTAGTTTGGTTTAAGTTCCAGAGGATATAACATTTTTCCAGGTTTCTCTTTTTAATGTATTTATAAATGAGATAGCGATTAATCAAACTTTAATAATGCGTTTTTTTTTACCATTCCCTTCAAACAAAACATCCTACAAATGAACACTGAGAACACTAAAATGGGTTGTTGATCATATACAATAACTTGAGCTTTGTGGCAACATTATTTGAGTGACAGCAGCTCACACACTCATTAACAAGTTACTGCAGTTTTGGTCTGTGGAATTGATTCAAATCTGCTATGCCTCACACATTTCTCTAGTAAGAATAATGTCACAGATAGCCTTTTCTTTTTGATTGTCTGTTCAAGGAAAAACTCCCAAAATTGGAATCCCCTGAGACACTTGATCAAAAGTGGCCTTAATGAACCCCATCAGTGTCATTCTCAAGCTCCAGATGTCTCATGCACTAATCACCATGCAGGCAGATAGTTCTCAGCAAATGGCAGCTAGCAATGAAAACAGCAGCAGCCCATTGCTCTGAATGTACTCATATGTAAAATAGGTGAAATATTTGGCTATCAGTGCTCATCACGGTTAGAACTCAAGAGCAGGCAACTCTGTAGAGACATAATAACTAGTAAAAATCAAATAATGTAACAAATAATACTGCTCCCCTTAAAGGAGGATTGAACCCTACATTTAAAAAAACCCTACCCCACCAAGAGCCCCCTCCCTCCTCCCCCCCAGTCTAAGGGATAACCCAGGCAAATGCCCCTAAGTCCATACTTACCCCCTCCGTGCAGATTCTGTTATTGGACTCCAAGGGTGCCATCTTCAGCTGCTTCAGTAATCTTCTGAATGAGAACGAAGTTTTGAAGCATGCGCAGTTGGGGCAATCTTCCACTTTGCAAGCACCAAAACTCACGGAAATTACTGAAGTGCAGGTATCATTCTGAAGATTACCGAAGCGGCTGAAGAGGGCGCCCTTGAAGTCTGATGCTTGAATCTGCACGGAGGAGTAAGTAAAGACTTAAGATGGCCATAGATGCAAAGATCTGGAGACATCGATATGCCACTAACTGGCAGGGCTACATTGGGGCCCTACAGCCGAACGATCTGAGTACTACTAGCCCAATGGACTTCCGACAGGTCAGTCCGAAGAAAATCCAGCCTGATAAATATCATGTCCAGATATCTGTCGGGAAGACCCGTCGGAAGCCCCCATACACGGGGAGATAAGCAGTAAAATCAGTCTAAACAACAGATATCGGCAGCTTTATCTGCACGTGTATGGGCAGCATTAGGGGCATTTGCCCGGGGTATCACTTAAGCTGGCCATAGACGCAACGATAGGGTCGTGTGTGGAGTGTCCCGACATTTATCTTGCCCTGCTGATCGGTCGTTTGGTCGTTCAGCCAGGTCAGAAAATTTGTCGGCTGGCGATCATATCTTTGCGTCTATTGCAGATCATACGACTTACAGTGGGAGACTGTCACTAAGTTTTTATTGTACAACTTTGGTACGATCCCTGTCAGGGGCAGAACGTCGGATGACCTGTGCTTTTACTACTTTATTTGATCTCAAAGTTAGTGGCAGGTCAGGAGATGGGGGAAGTCCAATCGTTCGTTCGATCAATCAAACGATCGGATCTTTGCGTCTATGGCCAGCATAAGGCTGGAGGAGTAGGAGCTTTTCAAATGTAGGGTTGAATTCTCCTTTAAATAGCTTATGTACTGAGGCAGTTTGCTGCAATTACAGTGAAACTACAGGAATGTATTATACTGGTTGGTTATTTCACATTAATTGCATGCCATCACTTTTTCCCATGCTACCTGCAGACAGACAAGTGCCGGGTAGTAGTCTCTCCTGCAGGTTTAATTTGAAGGCTGCAAGGATGAAAACGCATGTATTACAGAAATGATCAGTATTACCTTGTCAGGTTTTACTGTGACATCATTAGTTAGTAGGTGTTAAACCTATCCATTGATTATCTTATTCTGGCACCGAAATATGTGCAAGTTTGGTACATTAAAATGCTACAAAGGCTAAGTCATACTCTGATGAATAGATTCAGTGGCAAATGCTCATATAGGGCAATGTTTACTGTAAATGTATGCTGGGTGTTACAGTTCACTGCATTTCCTTTAGACATAAAATAATTCAACAAGTTTCTGAATTTAAAAAAAAAACTGTTTAATATAAGAAATTCCTATATTTTAATGGGACTATTTGGTGCACAAAACTAATTTGTGTAAAAACGGAATGGCAATTTAAGATGGACTTTATTGTATTATCGAGAATTAGCAGCTGGCTTATAGTGCTCACAGTTAAGATGTTGCCTCACACAGTTAAATGCAAATTGTATTTTTCCCAGTTGTATTGGTGATATCTTGCTGTTTGCATAGCTCATACGCCACCTACTGAAAAAGCGAGCCGACAGCTCATGCAGTGCTGGAAGCATTTTCATTCCATCATCGTGGCAGGGCTGAATAGGGTTCTTTTTTTTTTTCTTTACAACCAAACAAGACCAAGGCCAGACTGCTATTGTACCACGCTGCTAATCAGGATGGAACAGAGAAACAACAGAACGGACAAAGACCCTGAAGACAAATGCAACAATTCAGAAGATGGAGACCCATGTACAAACTGTAAAACATCTCTAATCACTCTCAATGTTGGTGGCTATCTGTACATCACCCAAAAACAGACTCTCTCCAAGTACCCAGACTCTTACCTTGAAGGTGTGGTCAATAGGAAAATTTTCTGCCCAATTGATGCCGACGGACATTACTTCATAGACAGAGACGGGCTACTATTCCGGCATGTTCTTAACTTTTTACGCAATGGGGAGCTTTTGTTACCGGAGGGCTTCCAAGAAAATCACCTTTTAGCACAAGAAGCAGATTTTTTTAAGCTGAAGGCACTAAATGCAGCTGTAAAATCCAGATGGGAGAAAGAGCAGCAGGCTGCACGTGAAACCACTTTTTTGGAAATAACAGATCACCATGATCGGTCTCAGGGTCTCCGGATCTTTTGCAATGCCCCTGACTTCATCTCCAAAATCAAAGCCCGCATTGTGCTGGTTTCCAAAAGCAGGCTGGATGGATTTCCAGAGGAATTCTGCATTTCCTCTAATGTTATTCAATTCAAATATTTCATCAAATCGGAAAATGGGACACGTCTTGTTCTGAAGGAAGACAACACCTTTGTCTGCACGCTGGAAACTCTTAAGTTTGAAGCCATTATGATGGCACTGAAGTGCGGCTTCCGACTGCTGACTAGCCTGGATTGTTCAAAAGGGTCAATTGTTCAGAGCGATGCACTTCATTTTATCAAATAATTACTTCATTGGTTAAACAAAAGGCAGCAGAGAATCTAGCCCAGCATTTTTAGACAGCAGCTCCTTGGCTTCACATAATGTACCTGACTCGTGAGCAAGCAAAGAGCTCTGCTGCACATGAATAAATGTGAGCCAAGGGTATGTACATGTCACCTAAAGTGACATTTAACTCCTGACTTAACCATGCTGCAGAAAATCATGTTCTTTGTGTAAAAGGAAAACTAGATTTTTAGAACACATTCACTGTAAAAACTGTTTTATGCTGCTAAAATATTTGCCCTTCACCGCTGTCATTTGCAATCATGTTTGTGCACTATTCTGTGTATTGTCCTTAAGAGCTCTCCATGGAAATCTCCCAGCTTTCAACATCTCTTTTTTTTTTAAAGCACGTCAGTCTTTGCTTCAATTCAACACGGTGTCATACTCCCCAATATATACCTAATGTTATTACTGTATATCTTGTGTGACAGTAAAATAGATATTTTGGGCAAGCAACATAGGCATTGAATTACATTTTTGCATTTAATGTTTTGACACATCCCTCCTCCCAAACTGTATAAATGTAGTATAATGAAGGATGAATCACTCAGAAGTATTTTTGTGCATGCATTTCGAAAGACCTTAGAGGTGACGGTTTTCTTTGCATGTTAACATATAACACAAAAGAGGATATTTAAGGTAAAAAAAAGTAGTAAAGAGAACCAACTCATTTACAAATGCATTGGTTACTTATAGTAGAAGATTGTAGCAGACAATGCATACGTAGCTACAGATAATCTTCAGTCACTCTTTACTGCTGTACTGCAAGTTGGAGTGATATCTACCCCTCCCCCCAAGCAGCCTAACAACAGAACAATGGGAAGTTAACCAGATAGCAGCTCCCTAACACAAGATAACAGCTGTTTGGTAGATCTAACAACACCACTCAATAGTAAAAGCCAGGTCCCACTGTGACTCCTTCAGTTACATTGAGTAGGAGAAACAACAGCCTGCCAGAAAGCAGTTCCCTCCTAAAGTGCTGGCTCTTTCTGAAATCACAAGACCAGACAAAATAACCTGAGATGGCTGCCTACACACCAATATTATAGTTAAATTGGGTTGAAAAAAGACAAATTCCATCAATTCAACCCCTCAAAATGAAAACCCAGCATACACACACACAAACAAACCCCTCCACTCTTTCACACAAACCATATATGCCCACAGCTATACTTAATGTAGAGTTTAGTATCAAAATAGCCTTTGATTATAACTTAAAAAAATACACTTGCTGGTTCAGGAATTACATTTTATATTGTAGAGTAAATTATTTGCCATGTAAACAGTGTAATTTAAAAATAAAAACTACATCATAAAAATCATGACAGAATCCCTTTGTCTACTAGAAAATCATGTAAACATTTAATAACCCCAATAGGCTGGTTTTGCTTCAAATAAGGATTAATTATATCTTAGATTGGATCAAGTACAAGCTACTGTTTTATTATATCACAGAAAAAGGAAATCTTTTTTAACATTTTAATTATTTGGATAGCATGGAGTCTATGGGATACAGCCTTTCTATATAACCAACTGATTTCCTACCCCATATATATCTTTCATTAAGAACTGAATTCATGCAATAACTAGCAGGAGGTTAAGATAATAAATGTGTATGTGTAGAAGAAGTATAAAAAGCCTTTACGTTTTCTGGCAACTTAAGTATAATGCTGTGCATTACCACCAAGGTAATTCTAACAGAATGCATATCAAAGTATATATTGTTTAATATCCAATGCACATTCCCATGTTTTTCCATGCTGCTTTCCTTTTTAAAAAGATCATAAAAAGAATGCATTAAGAGGGTTTTTAATGGTTTTGTGAATAATTGCATTACAAAACTGTAGCTCATGTTAAGACATTTTGATTGTAATTACTACTGGATTATGATGAGAAATGATTACACCTATGGATAGTTTTAGAATACCCCTAAGACATTGAGTACAAGCACTGGCAAGAAATTTGCAGCGGCTAGAGAGCACCTTTAGGGGAAGGAGACCGCTCAATCCAGGTCACCCACAGCCACAACCGGCCAGGTGGCAACCTTGGATACTACCAGTGACATTACTATAGGGGATTGAGCGGTCTGCTTCCCCTATAGTAGTCACTGGTAGTATCCATGGTTGCCACCTGGCCGGAATTTTACGGGCCTGGCCGGTAAAAATGCTGCTTGCTGCCAATGTTATTGATAGGAAGAAACTACAAGAATATAAGAATGCTGGTATTTTTTTTCCAGAAAAGGTGGCAACCCTTCCAGGATATCCCAGATGCCAACAGCTGCAGCATGAAACCAGTAAAAGGGCTGTCGACTCCTGCCATAAAGATAAAAGGAAATACAAACTGCGAACCAAAGATAAAATGCCAGATCATTTTTTTTAAAAAAAAACAGACACCTACATTTATGTACACAGAATGCAGAAAAGGTAATCCTTGCCGTTTTACAAGGAAACCAATGAAATGTTATAGCAGGTGCTGTTACAGAAGAATTAGTATAGTAAGTGATCTGTAAATTCTTTTGGGTTTGTTTATAAAAGTTGATCATCAATAACCATAAAATGTTTTACACAAGTGGGCCTCCTTAAAGTCACTAACTAACTCAGAGTTAGACAGCTGAAAAGCAGGAAGTAGTGTTCTGTTCCATATCCAGTCACTCCAGTCTTTACAGATTACATTTTTGGCAAACTAACTATATTAGAAACATTTTGTATTCTGCACAGCCTATTTACCCTGTTTTTATTTTCATACTGAACTGTTCCTATAATGCATAGAAACTATTCTGATCTGAAACCCCCTGTTGGCCAAGCTTTCCAGAGAATACATCCCATATTCATCTATCTACGGTGAAACCTCAATTTTAAGTACCCTTATTTTAAGTTTTCCCGCAATTTACATTTTTTATTTGTGGTCCCACCAATTTATAATGTATTTCAATGGTGCATTTCCCTGATTTTAATTAACGTTTTCCAAAATTTTCCATCAAAATTGTGCCCTAATGTTTCCAAAAACTGATTTTTTTATCCCTCTATGAATGTTCTTTGTGAAATAAAGAGGTTTAAAATACAAACCAGATATACATGTTGCCATGGTTCTTCTTGACCTGTAAAAGGTCAGTTTCAATTAGTCTGTCCCTTATACAGTCCTGTACCAATCACTTATTGCTTTAGGTTGTGTATGTGACTGATATAGAGGGCTTGCACATGCCCCCATAGTGTAACATTAACACTGCATTGCTTAACTCTTGTTATTAACACAGTAAATATTGTATCTCAAAGTAACACTGGCTCCTCTGCTTTTATCTTTTCAATACTTGAAGAAAAAGTTACTTTAACACATTTCCCTGATGTTAAATAATTTTTTTCCTGGTCCCCTGAAAAATGTAAAATATGGGTTCTACTGTATCTGTCTATCTGCCAAATGAGCAAATCAGCGTAAGTAAAAGGTAGAGTACACCTCAAATATAAAAAAAGGTTTTATGCACACATAGGTTCTGTATTTTACACAACCAAACAGGCATATTACTAGGGGGAACACAATAATTCCCATATCGGCTCCCACACAAACCACTAGATATTTTTTTGTGAGTTGAATCAGAAGTGGATATCCAGCAAATCATTTATAAACTAGGCCTGTATATACAAAGGAGGGCAACTTTTCAACTGAAACTAGGAAATAAGGTGAAACTTCCAAAATAACGACCAACTATGTTTTGACTAAAACTGAAATTCAGCCCTACAGAAAAAAATACTTCCAATTCAGGGGCTACACATTGGAATTGATGCATTTGTCTGATAATGTCCTACTTCTCCTTCCCCTCCTTGAAGCTGAAATCTGAAACATCTGTCACCTACATTCACGGAGAAACATTTTCACTAAGGATATGAATGAATCAGCAAAAAGGACTGCTAATGAATATTGAAGACACAAAACTAGAGAAATTTGCTCAGAGAAAAAAGATGTTAAAATAATTTTGGCTTAAATGATTCAACCTCTAAGACATACAAGATCAAACTATGGTGGTAATAAATTTAACTATTAAAAATCAAATGAAACCCTGCTTGAAAACAAGAGATAAGGAACACAATGTCCTTGTCCCAGTCAGTGAGAATTGTCTTGGTTCTCGCACACCCTCTCCAAAAGGCTAATTAGAGACGCCTGGTGCTCAACGGTGGAGGTCCGGCAAGCTCCCGACAATGTAGCAAACAAAAAAATCCAGTGGCACACAGGACTTAAACACAAATGTGTTTATTGCCAATTGCGGTTTAACATTTCGGGGATTTCCCCTTTGTCAAGTGATGATGCTTGACGGGGGGTAACCCCTAAACGTTGCACCACAATTGGCAATAACACACATTTCTGTTGAATAAGGCCTGCTTGTCCCAGTCAGGTCCCAAAGATCTTTGCTAGATTCAAAGAACTAAGTCATGTTTTTATATGGTCTGTTTTCTTGACAATGTTCTGTTCATTTGGGTCCTTTGGTTAACAGATTTTTTAAAAATGATTTCCTTTTTCCTTTTGAGGATAATAATACCAGTACCTTGTACTTGATCCCATCCAAATAATATCGTATACAATTCCCAGAGGGGGGAGGGGAGAGGGAAAAAAAAAGGGAAATGTTAGTTTGTCCTTTAGATGAATTTCTTCTCTTGCCGTCTCCTTTATTTTGGGTTCAAAATTCCAATCTCACACATGGATCAGCGCCTAGGGCAGACAGAGGAGCCAGGGGCCGTATATGGTGTAGTAATTCACGAAAAATTTATTAATATACTCATACACCACATGTGATTAAAAATTCTTTTGTTACACCCAGGGAAATGTGTTTCTTTCTCCAATAGTGGGAGAGTCCCACTGGGTTACAGAGTTCCTTCACCGATCTGGTAAAAGTGCCTACTTACAGTACCAACTCCCTGGGTTGCGTGTAGTAATGGTATTTCGCTGTATATGTTCCCTTCTCTTCTGCGTCCATCTGGCAGTAGTATACACACTCAGCGCCTCTGTACTTATAATACTTATTGGAGGCAAACGCGTTTATTTAATGTTTGAGTTTTTAGTAAATAATGGACAGTGATACAAATTACAGAAAGATTTCTCATCCAAAAAACCCCAGATCTGAAGTATTCTGGATAACAGGTCCCACACCTGTAATAGCATAGTATAAATAAAGAATAATACTATTTATCTGTATTGCTCTTGGTTCTAAGCAATCTGTGAGCCTAGTGCAGTGACCACCAACCAGTAGCTCGTGAGCAACAGGTTTCTCTCCAACCCCTTAGATGTTGTTTTCCAAGCAGGTGCTTATTTTTGAACTCCAGGCTTGGAAGCCTCTTGTAGGTTGCCAGTCCACATAGGAGCTACCAAATTAGGCACACGAGGGACTTTTTCATGCTTGTGTTGCTCCCCAACTCTTATTACTTTTGAATGTGGCTCACAGGTAAAAGTTTGGTGATCCCTGGTCTAGTCAGACAGAAAGATCTCAATCTGAGAGGGACTTTTATTGCCATTAAATAAACAGCAACAGATTCAATTTAAACACTTGAGTTGACTTTTTTTTTACTTTTTTTTTTTTAAATGCAGGAATGAGACAAACTGGTATAGAATTAGCATATTAGTATATTAGCATAGTTATACTTTCTACTTTTATGCAATCATGCATATGTTTTAGGGGTGACTTTTAGACAGAATTAGTACAGAATTAAAGATGCAGAGAATCTAGGATATAACTGGGTCTGAGGACTTTTTGTAGGATTTGGATTAATTCAAAACCAGCTCATGCGATTGTTTGAAACTCCATACATCTGAATGTGACAATCCTTTTTTGTTCACAGAAAGTTAAAATTATTTCTTATTCTGAATTTATTAAGGTTTTGAGTTTGGTTTATTAGTGAAGAAAATGTTGGTGGGTAATTTGATAAATAATTGGAATGCAAAACAAAAATTATGGATTAGCAAATCCCTACATAGAATTTGATTTTACACCACAGTCTAATACAATTTACTTTTCTGTCCAAGTCAGTCAACCTCCAGTGATGATAATTACATATTTAAATACAGTATATTTGTGCACATTTTGAGAAAAGTGGTTCAAGTAGCTATATGGTATTATAGAAAGCCTAAATCCACATGTTGATGCTATATGGGGATACTGTTCATCTTATGATGATACTGTCCTAGAAATTAAAAGAACATGAACATCGACAACTTGTTTATTTTACAGTGTTAATGTTCTGACAATTACCATTTTTCCCATAGACATGCTGAGAAGTAGAATTGAAGTAGACATAAATGCTAAAAGGACATCCCTGAATGATTTGTATAAAGAATTATATTTTTCTACACATTCATTGCTTTTCGAAAGCTTTGCTATACAGGTATTGGATCAGTTATCCAGAAAGTTCCGAATTAATGAATTCCCACAGACTCCATTATAATCAAATTATCCAAATTTTTTAAAATTATTTTCTTTTTCTCTGTAATAATAAAACAGTACCTTGTACTTGATCCAAACTAAAATGTAATTAATCCTTATTAGAAGCAAAACCAGCCTATTTTTTGCGGTTTACTTGATTTTCTAGTAGACTTACAGTATGAAGATCCAAATTACAGAAAGACCCAGGTCCCGAGCATTCTGGATAATATGGCCCATACCTGTACTAATAAACTTAATTCATATTGGCCATTAATATAAGGCCATGGGAACAAAAATTAACTAGTTACAGATATAATAGAACAAAACTACAGCAAATACATTTTTTTTGTTTTTGCATCGAGGCAACACTCAAATCAAGATTCTCATTGATAACACAAGAAGCAATTACTCTGAGGTCTAACTCTGCTCGCAAGAGTGACGAAGAATCAAATATTCAGATCATAATATGGAACATAAATTGTAATACAGGTATGGGACCAGTTAGCCAGAATGAACGGGACCTGGGGCTTTGTGGATTATGGATCTTTCTGTAATTTGGATCTTCATACCTTAAGTCTACAAGAAAAACATAACATTAAATAAACCCAATAGGCAGGTTTTGCTTCCAATAAGGATTAATTATATCTTCGTTTGGATCAGGTACAAGGTACTGTTTTATTATTATTTTAAATCATTTTAAAAAATCTGCATTATTTGATTATAATGGAGTCTATGGTAGATCGACTTTCTGTGATTCGGAGCTCTCAGTGGATTGTTCATTATCTTGAATGTGCTCATAGGGATAAGGAAGTATAATGCGACTTTGGTAGGGTCCTTATGTTTTGCACTTTATTGTTTTAGAATTTTCACAAATAAGAGGTACTGCCTAATTATATAGTTACATCTTCAACTGCTTTAAAGTATATGCCAATCCTTCCATTAGTAAATTTGATGTTACCAGGCGATTTACATGGGTTTAATATCTGCCACTCTAGGCACTCACAGGTTAAAATTCTGGTGGCATTACTTCCTATCCTTTCCCTTCAGAAAGTCCTTTTGCGTTTGGCTTATTACCCATGCGTAGTTCGATCTTCTTATCTTTATACATGCTCACTAGTTTCAAAGTTCCCCTTCACTCTGATCATAGCCATATATTGATTCACATCCACTACCACACCGCATTTTGGATACTATCGGCAGGCATCAGCTGTCCGCTTTTGCTCCTGAAACTTGATCTTACCGAGAGGAGACCACTATTTGTCTTCTGCAATGATTTTAAATCAGGTCTGACGCGGTTGTCCTGCATTTCTGTGTAGAAATAAAAATGGCTGCCAGGTGCGATAGAACTTTGCACTTACGAAAAATAGACTGCAAACCATGCAGTTAGCTTAGGAGACCTATGTCCTAACTATATACAGGTTTATGTAATTTTGAGTTTACATGTCCTTTAAGGCATGGCATCAGATCAATAAAAACTTTCTTAAACAACATTGTAAGTAACAAAGATAAGTTAGGAGAGAAAAAGAGAAGTTCATGGTAAACAAGCCCAAAAGGTTGGAGACATTGAAGATTGTGAAATTAGTTATCAGTTGCTGTAATGACAACTTGAACACACAAAATATACACTGGCAATTTAAAAGGTAAGACCGTATGCAGCAGTACATATGTGGGAGATCCCCCTCCACAGCCTCTTCAGAAATATTTCAGTATATTAACTGCAGAATAATACCAAAAATACATAATTCTGTAGGCATTAACATTCATTATTTTTTTCTACATACCCCCAAGACTCTTCCATCTCAAAGGTTACAGTCTTGCCATTTACCTACATGATTATGTTTTGTAATATGTAACTCATTTCATTAATAAATTAGATTTCTCAAACTCCATTGTGGAGGATGTAGGGGAGAGCTGAAAAAGTATTGGACTAGTGAGGCATTAGTTTCAAATATTCTCTTTTGTATTAATCAATACAAAATCTAGTGAATTAAATAATACTTTGAACAAACACTGGACAATCTTACAAATATTAACTCAACATTACAATAGCACTTTATGGCCAATATTTCTTGGCTCAGTTAGAAATTTATGTTTTCAGAAAGAAGACCATTTAATTTTTAGCTCCTAAAATAGTTCCCCAGGTTCTGCTTACCATTCAACAAAACTTCATACTATAAACAGTAAATTTTAATTTTGTGGTGGTGAGCTGCTACAATAATATTTCAGTTCATCAGAATCTATTGAAAGCAAAGGAGAAAAAGATCTTAAAGGGGTTGTTTACCTTTGAGTTAACTTTTAGTATGATGTAGAGAGTGATATCATGAGACAATTTGCAATGTGGTTTTTGAGTTATTTAGCTTTTTATTCAGCAGCTCTCTAGTTTGCAGTGTCAGCAATTTGGTTTCTAGGGTACAAATTACCCTAGCAACCCTGCATTGACTTGAATAAGAGACTAGAATATGAATAGGAGAGGGACTGAATAGAATGATAAGTAACAAAAAGTGGCAATAACAATACATTTGTAGCCTTACAGGGCATTTGTTTTTAGATGGTGTCAGTGACCCCCATTTGAAAGCTGCAAAGAAATAGAAAATTGCAAATCATTAAAAAACTATGAAAAATAAATAATGAAGACCAATTGAAAAATGTCTTAGAATTGGCCCTTCTACAATATACTAAAAGTTAACTCGAAGGTGAACCACCCCTTTAAGCACATAAGTCACCGACTTTATGCCACCTTATAAGCATTGCTCCTCATCTTGCAAATAGTTCTCTACCTAAAAAAGAATATAGGCACCAATGAGAGCAGCCACAACTTAAGAGTACTTGATTGACTTTAATGTATTACATGCAACATTCCACTAAATAGGGCTGCTCTCTTTCATCTAGATATTGCTTCTAAAATAGAAAAAACGTGTACCATGTGGTAAATATATGACAATTAAGATAGTCTAAAGAAACACATTTGGGATTTCACTTTAAACCATCACATGCCATACCATGTCTAAAGTAGGAAGGGCCACAAAAAAACAATTTAAATAATCAAAATCCATTCCAATGCAATGTGATGTGAACCATTAACCTTCACTGGTACCTCTGAGAGCATCTTCTGACCTAGAAAGGCTAGGATGGCACACAAACAGATCTTTACAAAGAAAAGCATCAAGCACTGATCAGCATGATTGATGAACACTGAAGGAAGTTTCTGCTTCACACTTCTTTAGTCACCATTATATCAGACTATTCTTAACAAGGAAACAATACCCATGTTGCACATTTCATAATCTATTCTTACAGTAAAATTACATAGAAGATTGTGTGCACTTAATTGTTTGGTGCACACAATGTGTTGTTCCATTAAAGCGAACATAAAGCCTACTTATAAAACAAGGCTTAGATTTCCTTCTTGCAATGAAATAGTTTCATTAACAACAAAACAACAGCAACTAGCAAGCTAGAGTAACAGCATGACAAATATTCTAATGGACACTCAATCTTCGCCAGCAAGTAGGCAAAAAATGTATTCTGCTTTCATAACCCTGTAAACATTAAAATAATGAAGCATCGCTGTGGTAACATAGCAGGGGTGCAGTCCACTAACATATGGTGTCCCTGAGGAGTTGCCCTCCCCCCGTTCTATTATATGATCTGAGCTCCAGCAGCTCCCCAAGCCAATATTTCAATATCATGAAGGACTCCTGCTGCTAATCCAGGCAAATGATCCTCCTTACTTAAAATGAGCCTGTCATGCCTTAATCAATGAGTGGATACAGGGTCGGCAAAGGAAATGTGATTAATCAGGACTGAGCTGTTTTATCCAAAACAAGGGCATAAGAAGCTGCCTAATTTTTCACCACGCTATTCAAGATATCATGCTACCAATGATAGATTTAACTATAATTATTTCCTCTGTTCCACAGCCAGTGGGCACTCCACTTTGCCAGAATGTGTGAAGCTGGCTAGCAATACCTAGGAATTCTGCATCTCATTCAAACTGGATATAAAACATACAATGTATTCTAAAAGTATTCAATCCATTAACCAATGCTCTCGTTTTACTGGAATATAAAACCTAAACTGAATTTATTTTGTTGAATTTGCTATGATGCTATTAACACGTTACTTCGATGTGTGTATAGGTCAGCTTTATAAGAGCTCTGCACAACGCTAGTCAGTAAAATAGGGTTGCACAAAAGACACCATTACTCAAGAGCAGTGATCCCCAACCAGTAGCTCGTGAGCAACATGTTGCTCTTCAACCCCTTGGATGTTGCCCCAGTGGCCTCAAAGCAGGTGCTTATTTTTGAATTCCAGGCAAGTTTTATTTGTATAAAATCCAGGTGTACTGCCAAACAAAGCCTCAACGTAGGTTGACAATCCACATAGGGGCTACCAAAAGGCCAATCACAGCACTTATTTGCACCCCAAGAACATTTTTATGCTAGTGTTGCTCCCCAACTACTTTTACTTCCAAATGTTGCTCACGGGTTCAAAAGGTTGGGGATCCCTGCTCAAGAGAATCTTTTCAAAGCTTCTCTCGAGTTTGCCAAAAACATGAAGTAAGCGTGCTACAATTAATTAAGCTAGGAACGCCACATCACCATCTTATTTCAGGATCTTCATTGGTTCTGGTCCAGGAGTGCATGTGCAGTGAAATTAGAGTGTGAAAAACCAAGATTACAAGTAAAAGGCCAGCTTTTCATCCAGTCGGGGGCTACAGCGAAGAATGAAGAGGTGGAAAAAGATCACAATGTGGTGCTCTGACAGAGGTAACCCAGACTGGTGCAGTTTTCTATGAACAGGAGCATCAGCCAGGGGTCTTAGGTGATTATGATCACCTCAAGAATCTTTCTTGAGTACCCTCCCTCCATCTGGCAATCTTCAGTAGAAGTATAAAATATGAAATATGTTCAACAAAAACATGTGACAACTTAATTCAAAAGTACAGAAACAACTCAAGGACAACTTAAATGGTTCCAACTCCAAACTATAAATAAATAAAATTCCAGACAAAGAAATGTATGTGATGTATTTGAATTTCCTCTCAAAAGCAGATTAAGAGTGAATAAGTGAGTGCCGGGCTGTCCGGCAAGAAACACCCAAGTTCGCAACAGTGTACCCACCGCATGATGTTATCCCACTGTGTGTGTTCAAGAATAAAGCCAACATTTCTACATTAATGCTCATGTCTTGACTAGCGCCATGCCAGTGGGGGGTTTCTACAGTGTGAATACGACACTGGCACGGAGTGGCTGGAATCCCGTCAAGCAGGAAGACGCATAACATGTTGGGTGAGCTCTAATTTGATCCGCATCTTTCATTAACCGATATGCACAAGAATGTGCACCTACAAATTCTGTGAAATGCCGTTTTGTTAGCCAAAAAAAACCACACCCAATATCAAACACATCAGTGCAAAGATGCCCGGTGAAACAATGTAAAATATGTGAACAATTATTTAAATGGGCATACAATCAGAGCTAATAAGTTAATCAAAAGTAACTGCAATAAGTGAATATACCAAGAACTTTCGTACCAATAACATTCCAATCTGCAGAAACCTCAATAAAAGTGTTTTATGCAAAGATGTATTCATAGATGCTGTCAAATACTTCATATAGCCGAAACTTTGTTTAAAAGGATTGTGTTCATATCAGAAGTCACCTTCAGCATGACGTAGAACTCGTTACACAAATATGTTTACATTTGGCTTCAATGATCATTTCTTGCTAGCTTTTTGTTTGTTCAGGCCTTCTTCTCTTTATGTTTTACTTACTGATTTCTATACTCTAAGGGACCCCAACAATGAGCCTAACCCACTAAGAATAATAAAGATAAGAATATAAAGCACTAATAAATCATCTCAGAATAGCATTAGTTACAGTGGTACAGTACTTGAAAGTTTGTGAACACTTTAAAATGTTGTATATCTTTGTTTGAAAATAAGATGTATTTGGTCACATTCATATAAAGTCCTAAAAGTATATGAAAAAAGCCTAGTTACACAAATGTGTTTACATTTGGCCATCTACTCAATGGGGAAAAAAATATCCAATAAAATATCTGGGTGTCACAAAAGTAAGTGAATCCTTAGGATTATCATATAATTTGAAGATGAAATCAGAGTCTGGTGTTTTCAGTCAATGGCATGACAATCCATTATGAGTAAGAAATGGTTTTAACAAAGGAGTATCCGGCAAAGCCTGATCGCACAAACAACACATTTGTGGATGTATACCATGGCACAAAAAAGGAAGTGTCGGAGGACCTCAGAAAACGAGTTGTTGATGCTCTTAAAGCTAGAATAGACTATCTCTAAAGAGACTCCCAACAGTCAGACAGACTGTGTACAAATGGAGGAAATTGAAAACAGTTGTTACCCTACCCAGAATTGGTCGAACATCAAAGGAACCCAGGGCTACTTCTAAGCAACTGAAGGCCTGTCTCACATTGCGAAATGTTTATGTTCAGGAGTCCACCATCAGGAGAACAATGAACAGCAATGGTGTGTATGGCAGGGTAGCAATGAAGCCTCTGCTCTCCCCCAAAAATATTGTCAACCATCCACATTTGCTAAAGATCATGTGGACAAACCAGAAGGATACTGGAAGAATTCTGTGTTTTTGAAAATGGATTTTGATACAGAATTATGCAATTAACTGGTGTGTATTGAAAAAAAATGGAATACCAATAACAGAATTCCATTAAGCAGATCTTTGTATTCAACTACAATTGTTCTTAGAATAAGTTCTACGGATAATGACACCATTTCTTTTTATACTGGAATAAGCTATACACTTTATGCCAGACAGTGTACTTGGATCAGCATACTCATTATGGGTATGCAAAATATTGACAAAAAGTGAAGTTATCAACTTAAAGCACATCAGTCATTTGCAAAGAGATAAAATCAATATATTCTCTTTAACCATTTTTCAAAACTATATATAGCTGTACACCTTAAATGAGAAGCCCAAATAAAGAAGTAGGGTAGAAATGTTGTACATTGTATTTTGGGCTTTTATACCAGCTCAAGTCAACCACAGCCCTTTAGCAAGGAGGATCTGTGCCTCCAAAAATGCACCAGTAGCTCCATCTTCTTTTCTGCCGATTCACTGCACATAATTTGTGCTGCTGTCAATTACTGAGCTTAGGTACAGACTCAAAACATACAGTACACACAGAAAATAAATGTGACAATATAAGGCTGATTAGAAATTCATACCGATAAATACATGGCAGCACAGAAACCAGTGGAACTAGGATCAGAATTTAATAATCAGCCCTGTAGCATCAGCTTATATTACAGGACAACCACATTTTCTGATTGATAATTTGTGATGACCCCTAAGCTTAGCTTCTCAACAGCTGCTCAGAACCCACTTAGCCTGTGAGTGTCACAAACACTTTCCAAGATAGGAAGCCCCTGAGAAAAGTTTGAAGACCTGGATCATTGCTGCTATTAAGAAGCTGAAAATGTAGGCAGGTGCAATACATTTAGTAATTTAAATATGGCCATAATATGTAGCCATATTCATTTTTGGGTTTAGTTCTCATTTAAATGACAAAGGGTGATTGTGTCACACTAGACAGGTTTTCTTCGCTTTTTCCTGATCAGGTGTTCGGGGGGGGGGTGAGAAATTGAAGGCTCTGCTTTTACTTAAAAGCAACACTTTAACCAAGATTAGAATTAAAAATAAGTGCAAACTTGTAGAGCAGCACACACATTTCAAAGCAACATTTCTCATCTTCCTTCCTTATCAATTTGCTTAAGCCACAAAATGTATTAGTGTAGTCACTGGTTTGCAAAGAGAATTATAATATGACATTTTTGCCAGCAGAGCATAGCGAACAACAAAATTAGATTAATGCATTTGACATGGGCTTTGGGTTTTCTTTAATCCATTTCATGCTAATCCAGAATGTACAAGAAAATCAGATAAAGCTATATTTTAATTAGTGTAATTTATGCTCTACACAATTTTCCACATTAATTGCATCTAACAGCAAAATAAATAAAGAACAGCTTTGATTCATGTGCCACTTACCTATAACCCTGTTTTCAGATTTGTCTTCAGATTGACCTAAAAAACAAGGAAAGAAAAGACGTTGGCAAACATCTATGCTTAAAAAAAAAAAAAGTCTACATATTAACTACCTGTTAAAAATAAAAATCCAGAAAAGGGAACATTTACAGAATTTTTCTCTGTGTATTTCAACTTCCCCACACTTCAAATACACAGGCAAGCAAGTAAATTGGTTCCTGATGCTGGTTTTGAACTTTTTCAGTTCAAGCCTCACATTGAGATTGACTATTTGATATGATCCACTTCAGCTCATGACAAATTTATAAATTAAATTAATAGGTTAGGTATTTATAAGGTTATACATCATTTAAACATTGTATTAACAGCTATGTAGGCATAGTTCCCAAGTATGTAGGGCAGCAGTGTTTACCTTGACTCCCATCCCAAATGAACTTCACTGTGAGGTGCAAGTCTAACTTGCCCCAGTGGATCGACTCTTAGGCTGGGGACAGACAGGGAGATTCGGTCGCCTGGCGTTTAATCGCAGGCGACAATCTCCCCGAACCTCCTTCTCCCTGTCCGTCGCTAGTTTAAATGAAAAAGCGGCAGCGCTGTGCACACGCGGCGCAGCGATTTCCGGAATCGCACGAAGTTACTTCGTGAGGAAACTTCGGGCGATTGCGGAAATCGTCGCACCGCGTGTGCACAGCGCTGGCGCTTTTCCATTTAAACTAGCGACGGACAGGGAGAAAGAAGTTCGGGGAGATTGTCGCCTGCTATTTAACGCCAGGCGACAGAATCTCCCTGTCTGTCCCCAGCCTTAACCATTTACCATTAGACAGGTATACTGTCTTTTTTTTTTTTTAATGAATTACTTTCTTCTCAGCACTAGGCTACCATATTTTCCTATACAGCCCTGGGTGAGCATTTGCTTAATACAGAACGTCTTTGCAAATTTCTATACTGTGCACGCACCCCCCTTTAACAACACAAGGGATACCTGGAACCGTTGGAAAAAAAATTGGCAGCCTGGAAAAGCCCAGGGCTTTCTTGAAGAAAAGAATCAGTGGTAGTGCCTTCCTATAGATAACGATAACTTTAAACTTCTTTACCCATACCCGTACACTTCTTTACCCATATTCAGTGACTTATATGCTTTGCTCTGAGGAAGAAAGGAAACCACTAGCGCTTCCTAAAAAGGTATCCTTATTTCAAACAGCTGACGTTTTAGAACAGTTGTGCGAGTCCCTTTCACAAAGTACACACTGCATAAAAAATGACTACCAATGGCTTTAAAGTTTCAAAGACCACCAATTAATGATATCAAACATTGCCTTTCCATTAACGCTGTTCTAAAAATAATATCTCACATTGAAGCCAATACAGCAAGACTGATTAATAATCAGAATATACAGACTGCTCTCGGTCTGTGGATACAAATCTCTACACAGTCACCGGCTGTTTTACAGGGAAAAAGACAAATCTGCTCGAGTTCAATAAAAATCAATAGTTTTTACCAATTATAAAAGGGGAAGTGTAACTACTTTATGTCTGGTCCTTGTGAAGCAGAAAATACATTAGCAGTATAAAAACCCCTCCCTTGTTCCTTTGTTGCAACTGTTTTGTCAACAAAAGCCTTTAGGATAATGCATGCATGGACCAAAAATGGAGAAGATCAAATCCCTGTTTAGCATTAGATATAACAAAAGCCACTGACTTTTTGCATTTAAAACTATAGGTAAAAAAGCATGAGCACATTTAAATTTATGCTGGTTGTTTCCTGGATCTGAATATTCTAGGACTGTTGCAATAAGAATTTACTACTGGCCTGTGTGCTCACAGGCAAAAGCCTCTTTCTTTTTTTTCCAAATAAAAACTAAACTAGATGAAGACAATAAGTAAAATTGTAATACAACAGAGCTATATAGGAGTCTGACATTTATGTGGTTTGATTCAAAAGCCAATGCCCATTGTGCATATTGCTTCTACTAAATACTATTAATGTTGGTACCCTTAAGAATGTACCAAACACCCCCCATGTCTTCACAAATTCTCAAAATTTCCCACTCTCTTGCCTGTAAAGAAAATTAAGTATATTTCACTTCAGAGCCGGAACAAGCTGACATGGCGCCCTAGGCGCTCGGTCAGCTACACCACCCCCACCCCTAACCAAATCGCATCACCGCTCGAGCACAAGTGCGCATGAACGAGCGATTAAAGGGAAACTGTCATGGGAATTTTTTTTTTTTTTTTTTATAAATACATCAGTGAATAGTGCTGCTCCAGTAGACTTCTGCAATGAAATCCATTTCTCAAAAGAGCAAACAGATTTTTTTATATTCAGTTTTGAAATCCGACATTGGGCTAGCCATTTTGTCAATTTCCCAGCTGCCCCCAGTCATGTGACTTGTGCCAGCACTTTAGGAGGGAACTGCTTTCTGGCAGGCTGTTGTTTTTCCTTCTCAATGTAAGTGAATAGTACGCAGTGGGACATTGGTTTTTACTATTGAGTGCTGTTCTTAGATCTACCAGGCAGCTGTTATCTTGTGTTAGGGAGCCGTTATCTGGTTAACTTCCCATTGTTCTGTTAGGCTGCTGGGAGGGGGAAAGGGAGGGCGTGATATCACTCCAACTTGCAGCTGGGAAATTGACAAAATGTCTAGCCCCATGTCAGATTTAAAAATGATATATAAAAAAAATCTGTTTGCTCTTTAGAGAAATGGATTTCAATGCAGAATTATTCTGGAACAGCACTATTAACTGGTGCATTTTGAAAAAAAAATTTTTTTCCATGACAGGATCCCTTTAAAGGGGACATTTCATGTAATCCTCATAATCAGATATAGTAGTTACCTATCCCACAAATGTGTAATGATGCAGAAAAAAAAGGTTTTGAAAGCAATTTACCACCTAAAACTTTCACTATATCAGAGCTGCAGAGAGATCCTCACTGCGGAGAGTCTAAGCTAAAATGAGGAGTGGGAGTGTCTGTTCATTCTCTCACAGGAAACGGTTACTTCTCTGACTGACAGGCTGAATCTGCTTTAGCTCAGAGAACCCCTCCCACTGCCTGTGTCTGTTCCCAGCTGCACAAAGCTGTAGCTGTATTTGCTGCTGCCTGATCTAGTTGTAAGGAAAACATTCCCAGCAGCTGTGCAAGAACTTTTTACTAAATAATGTGCAATTCCACTACTTGATGCCAATCAAGATATACAAATTGGTTGCAGGGAGTGGTTAAAAAAATAAAGTGGTGCTTAGAATTGCTATCCTGAGCATTATTGTGGCAGCACTACCAATATATTTTTTTAATTGCAGCCAGTCATTTTTATTGCTGCTCCCAGTACTTCTCCCTTATCACCTTTATCTCTCCTCACATTCCCCTCTCTGTTACCAGCTCTTGCGTCCTCTCGCTTAACAACTTTCTCTCTCCGAGTCCTCCCTCACAGGTTCTCCCCCCCCCCACACACACACAGCGAAAAGGTAATAAAAATCAAGACTTCAAACAATGCTCTTATCTGTGCTGTATGGAGGAGCCGTAGAATGAGCGAGCTGGGGAGTGAGATAACCCCTGCGAGAACCTGTGAGGGAGGGGGAGCGAGAGCCGGGGAGAGAGAAAACTGCTAAGGGAGAGGATTCAAGAGCCGGGCAGGCAGAAAGCTGCTGCTAAGGGAGTGAGAGCCAGGGAGAGAGAGCTGGTAAGAGAAGGGAAGACGCTGGAGCAGTGTGTATGTAAAGCAGGGTGGGAGGAAAGGACCCTAACACAACGAGGCATCAAGCAAATAGCCCCGCCCATGCCTGCACGCCCTCTGTCCTTCTCACTGGCTGTAGATAGCTGGGGAAAAGCAAGAGACGGCCGGCGGCCGTGCACACAGTGTGGATGCATCACAGCACAGGAAGCCTGGAGAGAGGGAGGGGCGACTTCAGTTTTCCAGCAATTAACCCTAAAGTTGACCCTAAAGGTATATAATAAAACATGTTCCCTTCAATTTTATGGTATGAGGAATGGATTAATGAGGAGTAAAAAATTATGGTATATGTCCCCTTTAAGGGAATGGCAGAGTTGTGACAAGGGGAGGTGAGTGACAGGGGAGGAAGTGAGAAGAGGGTGGAGGGGGAGGTACAAGGCGAGGGATTGACGAGGGCAGGAGGGGAGTGAACGGGTCGGACTAGATGCAGGCAGAAAACTTTAACAGGCACCTGCCCAGCACCCCCACAGCTTTGCGCCCTAGGCAGTTGCCTCTTCTGCCTACCCCTAGTTCCGGGCCCTGTTTCACTTACATTATTCTTTTTAAGAATTAATGCAATAATATTGTTTTTCGAGACAGTAAGCAGGATGCTGGAACAAAACTTGATCAATGAGAAAAACACCACTGGGTCTATTTATTCAACACATCTGACAGCAAAGCAAGAACTGAATAGGTATATGATTCTATTTAATTATGATCAATTCTGCTGGCTGAGGTTCATTAGTTACTATAAACACCCATCCACAATGGTAGTTTTTCAAGAAACTGTAAACACAAAGATATTTTAAGGTGGTAGTTCACTTCACTCTTTACTAGACCATATTTTAAGCAAGTCTGATAGTAACATTCACATTCAATCCAATTTTTTGTGTATTTTTGCAACATTCACATTTGTAGAACCAGGCAGCAGTTTGAAAGTCAGAAAGGAAAATGATGATAAAGTGTCAAACCCCCCGACCCCCCAAAAAAAAACATGCTAAAAGCAGTATGAAATAAAAATAACTATATATTTAACCATCAAAGTCAAATTTTTTTTTTTTGGTTGCTGGTTATTGAGAGTATGGAGTTGCTGGCTGGAATATGACTGAACAGTAGGGAGCACTGGTGCCATCTCTATGGACAGGACAGTGCTGGGCTGAAGGAGAGGTGTCACGTTTGGGTGGGACATGATGACAGGAGCTTGCCTTAGGTGCCTGCTGATTAGTATAAATCCTAAACCATTAAGGTGGTGTTGCAGTACAAACCCTAAGTTATGGGGACACCAAACAGAAGTCAAAAACCTAAATTTTCATATTTACTTATAACTACATTTTTTATTATCTGAACAAAAATTAGTTCAGTTGCCCAGAGCTTTTATGTCACTAAGGATTTTAATACGGTACTTTGACTGAAAACTAAAGAATCATCCAAATTTCAAAAATTGTTGGTACCCGACTGAACCACAAACCAAACTCCACATTTGGTACATCCCTAGCCTTGGTGGCACTGGTTTAGTAAGTTTGTTAAATTAAAAAAAAAAAAACTGCAGATAAAGTAAAAATAAGTAGAATATTTTGGATAAAACAAAAAGATATCAAAAGACTTTTCATAGCTAGACATGACATTTACTGCTCATAACAATAAAAAAAGCACATTTGTTTCTCAAAAAGAAAAACCCTGCTAAAAGAACAAATGGGCATACATCGTTAAAACACACAAAAGGAACCAGCAGATTCTCATAAAACACAAAGAACACAATCCTTATCACAGCACATGCAAGAGAATATATTCATCCCCCTTGGAGGGTGTCTCATTTTAGAGATATAGTAAAGGCAAAATGTGTGCCTTAAATATTGGAGGCACTGGTTGCACTTTGATTGTGTTTCAAGAAGCAAGCTTCCAAAGACTAAAAAACAAAGACATTTTTAGTCCTAATGCGGGCCTCAGGCACCTTGCTGATGTTTTTTTGTTTTAAGAGATTAGATGTGGAGAACAGAGAGGGATATGTATGGATTACAACTACAAATATATTTACAAATAACTTTAAAAATGTGTCATTGGTGTATATTGCAATGAATTTCCTAGCTACAAGGTCCTTAGTCGATTAGTACAGCTTTGGTAAAGAAGAAACTAACAAAACATTGCATGCTGAACAATAAGCACTTTACAAGCCAAAGACCAAGACAAGCCAAAGACCAAGCCAAAGACCAAGCCAAAGACCAAGCCAAAGACCAAGCCAAAGACCAAGCCAAAGACCAAGCCAAAGACCAAGCCAAAGACCAAGCCAAAGACCAAGAAAAAAATCAGGAAGAAGATTACAGGTATGCCTCGTGACCATGTGCAACCATTATATTAATTATCATACATTTCTTCATCAACCACTCACTATAGGACCAGGCGCTTATTAAAAGAGAACAATCATAAAAATGTATCATCATAGAGGTATTCCACAATACCAACTGAACATTTCCACATCAACAGGAAGAAGAAATGTATTTCTTCAAGCAAAGCCTCCTATCCTAAACAGTAAAAGTAGAACTTTACACAAGGCAGACATTTAACAATAGTCTACATATTATGCCAAACATTACAAAACTTGGAACTATGGTGTAGGCCACACAGTTTATTTAAGGAGAACTGTAATTTAGTTTAGTCTTCAACAAGTGAAATGCATGCTCAATTGGGTTCAGATAAGGTGACTGACTTGGCCATTCAAGAATATTCAACTTCTTATATATATATATTAAACACTTAATCAGTTCTATATTATTACATTTATATTCTGTGTACTGTATATTTTGAATTGGTTCCTATGCTCAGTAAATGACAACAGCACAGTGAATCGACAGAAAAGCAGGGGTATCTTCAGAGGCACGGGTCTTTACTGCTAAATGGCTATGGTTGCCTTGGGTTGGTACAGAAGCTCAAATCAATGTACAACATTTCTGCCCTACTTCTTTAGTTAAGCATTAGGTCTCCTTCAAGGTCATGGCACACAATGTTTTCTTTGCGGACCAGAGAAATGGTTGATTTGCCCCTGTCTGCCCCATATGTGCAAACAGACAACACATTGGCATGTTAGAATGCACACAGCGCAGATATTTGTCATGAATACAATGAACTATACAAACAATTACAGAAATTCCTCTGCTGGCAAACCCAAACACTTAGGGGCTGATTTACTAAAGGTCGAATTTTGAAGTGGAAAATACTTTGAAATTCGACAACATTTTTTGTGGGTCATTTTCGATAAAATATGGCCGTTTTTTATAGAAAAACGGGCATATTCAATTGAATGAAAATGGTTCGAATCATTCGATTTTCACCAAAATCCTTCAATTTCTCAGAACTCAGAAACATTTTCAGGACAAGTTCTGTGAGGTCCCCCATAGGCATACGCTTTAAGCTGGGGAATATTCGAATTCCAAGGGTTTTTAAAGGATACTTAAAAATTCAAATTTTAACAATTCGAATCGAATTGTGGGCTATTCGATAGTCAAAGTAGCCCAAAATTACTACGAAATTCGAATTTTATTAAAATTTTCACTTCGACCCTATTCGAACCTTAGTAAATCAGCCCCTTAATGTGCCATTAGCCTAAAAACCAAGGAAGAAGAAAAATACGTGCAAAGGCATAAATATATGAAAACAGAACTTCTACGTGTAACAAAGCAACAATACCATAAAAATGTGCATTCAAACTGAAATGCAACTATAACAACTAAAACTGTAATTATGTTTTGACAGAATCCCCTTAAGTAAAGCAAATCCTACATACAATACACAAATGACAGGCATGTTACATCAACAAAGTTATTATAATTAGATTAGATACCCACACTCTTGTACATAAAAAAGTAACAAATCATGTTAATGTAAAGAGGCACACAAGAGATTATTAGTCAGTGTTTACAAATCCTTAATGTCTCACTACAAAATGATCAAAAGATCTGTAGGTTCCCAATCAAAGCAATGTACACTTTCGGATAGGCAGTTACGTAGCTTACAGTACCCCAGAACAGTAGCATTACTTGTAACCTCAAGTGCAATCTTCCCGTTTGATTTTATTTCAATAAGCTGATCACGTAGAATTTCCTCCTGCTTCAACCAGTCACCCCTTGGCTGCTCCAGCACAGCCTCTTGCTAACCACTGGAGCTTTTGTGAAATATATGACACGATGCTCCATTGTTTGCACAGTGTCCATACACAAAGGGCAAACTCTCAAACAATGGCTGGTGTAGAATGATCCAACTCAACAGCACAAACAGGGCGGCTGCAAAAAATAAACATGCCCTCGCATGTGTTTAATGTCAATTCCTACAGCCGACTGAAAACCGATGGAATTCCTGGTAGTTTAACTACAAACATGCTGCCCAGCTCTTTTCACCACAATAATTATTGATGATGATGTGTGTTTGGGAGATTATAAAAAAAAAATTATGTTATACAAGAAGCTCAATTTAGCTCTTAAAGGGAAACTATACCCCTGAAAATTGCTAGTATTGTTGAAATATATTGCATAAAGCAGACCATATGCAAAACACAGTTTAACCCAAATAAACCATTTCAGAAAAATATACTTCTCTAAATAGGGATGCACGGGTCGAGAAAAACTTGGACCTGGATCTGCCAGCCCACCCACAGGTCCGGACTGGCAATCTGTGGGTTCTGTAAGATACCATAGACAGTCACTATTTAGTGGGCTGGTGGGTGGGCTGTTTGGGCCTGTGGGTGGCCTGTTGGAGCCTCTGGGTACCTAAAGTACTAAGGGCCACCCTATGGCTCATACAATTTATTGTGCTTGGTTACATCAAGCAATGAATGGACAAAGTTCTATCTTTTACACTCACACTTCTTCCAGTTAGAGATGCATTATTTCCTGCCAGGTGATCTCTGATATATTATATGAACTGATTTGGTAAGATTCTGTAATAGGTCACTTATGATATAAATTATATTAGTTCAAGCATTGGTTCTGAAGGTATAGTTTCATTTAACCAGTCAGGCAACTTAAAAAAGAGTTAAAGAGAGACAAAAATAAAGAACCCTTTCACTGCAAGTGCCCAATATCTCAAAGACATTTCTGTGCTAAAACAAGATTGTTGGGTCAAATGGAAATTTTAAAAATATAATTTTAACCAGTTTATACTGTAGAATCGACTCTTTCCACATCCATATTTCTTTGATTTATTATGTAACCTGTCGGAGGACCAGATCTAAAGGGTTTTCAGGTTGACAATTCGTGTTATACGGATGTAATTTATGAAATAACATCTACAATACCCGACATGTTCACTAAACAGGACAAGCAACAGAAGATCTAGACTGTAGCAATTCCCCTTAAGAAGAGCACTTTGTTCAAGCCAAAAACTTTCCTGCTGCTATGTAATTTGCTTTTCAGTAAATGCCATATTTCACGCATTCCAATAGAGAAATGATCTAATAATGAGAGACCAGTTTGACATGCCAGTATCAGATTATGGGAAATGTCTGATCCCAAAGCATGCAGGAAATTGCCAAGAGATAAGAATTCAGAAAAATGGATTCTCGCCTTTTTATTTTTATTTTTTTTAAATATTAGTGCTGCAAAAAGACTTCTGTTACATGACAAGGAATTATAGAGTAATAGAAAGCATATCTGTAGTCAAACAAAATTAAACCTTTGGAAACCTTTCATAACTGCACTGTTAGGTTATAATGTCCATACCTGAATTCTTACTAAACCCTTATCTACAGCAGCTGTAAGGAAACTGTCAGAAAATAGAAGAAAAATCTGTTTTATGGACAGACTTATTTTACACTCGAAATAACTCTCAATACTGATATTTAGATGCAGGAGAACCAGCTGTCACCTCTCTTGAAATGCAGTTTTTATCTTGAAGATTTAAAATTTGAGTGTTTTCTGGCCAAAAGCGCACAGTTGCTGCCAATTTCATTTAACCGACAGGTGCAGGTGGCACAAAAACAAAAAACTTCAATGTCTTTCCTGGTCAAGATACACCATAACATTACAGAGCACGCTTATAAAGAGGTGTGTAAAAATATGGCATAAAATAAATGTGGCATTTAGAAAGCTGTGCATTTTTTGTACAGTCCTATCTCCATTTATGAAATCAGCAGGATGTATCCATTATGGTTAAGTGGTAATATTTATAAATGTGTACATTTTGATTTACTCCATTAATGTACACTGTTAGTCACTCTGCCTCACAGCTGCTGTAATCCATTAAAGTAAATGGGTTGAGGACAGGACTGGACTGAGAATCAAAATAAGCCCTGGCATTTCAGGTACACAGAGGCCCAATCAGCCCACATACAGGCCCAAACAGCCCCCACCAGCCCACCAAATACTGACTTTCTATGGGACCTTATAGCAGCCCATCTGGCATTTGCCCTAACCCACAGATTGCCAGTCCGGGCCTGGTTGAGGAGAAGTTTTATAGTGCATTTTGATTTATACCTGTTTTTAAACAGGTATGGGACCCTTTACCAGAATGCTAGGGAGCTGGGGTTTTCCAGATAAGGGATATTTCTGTAATTTGGATCCCCATACCATAAGTCTACAAAAAAATCGTTCAAAAATCAAACACACCCAATAAGATTATGTTGCCTCCAGTAAGGACTGATTATAGCTTAGTTGTGGTGAAGTTTTAGAATTACAGAGTAAATGGAAATATGCTTAAAGAACTTGAAATAATTATGTAATATAGAGACTAGTATTAGAGTCATCACCTTTTGGGTCAGCAAAGTCCGGTAATGGGACAAGTTGGTGAGGTCAGAGCGGATGATGTCATGGGGTGGGGCTATGTTGTGGCGAACGGCAATTGGCCAATTGCCACCTCAATATAGGAGAATCTTGCCCAGTTTTCCAAATTTGTAGCATAAAGCTAAAATGGTGATGAGTGGTGTATTCTGACTTTGCTTCTCTTAAACTGTTTTATAAATGTGCGGCTTGGTGTTTCAATCATTTTACAGGAAGGCGTTCTTAAAATAACATTTTCCTGTTGCACAGAACTACTTCAAGTTGCCATGCTAATATTCTTAACAAATGGTTGCACTAAGGAACATCTGCAACATTGAAGATGAATGTAACAGATGTGGCCTAACAGACTTGATTTGCATGACATTGTATCCACTTGAAAAATATGAAAAGCATAAAAAA
>CM044434.1:122181737-122200563 GCA_024363595.1 Xenopus borealis | reverse complement strand
CTAATGTGATAAAATATGATTTTGAATATTTTTTTTGGGGTGACAGGTCCACTTTAAGGGAAGTTGTTCTAACACTCAAGCTCTGACAAGTACTATAGCAACATCTGCAGAGAAGCTTCTCATGGGGAAAAGTCTGAATATTCAGTTAACCACTGGGCCACCAGCACAGCAGCGCTTCTTAATGTCTCCTGTGACAAAGAAATGGAGCAGAACAAAACTGGAAAAAAAAAAATCAAAATCTGCATAAATCCTTTTCAATAGACTTAGCTCTGGCATCAATATATATTTCCAAGCAGTATAGCTGACCCAGACTCTGTTGGGCTCCTAGAAAATCAATGCTGGGACCGTCTAGGAGGTGTTTCCAAGGCAGTCATGACAGGTACTTCAAACTTGTTCCAAAATAATTAATATTTAGCGGACCACCAAGCAAGGACAGTAAGAAAATAAAATAAAATTTGCTTTATATTCCTTTGGCCTGATGCGTTTTGCACCGGATGTTGCATAATCCTTGATATTTTTCCATGATTAAAAAGCAGTATACCCTATTACTGGTGGTGATATGCTAAGTAGTTTGTTAAAGGCTGAAGTAAAATCAATTTATTATCTAGATACGCGACAATCAAAAAGCATAAAAGGCGTTTGGATGTACCTTGTTATCTTGCATAATAGATTTGTAGTGTTAGTATCAACTAATTGCTAAGCAATATGCGAAAGGGTAACTGCATAAACAATAAATGATAGTATAGATATGGGATCCGTTATCCGGAAACATGTTATTCGGAAAGCTCCAAATTACAGAAAGGCCATCTCCTATAGACTACAATTAACATTTTTAAATATTTTTTAATTTTTCTCTGTAATAATAAACCAGAACCTTACACATGAACCTAACGAAGATATAATTAATCCTTAGTGGAAGCAGAACAAGCCTATTGGGTTTATTAAAGGGGTTGTTCACCTTCCACGCATTTCTTTTCAGTTCAGTTTTCAGATTCCCCAGAAAAGAGACTTTTTTTCAATTTATTTTATTATTAATTTTTTACTGTTTTTCCAAAATCTAAGTTTTAAAGTTGAATGTTGAAGTTTAAAGTTGAATGTTCCTGTCTTAGGCTTAGTCCAGACGGGGAGATTCGGGGGCGATCCGTCGCCTGGCGAGGCAATTTGGAGTGATTTTAAAAATCGCGCCGCTCCGTGTGGACACGCGCCGGCGTTTTTAAGCCTCGCCGGTGCCTAGCTATTCGGGGAGATTCGGGGGCGATCCGTCGCGGCGAGAAGTCGCCAGGCAACGGATCGCCCCCGAATCTCCCCGTCTGGACTAAGCCTTAGTGTTTTTAGTCAGGCAGCTCAGTAATTCAGGTGCAGAGTCTAAACTGTAACAATTTTGCAACATTTAGTTGATACATTTCTCAGTAGTATCTCTAGAGTATTAGCAACTATTGTATCAATTCTAACAGCTGCCTTTAATGAAATCCAAGGAGTCTGCTCAGTAATGAAAAAGATAAGAAATGTATCCATTAAATGTATCAATTTAGAACAGTTGGGGGGGGTTGGCGACCCCCCTCCCAGGGCTGCTTTAGAAGGTGAAAAATTACACTTTTCATGTCAATATAAGAAAAAATGTCACAAATAGAAAGAAATTGAAAAAGCTGTTATTTCTGGCCATCTACCTGAAAACTAGTTGTTTGAAGGTGAACCCCTTTTTTATTAATTATTATTATTAGTATTAGTATTATTATTATTATCATCAACATGTATTTTTATAGTGCAAACATATTTCGTAGTGCTTTAATCCTTTAAAGGTTTACATGATTTTTGATTGTTGCGTATCCAGAAAATAAATTCATTTTACTTAAAGGAAAAGTAAATGTTTTTCTTTTTCTTTCTGTAAATTTGCTCTAAACAGCCCCCCAGATTAATGTACCTTAGTCCCTGCTGCAAGTCTGCTCTGATTTCTGTGTTATCAGCAGCTTGTTTCCCCTTCTTCCTGGTGCAGAGTGAAGCCCAGCCCCTTAGCGCAGGAGGGGTTGAATTCTCCTTTAAGCTGCTTTATATTAAAATAGTATTTTGGGAAGATCCAATCCTCCTTTGCCTCTGGGTGAATCAAACGTCACTCTATTAGCCCTTGAATGTTTCCCTGACAATATGAATGGTACTAACTTAGCCGAACTTAGTACAGACAGTCATAGGAATTGGGACACAAAGGTTCTGGAATCAGGCCCGGATTTGTGGAAAGGCCACCTAGGCCCGGGCCTAGGGTGGCAGGGTTTTAGGGGGCGGCATGCTGCCCAGCCACACCCACATTGGTCCAGAAAAACTGGGGATACAAAGGAGATACAATAGTTTTTTTAAAATTTCCTATGCACCAATCCCCATTGTTCCGGTCCTGATTATGAAAATTTGCAAACAAAGGGCAGAGTATGGGGACGACAAACAGCAGCGGGCCTAGGGGCACCAGCAACACTAATCCGGCCCTGTCTGGAATACATACAAAAGAATCTCAAATCTATTATCTGCACTCAGGCCCAGATTTGTGGAGAGGTCACCTAGGCCCGGGCCTAGGGCAGCAGGATTTTAGGGGGCGGCATGTTGACCAACCACACCCACATTGGTTCAGAAATTTTAATTTCCCGTGTGCCAATTCCCATTGACAGGGGTGACAAACAACAGCGGGCCTAGGGGCGCCAGCTAGGTAAATTCAGCCCTGTCTGCACTAGTATTTTCTCCAGATCCTTACAAAGTCAATACACCACTTCATGCCTCTTTTCTGTAGTTCACAGATGGCCTCAGTAATTACCTCTACAGACAAATCAATGACCTTTACACTTGCACTCTACAGACTCTGCATTGAGCATGGCCCTCAGGCCTCAAGATCTTGGGACAGTCTGTCCTCTCTCTTACCCATCTTGCACTTGCGGCAATTCGTTCACTACGCACCTAATCTTCAAGACTTCCCTGACCTAACAAAGATGGGCAATGAAATATAGAATTTCATCAAAGATCATACGGATTACAGTGAAGGCTAATTACGTATCACTACTACAGTTGCCACCTCTTCTGGAAAACAATACCGGCCTTCCTATATATGTATCTTTATCACTGTTAATTACATTGAGATCAACCATCATTTTTACTGGCCAGGTCAGTAAAATACCAGCCCAGTGGCAACCCTAATCATTACTGGACTATGGTCCCATCTGCCAATGAGAATCAGCCCCAGTGGCCCCCTAGGGCTTGAGAGGTTGCCCTGGGTTTATTAGTTCCACTTTGCTTCAGCTGAGGTGCAAAACTAGAGTAATATTAGTCAATTCCCCCTGTTTACATGGGGCAGTATTACGTAGGTTACCCGTCTGTAAGGCCCGATATTATGATAAATATAAGGTAGTCCTAAATCAAATATTTTAGAAATTGGCTGAAGGCAGTGCAAGAGGGCGCTGGTTCTAGTCACAAATTACACGAGCCTCTTATATTCGTACCACGCAACTCATCGCTCGCAATTCCACTTATTACAGTGTCAGACAAACTCTACAAAACTTCAGTGAGGAACTGCATCATCCCGCGCTACCCAAACACGTGCCCAGGAGACCAGGCAATTTAACCACAGAGCAATTATTTCCCACCTTGACAAGCCACATCCCGGTATTCTGTTTAGCTCCATTCAGATCCAACTCCCCTTTCTCGGCGGCCATGGCAGCGATCGATACAAGCAAATGTACGCACTACACAAGGAAGACACAGCACAACGGAACTCAAGTGCCGGCGCACAGAAATCGACGGATCGCAAGATAGAACATACTTCCGGAAGCACTAACAAAGCCTCTGTAGGGCGCGTTTATTACGTATTGCTAGCGTGCTGCCAGAACGGCAGGGGTTAATCTCCTGATAAGCGATTGCGTGTTTCCTATGCAAATTAAAACATTTACACGCCCAACACGCCCAAATGTTTATCGCCCTTAAAAGAACATGGTAAACACGGGTCCGAGTTTTGGTAGGGGTGCACAGGGCGAGTGGGCCCCTGAGGTGGCAGTCCTGGTGGTAGAACCCTGCAGTCTGATGACCGCAGCATCTCAAATAACCAGATACTTCTATTTAGCGAGAGACAATGTGCAAAGTGGGCTTTCAGTTTGAGTGGATAGTAGCCCCGGTGTACCACAGGCCCAGCAACATTGAATTCTCAGTAAGAGAAGGAACGAAGCAGCGTAACTTATATAAATGGGGTTTCGTTTCACCCACATATGACTACAGGGAATTTGGTGGGCCATAAATTATCCCTATAGTCTCCAGAATTTGCTGAGATGCAATGCAAACTACAAGACCAGCTCTCCTATGGGACTTGTTATCCAGAATGCTGTGGACCTGGGGTTTTCCAGATAGGGTTGCCACCTTTTCTGGAAAAAAATACCGGCCTTCCTATATATTTATCTTTTTTTCCTATTAATAACATTGGAATCAACCATGAAAAATACCGGCCAGGTGGCAACCCTATTTCCAGATTAAGGATCTTTCTGTAATTTGTATCTTCATACCTTAAAGTGATACTGACATGGGAAAACATTTTTTTTTTCAAAATGTATCAGTTAATAGTGCTGCCCCAGCAGAATTCTGCATTGAAATCCATCTCTCATAAGAGCAAACAGATTTTTCTATATTTCATTTTGAAATCTGACATGGGGCTAGACATATTGTCAATTTCCCAGCAGCCCCAAGTCATTGATTTCACCTTTTTCTGCCTCAGTTAAATTATTTGTCCTGTTTTTCTTGTTCATATAATTTTTTGTTCGTTACAGAGGCACACAAAATAAATATAATGTATTTAGGTTATTCTGATACACCTAAATTTCAAATCAGAGATTCTGGGTACCAGGGTTGTTGTTGTTGCAGTTAGAAAGTTTCCTCTGTAATATAAAGAAAATAGACAAACCTGCTCAGCCAAAAAGGTACCTGCATCAGTATAACAGTTGGCCATGTAAGGCAGGTGCTGTGAGAAATGTTGGGAGCCCAAGAGAGACCCTGTTACAGAAGGACCTGTACAATTACAAGTAGAGCAGCAGTGAATATCAGAGAGGAAGCCTAGTTACAGTTCCACATTGCTCTTCAAAGCTGCTGTGTCCTATTACATTGCACAGTGGGATTTAGTAGGAATGCCAGATGATTACCAAACATCATTTTGTTTGTTTTCTTATTTTACTTTAAATTTTCTCACAAAATGAGAATGAATACTTGGTTAATTAAAGTGACACTTAATTAAAGTGACGCTGGGCCCCCCAGCCAAAAAAGTCTTAAGAGGGGCCCAGCACGTATAGCCACTCTTGCTCCACCTCCCATTACACCCCCACCTGCCTACCTGCTCCCCATTTGCTGTTTCCCGATGCTCCCGCCAGCTCTAAATTAGGAGATCAGCTACAGAGGGGAGATTAACACGTTATTTAGAGGAAACAGACGCTGCATCCCAACCTCAGGGTCTGCTTCTTCTTCTTGCAGGTCCAAGCTGTTTGGCATTCAAATGTGGGTGTGCAGTGGCACTCTGGTAATAAAAGGATGCTCAAGCTGAGCCTTTGTATATCCGCTAATAGCAGCAATTTTTTTACCACATTCATTTTATGGCCACACCCCCTAATTACCATGTCCATATTACAAAATGTGGCAAGTTATGACAGTTTAAACACATTTGTGGGGGTTTTAGGGCCATATTTTATGTGTTAGAACAGTTTTGCTAACAAAGGTTATTTTTAAGCTGTGAGTCACAGTTCTCCCAAGAGACCGTCTTAAATTAAATAGCTACAGTTGTTTATTTGCTTATCTTAAATTGTTACAAATGTATCTAAGTGCAGGTACTCAGTATTCTGGACCAAAAAAACCTCTCATTATATTTAAATTCCATAAATGTTGTATTTTTTTATGATTTCGGTGCAGGAAATCTTGAGAAATTTGGGACATTTTAATAAAAACCCAGGACTGCAGGCTGAGCCGTCATAATGGGGACTGTCCCACAGTAAAAGGGACAGTTGAGATGTATGATATCTTAACGGGAGGAGCAGATTCTTTCTTAATGGGATGCTGTCATGGGAAAAATATTCTTTTCAAAATGCATCAGTTAATAGTGCTACTCCAGCAAAATTCTGCTTTGAAATCCATTTCTCAAAAGAGAAAACAGATTTTGTTTTAATTTTGAAATCTGACATGGGGCTAGACATTTTGTCAGTTTCCCAGCTGCCCCAAGTCATGTGACTTGTGCTCTGATAAACTTCAATCACTCTTTACTGCTGTACTGCAAGTTGGAGCGATATCACCCCCTCCCTTTTTTTCCCCCAGCAGCCTAACAACAGAACAATAGGAAGGTAACCTGATAACAGTTCCCTAACACAAGATAACAGCTGCCTGGTAGATCTAAGAACAGCACTCAATAGTAAAAACCCATGTCCCACTGCATTCCATTCAGTTACATTGAGAAGGAAAAACAACAGCCTGCCAGAAAGCAGTTCCCTCCTAAAGTGCTGGCACAAGTCACATGACCAGAGGCAGCTGGGAAATTGACAAAATCTCTAGCCCCATGTCAGATTTCAAAACTGAATATAAAAAAATCTGTTTTCTCTTTTGAGAAATGGATTTCAGTGCAGAAGTCTACTGGATTATTACTATTAACTGATGCGTTTTAAAAAAACATATCTTCCCATGACAGTATCCCTTAAAGGAAGCTCAAGAGATGTCTGAAGGCTTTAAGCAAGAGACTAAATTGTAATATTAAATTTGCCAGTGTCTATGCTTCTGTTTACAGAAGATCAAATGTTGTGTTCCTTGTATTGCCTGTAGCTTTAAGACATTTCTTTTAAAGTTAAGTTCAGCCTGACTTGCATCTATATTGTTTCCAAATGGGAAACATCCAATTCTGTCTCCTATGTTTCTTTACCTGCTGCAAATCATGAAAACCTATACGCTCTATTAGATTATAAAAATATTTTGTCCTTCAGTCTTGGAATTACACAATCACAGAAAGCAGGCATATACCACATTGTAACACACAGTAACACAGTAAGTTAAGCTGAAAAAAGACTCACATCCATCAAGTTCAACTTTTTTTTTTTTTAACTGCCTTACTGCTAGTTCATCTAGAGGAAGGCAAAAAAAACCCATCCTTAGCCTCTATAATTTGCCTCAGAGGGGGAAAAAATTCCTTCCTGACTCCAAAAAGGCAATGGGACTAGTACCTGGATCAACTTGTATAATGAGCTATCTTCCATAACCCTGTATTCCCTCACTTGCTAAAAAGCCATCCAACCACTTCTTAAAGCTATCTAATGTATCAGCCTGTACAACAGTTTCAGGGAGAGAATTCCACATCTTCACAGCTCTTACTGTAAAAAAACCCCTTCCGAATATTTAGGTGGAACCTCTTTTCTTCTAAACAGAATGGGTGACCTCGTGTCAGCTGGAAAGACCTACTGGTGAATAAAGTATTAGAGAGATTATTATATGACCCCCTTATATATTTATACATAGTTATCATATCACCCCTTAAACGCCTCTTCTCCAGCGTGAACATCCCCAATTTGGCCAGTCTTTCCTCATAGCTAAGATTTTCCATACCTTTTACCAGCTTAGTTGCCCTTCTCTGTACCCTCTCTAAGGGCCCTTACACACGGGCGTTTTTACCTGCGCTCCCCAGCGTTCCGTTTTGCTGCGTTCAGCCGCAGGGGAGCGCAGGTATAGACGCACTCAATTATTTTCAATGGGGCTGTACTCACACAAACGCATGTAGGCGCCGAACGCAGGAAAAATGCAGCATGTTGCGTCTGAACCTGCGCTTGGCGCCTATATGCATTCGTGTGAGTACAGCCCCATTGAAAATAATTGAGTGCGTCTATACCTGTGCTGAACGCAGCAAAACGGAACGCAGAGGAGCGCAGGTAAAAACGCCCGCGTGTAAGGGCCCTAATACAATAATGTCCTGTTTGAGTGAGGGAGACCAAAACTGTACGGCATATATGTGGATAATATGTTAAAACACAGAGGCAGGGCAGGCAATATATGATTGACAACCGAGATTTTTAAATACCTTTATAATGGGGATGGGTGTGTTTATTTAAAAAAATTCATTTGGGTTTCATGTTTAATTTGAAAATTAATTTTATTATACCGCTTTTTATGTCTGCTTAATATATCTCCTTTAAAGGAAAACTATACCCCCCGAACGATGTAGGTCTCTATAAAAAGATATTGCATAAAACAACTCATATGTAAAACCCTGCTTCATGTAAATAAACCATTTTCATAATAATATACTTTTTTTAGTTGCATGTGCCATTGGGTAATCATAAATAGAAAATAGCCATTTTAAAAAATAAGGACAGTCTCCTGGGATCGTGGATTCAACGGTGCACACAAAAATACCAAACAAACTATAAAGTTAGGTCACATGAGCCAATTAACAGACAGTTCTATCTTTTGCTTCAACACTTCTTCCTGTTACAGTTAGAGTTGAAATATTTCTGGTCAGGTGATCTCTGAGGCAGCACACAGACCATCATGAAATGGTGGTTCAAGGCAAGAGATGTAAAAAGGCAATATTTACTTAAATATATATACCAGTTTGGATATGCTCCCTAATACAGGCTTCTTTATCCCTGTGAGGTTATAGAAATAAGTTGTATGCTGGTTTTTTGTTGATCTTCCACTGGATCAGCTTTGTAAAACCTGACTCATCCTTTTTTTCAACCTTTAGGGTAGGGACAGACAGGGAGATTCTGTCGCCTGGCGTTTTTAGCAGGCGACAAAATCTCCCCGAATCTCCCTGTCTGCCCCTACCCTTAAAGGAACAGTTCAGTGGGAAAATAAAAACTGGGTAAATAGATAGGCTGTGCAAAATAAAATGTTTCTAATATAGTTAGTTAGCCAAAAATGTAATGGATAAAGGCTGCAGTGACTGGATGTCTAACAGAACATAACACTACTTGCTGCTTTTCAGCTTTTTAACTCTGAGTTAGTCAGTGACTTGAAGGGGGGCCCACATGGGACATAACTGTTCAGTGAGTTTGCAATTGATCCTCAGCTTTCAGCTCAGATTCAAAAGCAACAGTTATGTTTCATGTGGCTCCCCCTCAAGTCACTGATTGGTTTGTGCCTAGTAACAAATCAGTATAAACTAAGAGAACTGAAAAGCAGGAAATAGTATTCCAGCTATTATATGAGACATCCAGTCACTCCAGACTTTATACATTACATTTTTGGCTAACTAACTATATTAGAAACATTTTTTATTTTGCACAGCCTATCTATTTACCCAGATTTTATTTTTACACTGAACAATTCCTCGAAAGTGGACCTGTCGCCCAGACACAAAAAGTTGTATAATAAAAGTCCTTTTCAAATTAAACATGAAATCCAATTTCTATTTTTTATTAAAGCATTCATGTCACTGCTCTCCACACATTTCTCCATTCTCATCACCATTTCATTGTGTTAACAGGGCATGGGGATGGACATTGGGCCCCCCATTTTGGTGCACAAACAAGATTCTGAGATGATTCAAGGTATGTCTGCCATATTGCTCCTGCCTGCTTGCTATAATAATTCCCAGACTGAAGGAAACAAGATTCAAATAATTTATATAGTGTAATTAATGTTCATTTTGCTTGACTAATGTGATAAAATAGGATTTTGAATTTTTTTTGGGGTTACGGGTCTCCTTTAAGTACACAGTATTCTATATTATTGACAGGGGCCATATTGAACCAAAATAATGCTTAAATGTAAAATAGAGTATTTGCTGTAGAAATTATGTTAAAATGGTTAAATTGTTTAAGTTTTCATCCCCATCAAATAATGAATGGTGTTAAACGATGCGTAGTTGTACTTGTCTAAATCCTTATAGAGCTTTTTTATCTCTTCATTCTTGACTAATTTGGAATTCAAAACAGAACAAAGAAAATACTGTCTCAGTTTTCTGGGAGCAATCAGTTTCTTTTGACATGGAACACTTTAAGGCATATTTTAATAATTCTCTGAATGTTCTAACTTTGTCATCATTTTGCAGTCTGAAAACAGTAGCTTAAGCATGGTAGAACACATTGGGAGAACATCAGAAGCCTCCATAATTATGGGCCTGTTATGCCATTCACAGAAAGGCTGTGCAGCCTGTTATCATCACCCGTCAGTGCACCAAAATAATCATTTACATTCACACGAGGCTATTCATCCAACAAGACAAGAAAGAATACAGAGATTTTCTCTCAAAAGCTACAATCACAATTTAAATCAACAGCTCAATATGTTACCTCAGTCTATGGTCATCCGAACAAAGTTGGTTGTCAAATTGCTGGCATGGTGACGCATACACCAAAAATATACAGCAAGATAATTGGCTTCTGATTCAAACACACAAAGGGGGTTATTTGCCAAAATCGGAATGTTTTAAATAAAAGAACACCAGTCAGTTGAACTGAAGAAGCTGCTCGAATGAGCACTGAAACGTCTTCATTAAAATATCTCAGCAAGTCCCGTTGCTTTGAGTTACTTTTGATAAATAAGGTTGCCACCTTTTCTTGAAAAAAATATCGGTGTTCCTATATATTTTTCTTTCTTTTCTATTTAAAACATTGGGATCAACCATTAAAAATACCAGTGGCAACTCTACTATCAAGTGACAAACAATTTTCATAACCCACATTTGAACGGTGGAGCTAAAGTTCCCTATTTTTACCCCTATCCACTCCTGCAGCCTTTCACAAACAGAAAACCCACCAGCCCAGTGTTCTTTCTGCAGAGTGTGTCAGTGGTTAGAGTTTAGAATCAAGTCCGTCTCCCCCCCAGTTATTTTGGTTTGTATTGTACCTTACAATGAAGGCTAAATCATTTGTTTAATTAAGCTTCTGGTGCAGTTCATATTTAGTATACAAAATATAGCATTTCTAGAATTATTCTATTTTAGAGTTTAGTTCCCCTTTAAGGATTAGTCCTGATTTTAATTGGTGGCTTGTAGATTCGAACAATGTTGCCTCGTATTTTATTGTTCTATAACGTTCTTCTAAATTGTATTCTTGCTGGGTATTTAAGCCTTAAGGGGATTTAAAGGGGAAGTTAACCCTCCCGGGAAACAAAACCTCTCCCCCCGTAGGCTCTCCTCCCCTCCCCTCCGGCCTAACTCCCCCCCCGGGCTATTGCCTTAACCTGTTAATTACCCCAAAGTCCAGGTCCCCTACAGGCAGGATCACAGGCGCTGATTTCCCCCGACATATTCTTCCTTTATCCGGCGGCGTTTGGCAGCACATGCGCAGTAGGATGCATTTGCAGGTTGGTAGTACTGCACATGCGCCTGAATTTCTTAAAGTTTCGGAAAAAGGAAATCGGAAGTTTGGGCAAATGCACAGTAGTAACAACTGGCAAATGCGTCCTACTGCGCATGCGCCACCAAACAAAGCCGGATCAAGGAAAAAGACGTTGCGGGACAAGATGGCGCCTGTGATCGTGCCTGGAGGGGACGTGGACTTTGGGGTAATTAACAAGTTAGAGGTAATAGCCTTTGGGAGGGAGGTAGGCTGGAGGGGAGGAGAGCCTATGTGGGGAGAGGTTTTGCGCTGGGAGGGTTGACTTCCCCTTTAAATCCCCTTAAGGCTTTCTTCATAATTTGCCTTCCATCCCTCTAACCAGTTTATTTTGGTTTCATGTATCTGCACTCTCTCCAACTCATCTATATCCCTCTAATGGACTGGAGTGCAAAACTGCACTGCATACTCCAGATGAGGCCTTACCAGGGAACTATAAATGTTTTCATCCTTTGAGTTTATGAGTTTTTTTATGCAGGACTTTATTTGCTTTAGTGGCCACAGAATGAGAACTTGTTACCAACAAAACCCCTCAGTTAAGGAAACTCTCAACACACTGCCATTTAGTGTAAACTTGCATTTCTAGTATACAAATACTATGTTCCTGGCCAAGTGGCCAACATTCCTTAATTAAGCCAGTAACCTTCTGTGTTGCACTTTATTAAATGCTTTAGCAAAGTCTAAGTAGATCACTTCCACTGCCTTCTAAGAATCAAGCTCCCGTCTCATAAAAGGAAATTAAATTAGTCTGGCAAGACCATGCTGGCATACACTTTGAAAAGCTTTCCTACCACCAGTGGTGGATTAATACTGCATGAGGCCCCTAGGCTATACTTTCCACAGGGTCAGGGACCTTTGTTGATCTTAACATGTTCTAGTCTCTTTTGAATTTCCTCATGTGTGAACCATTCAGCGTTCGGTTTAATACCTGAATTGGGACTATTAAGAAGGAAACCTTTGTTAAATTCCTCTTTTGTGTAGACACAAAATAACAGTTCCAAATCTCTGCTTCATCATCAATCATTTCAAAATCTCTACTTTTTTCTATTCTCACCAACCAGCTACCCCCCCCCCCCTGATTGTAGCAAGATTCCAGGGTATTTAACTCCAGAAACATCTTTGTATAAGCCATTTAGATATGCGAAAGCCAGTTGGGTGACTGGCGAAACTTCTTCAAGAGAAAAGAAAAAGTCCAAGCAAGTCCTGTTGATTTGACTTATTACTATAGTAGATATAAGATGACTTGGATGAATATTATTGGTGGGTTTTGCTTCCATTCTGGCAAAACTGAGATATTGCACTGAAAAAGAAAGAAAAAGTCCAAGCAAGTCTTGTTGATTTGACTTATTACTATAGATATAAAATGACCTGGACAAATATTGTTGGTGGGTTTTTGATTCCAAAACTGAGATATCGTACTGATGTTAAAGGAAAACTATACCCCGAAAATGAATACTTGAGCAACAGATAGGTTATATACCCTTTGGGCTTGTTTACCATGAACCTCTCTTTTTCTCTCCTAACTTATCTTTGTTACTTACAATGTTGTTTAAGAAAGTTTTTATTGATCTGATGCCATGCCTTAAAGGAAAACTACACCCCGAAAATGAATTTTTGAGAAACAGATAGTTTATATCAAATCAAGTGACATATTAAAGAATCTTAACTACCTGGTATATATATTTAAATAAATATTGCCCTTTTACATCTCTTGACTTGAACCACCATTTCATGATGGTCTGTGTGCTGCCTCAGAGATCACCTGACCAGAAATATTTCAACTCTAACTGTAACAGGAAGAAGTGTGGAAGCAAAAGACACAACTCTGTCTGTTAATTGGCTCATGTGACCTAACTTTATAGTTTGTTTGGTATGTTTGTGTGCACCGTTGGATCCTAGGATCCCAGGAGGCTGTCCTTATTTTTTAAAATGGCTATTTTCTATTTATGATTACCCAATGGCACATGCTACTAAAAAAGTATATTATTATGAAAATGGTTTATTTACATGAAGCAGGGTTTTACATATGAGTTGTTTTATGCAATATCTTTTTATAGAGACCTACATTGTTCGGGGGGCATAGATCTCAACAAACACATTCTGTATTGTCCTCTCTTCGTACATGGTGGCAGAATCATGCTAAAATAGTAAAGGATCTTCCCCAGACTGTTTCAAAGTAGAAATCACAGAATTGTCAGAGATGTAATTATATGATCTGATGAAAAAAAGACCAGCAAACTTTTTAGTTGGCATTATACCTGCAGGCAGGTTCTTCAGGCAGCAAAAGCAACTTTTACATGACTCAAGGTGAGTCTTGGCATTGTGCATGGTGATGTTAGGCGTCTGCACTGCTGCTTATCAATAAAAAGAAACCAATGCACTCAATCTTGTGTTGCTATTAGAAAGAAATGGAACTTGGCAGCAGGTATTCTAACAGAGGGCATTCTACTTTAAATGATAATAGGTTTATTTCATAGCATTGAATAATTTTTCATTATTAATTTATGCACAGCTGCCTTGTATGCTGTGAGCAAAGCAGCTGCATTTATAATAGTCATGTCAAACACCTTCTACTGAAGTCATATGATTCTCAGTCAGAATCAGCAGTGCATCCTGATACTTCACAATTCCCAGCTGTATAGTTTTGCTTTTCTTCTATTGCTTACAGAGGAGACTTGGGGAAATATTTCATACCATGTTCTTTAATTCAAAACCACAGCAGGTCTGTAACACATTTTTACTTTTTTTTTGCTAAAACCAGACAGCTCTCGATTTTCCACTGTCAGTGCTATTGTCATGTTCATGTTGAGCAAGTAAATGTTCTCATTCACTCAGTGCACAACATGACGCACTGTGCTCATTGCATTACTATTATCCATGTTGTTTTTGAAAGATATGAGCATCAAAACTGTTCAAGTAAGAACTTGTCCAGCTGTTGATGCAATTTGAATAGGGAATTTAGCATAGCCAAACGGTACATTTCCCTGCAGTGTATGTGAACACACTAATTTAATTTGCTTCTCAATTACACCACATCGTGGGTATATATTTTATTTCATTAAATGTACATCAGACTGAAAAAATAAAAGAATTGCTTGTAAATGTAGTTGCTGATTAAGTATACCTTAAAGGTCATCTACAATAGCTTGTGGTGCAAGCTACAGCACTAAGGGGCACAAGATGAGCACTTGCTTCACAGGCAATGATGCTTTTGACTCTGAGCACTTTCGGTGGGGCTACGATGTGGCATTTGGCAAGTGACTGAAGTTTCAGATATTTTCACAATTTTATGGAATTTTTTTCCTGCACAAGAAATTTTCAGATTTTGGATTCGGCCGAATCCTTCCTGAAAGTTTCAGCTGAATACCGAACTGAATCCGGACCCTAATTTGCATATGCAAATTAGGGGTGGGAAGGGGAGAACATTTTTTAATTCCTTGTTTTGTGCCAAAAAGTCAAGTGATTTCCCTCGGCCAGGCAGGAGGATTTGGCCGAATCCGAATCCTGCTGAAAAAGACCGAATCCTGTCCGAATCCCGAACCAAATCCTGGATTCGGTGCATCCCTACTTTCTGCCAGTGACGCGCCACTCACACACATGCAGCCATACCTCTTTAGGGCTGAAGGTGAATAGATGCAGTGGAGTATTACTATTAAAGATTGTACTACTGGCCCTTATGTAGTGATGCGCCATGAACGCACCATACTCCTGTACTGTAGTACTGGCACGCTAGGGCATCTATTCACCTTCAGCCCTAACAACGTATGGCTGAGTGTGAGCGTGTTGCGTCGTTGCCAGCCGGTAGCACAGTCAATTGCATCTTCAGCACTGCGGGTAAATACTACTAAGGACTGGTCCCTACTACTGTGTTTGGATACAGGCGGGGCAGGCCACATTATTAGGAATTTCATTCCAGTTTGGGTTTCTAGTAGTTAAAAAAAAAAAAAATTCCCACTGCCTGCGCTGGCTTACAGTATGCGCATGTGACGTCATGCACATAAGCCGCAATTTCAGGCAGCTTTTCATTCTGAGCATGCGCATGGGGTGTCATGGCGGCTCCCTCCCGGTGCGAGTAAGCCAGCGCAGGCAGGGGGGATTTTTTTTTTTTTTTTTTAAAGTACCAAATTAACTGGCAGTGAAAGAGTCAATGTCAACTGCCCCTTTAAAGGAAAGTTTCAAAGGAGTGGTTCACTTTTAAGCCGACTTGTTTATAAAATGGCTAATTCTAAGCAACTTTTCAATTGGTCTGCATTTTTTTAAATAGTATTTTACTTCTATGCCTTCTTCTTCTGACTCTTTCCAGCTTTCCATCTAAAAAAACAGATGCTGTGTAAGGCTACACATTTATTGTTATTGCCACCGTATTATCTTTCTATTCAAGTGCTCTTCTATTCATATTCCAGTCTCTTATTCAAATCAGTGCATGGTTGCTAGGGTAATTTGGACCCTAGCAACTAAATGGCTGAAATTGCAAAGTTGGTAAAATACTGCCCTTCCTGTGTTTCTATTTCTGCCCTTTTTATAACATTGGCAAAGTGCATCATTTTACTGACTGGTGGGTAAAATAGCAGCAGGTGTGCACCCTATGTGCATGGCTGTGTGCTTGTCACAAGGCTGGGGTGTTTATGTTTGGGGACATGGGGCCAACTACACAGAAAGATGTGCTCAATGTTTATGCTGATTTGCATAGTTAAATGTGTTAGATTTGGGATATGCTGGGCCTTTATACCTATGTGAGACTCAAGTAATGCACACAAGATAGCAGCCAATGCAAGGGAGACTTTCCCCCACTGTAGTTTAAGGGATCCTGTCATGGGAAAAATTTTTCTTTTCAAAATGTATCAGGTAATAGTGCTGTTCCAGAAGAATTCTGCATTGAAATCCATTTCTCAAAAGAGCAAACAGATTTTTTTATATTTCATTTTGAAATCTGACATGGGGCTAGCCATATTATCAATTTCCCAGCTGCCCCAAGTCATGCGACTTGTGCTCTGATAAACTTCAATCAGTCTTTACTGCTGTACTGCAAGATGGAGTGAAATCATCCCCTCCCTTTCCCCCACCCAGCAGCCTAACAAAAGAACAATGGGAAGGTAACCAGATAACAGCTCCCTAACACACAGCTGCCTGGTAGATCTAAGAACAGCACTCAATAGTAAAACCCATGTCCCACTGCGTACTATTCAGTTACATTGAGAAGGAAAAACAACAACCTGCCAGAAAGCAGTTCCCTCCTGAAGTGCTGACACAAGTCACATGACTGGGGCAGCTGGGAAATTGACAAAATGGCTAGCCCCATGTCAGATTTCAAAACTGAATATAAAAAAATCTGTTTGCTCTTTTGAGAAATGGATTTCAGTTAGGGTTGCCACCTGTCCGGTTTTGAACCGGACAGCCCGGTATTTTGAAGGGCTGCCTGGTTCAATGCTTCCTGCCCGGTTTTCCATATAAGGAAAACGGGCGGGATTAGCTTGATTGACGCCGCGATCGGCCAATCGGCGATCGCGGCGTCATAGCTCCGCCCACTGACGTCACAGGACCGCCCACTGACGTCACGGGACCGCCCACTGACGTCACGGGACCACCCCCCTGTCCGGCTCGAGCCACAGGGAAAGGTGGCAACCCTAATTTCAGTGCAGAAGTCTATTGGAGCAGCACTATTAACTGATGCATTAAAAAAAAAAAAACGTTTTCCCATGACAGTTTCCCTTTAGGATACATTAACCAATGGCCTTTGTAGTTATGTGACTGCTTACAAGTGCACTAGCAACCAATGAATTACAAGGGGAGGGCAGTATCAATGTCCAATAGGAAACAAGTAAGGGCAAAGCCTGGGAGTGATGATGTAAGCATATAGGAAGTGCAGGTATAAAACAGGCCACTCCCATTCTTCAGAAAACTGATCAGAGAGACAGGAGAAGGACAGGTTTAAATGCTATATAAACCAGCTTTTACAATTACCTATTTACTTCATTTGATGGAAAATGGATTGTCTAACACAGTGAGCACATTTTTAGTGGTTTCATAAAATTTGGACATTGAAGGTGAACAACCCCTTTAAGTAATGTTTCGCTCTTGCCATTACAATATACAAACCTCCTCAGTATGCAGTGAATTTGAGTCTCCACCTACACCAGACTTACAGCAATGCTTTACAGTAGCCAGGTGATTAGAATGATGTTTCTGAGTGTGAGTTCTCTCAGTCTCACTTAGGGCTTCCTCATCTTAATTGCCTGTATGGTACAGTATTCCTTCTTATTATAAATAATGACACAATCTATTTAGCATTGAATGCAGCCAGCACAATTGTGTAGCCTGTGGCTCTATGTGCTACGGTTTAACCAATCTTTCATTTCACATAGTATCTGACAACTGGCATTCTGTAATGAAACACATTTCTCCGTTTGTCCAAGAGAAAATGAGACTGTTGGATGGTGCTAATAATACAGCAGATACAGGAATACAGAGCTTTACACATTCAGCCAAAAGAATTATATATATCTGAAGGACATAGTGCCCTGTTTGGTTTATAGATTACAGTATATATGAAATGTAAAATTCAATTCGGTTGACTATTGTATATTGTGTTAATACTTGAAAACACAGATGATATTGGAGGAATTGGAGATTGGTAGCTTTCTGCAATGGAGCTGGAAGGGGTGGAAATATTCTGATAATGTGTCCTTCCCTTGAGTCTCAGTGTTCAATGCCTGTTGCTCGCCAAACCCTTGGATGTTGCTCCTAGTGATCCTAAGACAGGTGCTTATTTTTTAATTCCTGGTTTGGATACAAGTTTTTGGTGCACAAAAACAGTTGTACTGGCAAACACAGTCTCCTGTAGGCTGCCAGTTCACATAGGGGGCTACTAAATAGCCAATCACACCCCTTAATTGGCACCAGGAACTTTTTTTCATGCTTGTGTTACTCCCCAACTCTTATTACAACTGAATGCTTGTAGGCACAACTATACACTAGGTTGTGTTGATCTAGCATCCAATAAATCTATCTTTGTTGTTTCTTTCTTTACCCATATACTGTATAGGACCGACAAAGTATACAACATAATCAGATGTCTAGAAAGTTCAGCAATAGCAGTGCAGAGCAATAGCAATTAGTAAGCCTACTAGCCATACTGCTTCTATCCTTGATTACCAGCAGGCATAAATATATTAATAAAAGCAACAGAAACGTGCTTGACTGTTAATGAAACAAACTAAGTACAGCCGGTGAATGCTTAGTAGAAGCAGGGATCCAATCTGCAATCATTACAGAGGCTTGGTTTCACCTTGGCTTCAGTCATGGGCTTGAAAGACTGAAATACAGTGGTGTGAAAAACTATTTGCCCCCTTCCTGATTTCTTATTCTTTTGCATGTTTGTCACACTTAAATGTTTCTGCTCATCAAAAACCATTAACTATTAGTCAAAGATAACATAATTGAACGCAAAATGCTGTTTTTAAATGAAGGTTTATGTTATTAAGGGAGAAAAAAAACTCCAAATCTACATGGGC
>CM044434.1:122165111-122179557 GCA_024363595.1 Xenopus borealis | reverse complement strand
AACATGCAAAAGAATAAGAAATCAGGAAGGGGGCAAATGGTTTTTCACACCACTGTATAACCGTGTGACTCATTCAGGTCAGTTACTGCTGTACTTCATTTTATTCGGCTCTTAACTAGAAGTAGTATACTTTTTCATTTTCCAGATATAATATGTGCCAAATCAATGAAATGGCTCAAAGGTCGAGCAACGGTAGTGAATAAATCATACCGGTCACAGATCCATAATTAACTGCCCCAAAGTGTAGGAAGGGAAAGCCATCATATATTGACAAACTGTTAACAAAAAAACCTGCGATGCTGCAGTCACATAGAGTAACGAGAACCTCCAATGTAGAAGTGTGCATTTTGTAGCTCAGCAGTTAAATGGAAAGTTCAAAGCAAACGGTATTGTATCGAATGGATAAAAATTGCTGGAGCGCTACAAAACTTCAGCATAATACTGTGCCAAATCTGACTCTGTGCAGTTCCATCCAGAACACTGTGAAATGAATGTGACAGCACAGATCTAACCTGACACATTTTCCTTTGTTACATCAACGAAAAGGGTGGCAGCTTTATTGGCTGCGTGAGAACATTTAGTAGCAGCATGTCTTTCGCTGACACTCACTCTATGCTTTGCTGGTGAAAACAGACTCAGCTTTTTATGAAGCTTAAATATTGATATAACATTATTTTACTTTTTGTTTTCCCTTTAGATTTCTTTAGTGGAAATATTCAAGTAGATCTAAACCTAAAAAAAAAAAAATTATTGTAAAATCATTGGTCCTCTAAATGTTTGTTCATTTTATATTTTTTGTATTGGTTTCTAATATATTAGCAGTTTCAGAATGGTGAATCATACCAGCCAACCAGTACCAAAGATATGCAAATAATGGCAAAGAGAAGGAAGCGCCCAGTAGCACATTCTATTCCAAATAAAAACATGAAGAGAATGTTATTGAATTTGTTTTATTCCTTTATAAAAAGTGAATATTAGCCTGTTCCAAGAAATAGCAGTGTATTCTTCACTGTATAAACAAGTAAAGTGTATCAAGATGTTACTTTCCTTTGAATCAGTGAACTAATATTTAGTTGTATAAACAGTGTTTTTGAGAACTGCTGCACATCTGTGTTACATGGAGTCCACCGTCTGGCACCTGTTACATTCCACAATTCTTTTGAATTTCTTGGTTTTCCCTCAAACAGCATTTTTGATGTCACCCACAGGTTTTCTATTGGATTAAGGTCAGAGGACTGGGCTGGTCACTCCATAACATCAATCTTGTTAAGGTGACCATACACGGGCAGATAAAGCTATGGAAGATAGCTCATTATACAAGTTGATCCAGGGAATAGTCCGATTGCCTTTTTTGGAGTCAGGAAGGAATTTTTTCCCCCTCTGAGGCAAATTGGAGAGGCTTAGGATGGGGTTTTTTGCCTTCCTCTGGATCAACTAGCAGTTAGGCAGTTAAAATAAAAAAAATAAAAAAAAAGGTTGAACTTGATGGACGCGAGTCTTTTTTCAGCCTAACTTACTATGTTACTATGACCAATTCGACAGCTTATCTGCCTGTGTATGGGGGCTTCCGGCTGGTCTTCCCGATCGATATCTGGCCACGATATCAATCGGGAAGGTTTTATTTTCTTCCGACCAACCCATCGGAGCCCCTTGGCGTCATCGTATTCCGATCGTTCAACCATATGGCCGAATGTTCGAATTACCCCCGATATAGCCCTGCCGTTAGTGGCATATCGGGGAAAGATGAGTCTATGGCCAGCTTTAGTCTGGAACCAAGATGTTGCTCATTTACTGGTGTGTTTGAGGTCGTTGTCTTGTTGAAACACCCATTTCAAGTGCATAAGGCAACATGAAGCATAAGGCAACATGACCTCTTCCAAGTATTTTGATGTATTGAAACTGATCCATGGTATAGGATAAATAGGCCCAAGACCATAGTATGAGAAACATCTCCATATCATGTTGCTTGTGCCACCAGCTTCACTGTCTCACACTGTACTGTCACTTGAATTCAGTGTTTGGGGGTGCCTAGATCCAAAAAGAACAATTTTGCTTTCATCAGTCCATAAAACATTGCACCTTTTCCCTTTGGGCCAGTCAGTGTGTTATTTGGCAAATTGTACGTTTTTCAGCATGTCTTTTTTACAACACGTCTTTTTTTCAACAATGGGATTTTACAGGGGCTTCTTCCCAATAGTTTGGCTTCACATAGGCGTCTTCTAATTGTAACATTACTCACAGGTAACTTTAGACCTTCTTTGATATTCTTGGAGCTGATCATTTTCCATTTTGGCTATTCTTCAGTCCATTTGGTAATTTTCCATCTTTCAGGTTTCGGTTGCAATTTTCAAGATCATTTTAGCTGTGCAGCCTTTTATTTGCAACCACTTTTAGTTTTATTTAACATGTTCATTAATGACTCAGGGGAGGGTGTTGTAAGTAATGTATCAGTGTTTGCAGATGACACAAAACTATCCAGCCCAATTAATTCCATTCAGGATGTGGCATCCTTGCTACAGGATCTTGACAAACTGGCAATCTGGGCAGCTAAGTGGCAAATGAGATTCAATATTGATAAATGTAAAGTCATGCACCTGGGATGTAAAAATATCCAAGCCACTTATACCCTTAATGGGACTGCACATAATGGTCCAATTGCCATTTTGGAGTCAGGAAAGTTTTTTTTCCCCCTCTGAGGCAAATTGGAGAGGCTTCAGATGGGTTTTTTTTTTGTCTTCCTCTGGATCAACTAGCAGTTAGGCAGGTTAAAATAGAGTTAAAAGGTTGAACTTGTCTTTTTTCAACCTAACTTACTATGTCACTATGTAACTGACACCTGTTTTTTCACAGAATGAATGACCTCACTAATTGAACTCCACACTATTATTTGGAACAAGCCTCTAATAATGAATCAGTTACACAGAATCAGTAGCATGCATGCCAAGACTGTTGGTTTTCTATTAGGGCCCTTACACACGGGCATTTTTACCTGCGCTCCTCTGTGTTCCGTTTTGCTGCGTTCAGCCGCAGGGGAGCACAGGTATAGATGCACTCAATTATTTTCAATGGGGGCTGTACTCACACGAATGCATGTAGGCGCCAAACGCAGGTTCAGACGCAACATGCTGCATTTTCCTGCGTTCGGCGCAGGATTCGGTTCGGGATTTGGCTGTATCCTTCTGCCTGGCTGAATCCGAACCCTAATTTGCATATGCAAATTAAGGGAGGGAAATCACGTGACTTTTTGGCACAAAACAAGGAAGTAAAAAAAATGTTCCCCTTCCCAACCCCTAATTAGCATATGCAAATTAGGGTTCGGATTCGGCCAAATCTTTCTGGAAGGATTCAGCCGAATCCAAAATAGTGGATTCGGTGCATCCCTAATTTCTATCTTGAACATGCATAAAAACAATTCTTTGAACCAGTATTTTTGATGTTTTTTTTATTGCAGTGTTTTCACCATCAGTTGTACTGAGTTGCCATGTATGATGACCAATATCTGGCTGTGCATGGAGCAGGTATCTACCATCAGGTTGTGAGATGCCATTGGGAAAGTATTGCAACATGCCATTCATGAGGCTTTCTTATAATCCACAGACCACACAAATGGATCAGCCTGATTCTGCCCACCATATATGGGCGAATTGGACAAAGATTCTATTTGGGGACCTTTTTATATAGTTTTTTGCTTTTATAAAACAGTACCTTGTATTTGATGGAAACTAAGGCCAAATAAAAGCCTCCAGTTCAGCAGCCTTGCTCTACAGCATTCCGTCAACTAGTAAGGTTTTGAATGTAAGATAAACAGACAGTGCCAAATTACCCCACTGACTCACTTGCAAATTCAGATTTTCACTTTCCAAAAAACAATCACCTGGCAAGTGTTAACACCGAAATCATATCCCTATGTGCTACTAAACAGAGAGCTAAAGAAAGTATAAAACTATGTAGCGTTTAAGCTGGAAACTGCCGATTTCCCAAATCAATGTATTGTCTTTGATCATAAAAATAAGAGTAAAAAAAAATGTCTTGTTACCAGAAGAATAAACACAAATCTTATTTATTATGATACACATTTACTGTTGCTTTTTACATCATCTACTTGCTGCTTATGTTTAAAATTGAAAAACATAATAAAAAGAAACATACATGTGCACTGACCAGTAGGGTCACTTAGAGAAACAGCATTGTGCCCATGATCTGAATCTGAAAGAAAGTGTTGCACAAGCAGAGGCTCATCTTGCTCCCTTATGTGGCATTGATTCATATACCCCCAAGAAATTTTACACTTCAGACTAAAGAATGCCTTAGCATAAATGGAAGTACAGTATTCCAATGAACTGCATGGGAAAACGTCTAACAGTACTGGACATCAACTATAAATGTTTTTGGTGTTGTAGTTTGATTTTGGGGTGTGTTTAAAACATGAAGATTACATTATTCAGTCCTCCTCAAAGCCTAATGGGTTCTTGCATCCTAGAGAAACATACTGCTGTTCCCATGTGAAAACTTGGTATTCAACTCTTTCGACTTCCGTAGTAAAGCTTTCTTCTGTGCTTCATCAAAACGATTTACTTGAAGGTCCTGGTCTCGATCAAATGCTCTCCTCTCCTGTGGTTTATTTTTATCTTCCTCTGCTTTCCGTTTTAATTTCTTACGATGAAGATCTATAAGAGATTCTGATCTTTTGGAATCCTGAAAGTAAAACATTGTCTTTAGTGATAGATATATATATATATATATATAAACTGTTATGTGAAAATGCGACACTTTGTTGCACTTATTCAACAAATAACCAAACAATTTGGTAAATAGAGCTAGAATCCTGAAGCAGATTGGGTACCTGATAGTGACTTGGAAATATAGGCTGAGTTTCCACCGGAGGGAATAGGTGGGGTAGCAATTGGATCAGCAATCAGCTTCTCCCTTCCTTCCTCACACTCCCAATAACATCATATCTTTGATTTTTAGAAAGCCAGGCCGAGAGTAAACAGACTACAGCTGTTGGCAAGAGCTAGTTTGGGCTGAAGTACAAACCCCATACATGGGACTTACAAAGGTTTATGACTAAATGTGTATAGCACAAAAGCATAAGGCTATTTAAGTCCCTCACATGTTTTATAACTGTGTGTGTGTTAAAGTGCAGTAACATCCCCTTACCAGTGCCTCATACAAGCTCAGAAAAGAGGCACTTGCAGTTCAGATTTTGGTCCACCCAGAGACAGCCTTTCAGCCCTGCAGTACCTATAAATGCATTGATGATTGGCCGGTTCGGTCACATTCAGCCAAACTGTGTACAAACTAACAACATTTGTGCAAGTCCAGTCTGATTTATATGCAAAAAGTAAAGCACACAAACAAGGGGTCACTTATTATAGACTGCAGAAGACTAAGGGACACAACAACCCTGAGTATGGCTGTGGCCTGCACCTTGCCCTAGAAAAAAAAAATCCAGTATGAGGACTACAGCATCAAGTGGCGAAGGACAGAGGAAAGTGGAATCAGTGGCCTCCGACACTCCTAATGTGCAAGTCTGAATGATGCAGACGTATAGTAAAAGGCAGCATCGCATTCACTGGGGCAGCATTAGCAACACAAAACATAGGGACCAGGGGCAATTTTGTAAAAGGGAAGGGTAGCGTGCAAATGGCATAAACAAAATGGCACGATGGCGTTCTTAAATTAATAAACTGGCACCAATTCAGAAGAAAAGTAACTGGCACTTACATTGTAGGTGGATACTTGATCGGATAGTCGTTTATCTCTATCTGACACTGGGAACTTTTCATCCATTGTGCTGCTTGACACCTTTGCTTCTTGCTTTTCCTTTCAAATGAAAACAAGATAAAAAATCATTATCACTGAGACATCCAAAACAATAATTGAACCAACCTGCTGCACCACTGTTTGACTGGTTTTGTTCTGATTGCCTTGATATGATGAGAGAGGCTGTACAACAAAGGCAGAACTCTAGTAAAGATTCTGAAAATCTGAGGATATCACTGTTGGCTTATTGGCTAATGTATGGGGCCCAGAGCTGGGCCACACAGGCCAGGAGCCCTTGGCAACTTTGCGGAGCTGACGCCGGGGCGCATACGCAGAAGTGCCGATCGACATGCACATAGGCGCCAGAAGAGGGCAGGGAGTGAGTGGACTGGATGTGAGGTAGGTTACAGAGCAGGTACTTTCCCGGCACCCTCCCAGCTTTGTAGCCTAGGCACGTACCTATTCTGCCTACCACTTGGCCCGGCCCTGATGGGGCCCTCAGACAGGCTTTCCTGATCAATATCTGACCAAAATTGTCAAGATGACAACTGGCCAGGTTTAAAAATCCTGACAGATCGAGGACCGCATCGGTTCATTGTTACTCACATACAGGCGTCAGTCAGTTATCAATCAAGCAGAGAACAGCTTAAAGTGCTAGACACTTTCCTATAAAAATAAGAACATGTCGGTATCCATGAAAAGAAGCTGCATGCAAAATATAAGCAGCTGAAAGCCCCCCCAGCCCAGCAAACCTTAGCAACAGTGACACTCCGACACTATTAAATCATCTTGCCTAGTTGTTTCAGTTACACAGAGCGATCCCTCCATAGGCTAATTACAGATGGAAACAGACTCTATGGAGGGATTGCACCAACCCCAACCCAGCGTAACTGAAACAACACAGCAAGATGATTTAAAGGTGTCAGAGGGTCGCTCTTGCTAAGGTTTGCTGTGCTGGGGGCAGCTTTGAGAGGCTTTCAGCTGCTTATATTTTGCATACAGCATCTCTTCACTGATACCAACACGTTCCTATTTTTATAGGAATGTGTCAGTATCACTTTAATTATGAACAATACAATTCCAATCCTTGGAAGAATCAAATACTAAATCCTCACTCTTGCTTTTCTTTCCTTGTCAGCAGGGGTATCTGTCCAAATTGATCTGTCTCCCGATTTTTCATTAGTTCTTCTTTTGAAGGTTCTTGGGCCCAGTCCAAAGTTTGCTAGCTCAGGGGGCAGCTCAGTCATCCATGACTCTCTGGTAGGGTTCTTGGATCCATTCTAATAGGAAATAAAGAATAGTTAACAACTTACAGTCTGGTTGTACATGTTTGGCACAACACTGCTGCACATTGCTGGATTAGAGATACCAGAAATATATATGTCAAAGTAATACCCAGTAAAATAATAATTCTGGAAAAATATTTTAGACCTTGACATACTTGAGAATTGTAAGGCACTTTTATTGCCACAGAGCATAAAATATACAGAGAATAGGATGAAGAATAAAAAAAAACATTTCATTTGAATGTTTCCAAGGAAACCACACAATGGCCAGGAAAAAAGGTAAAACAAAAGCACAGTTTCCATGGAATCAAAGTTTAAAATTAAGTAATCTTCTCAAATGTTTTTTTTAAATGTAGCCAACTGCATTAAAGACTTTATGCATACTTCTTTTTGACTCTAGTTAACTGTCATTTTTGACAAAATGGATAAGATGCTAGGAAGAAGTTTAGTATTCCTTCAGTTGCTATAGAAACAAAAATGCATAAAACACATCAGTAAGAACTGATTATGCATCAGCAGCCTGAGCCATCCGATCACAGAATAAAAAGGGACAAATGCTGCTTTCAAAAGCAATACATACACAGTACAAATAACTTCAAAACCATAAAAAATGTGTAATAAATGTATACTGCAAAGTTGCTTAGAATGTGTTTTTCTTTTAATAGGCAACATTTTTTGGGTGGGGGGGGTGTTGATATTCCCTTGGACTAAACAAGGATTTTTTGGGTGGGGGGGTGTTGATATTCCCTTGGATTTAACAAGGACGTTTAAACTACTTTAGATTACCAGGGCACAGATAATGGACTTCTACTAATAAAACAGTCACAACTAAGAGTGAAGTGGGTAGTGTACACTGGTAATCTAATCTTTTATCTTGCATTGACTATCGAAAAGTAGCTTCAGTATTGCCATAGGGTGGTGGCAGATGGCAATAAGTCGCACAGCAACAAATCTTCTCTACTGCGGGCGACTAATCTCCCCAAATGCCTTCCTGCTGGCAAGAATACAAATCGCCAGTGGAATGGCATATGAATTGGAATTTCCTCAGTCGCCCCACGTTTCAAATGCCTTCCTGCCAGCAGGAAGGTGTTTGGGGACATTAGTCGTCCACATTAGAGAAGATTTGTTGCTGAGCAACTAATCTCCCCAGTCTGTCACCACCCTTAGCTCAAGAAATAAACTACTGAATTTTCCTGTTTAAGAGTAAGGTCACACAGGGGGATTTAGTTGCCTGGCGACTAATCACCTCTTCTTCTGGGCAGCAATCTCCCCGAACTGCCTGTCCCCTGCAATAATGAGAAAACGACAGTGCACTTGCAGCGCTTCTATTTCTAAAGTCGCCTGAAGGTTCCTTGTGAGGCAACTTTGGAAATGGAAGCGGCACATGTGCATTGCTGCAGGCGATTTTTCATTTTAGCAGGCAGACGGCAGTTCAGGGAGATTGTCGCCCAGAAGAAGAGGCGATTGTCGCCAGGCGACTAAATTGCCCCAAATCTACACATGTGCCCCTGCCATAAGACCATAGGGAAAAAGTAGGTTCATCACAAGCCTGTTCACTAAGCTTATGTTATACGAGAACATGTACTGCCATTCAAAAATATTTTTTTTTTTTGCCATTCCCAATTTGTAACAGTTCAAAAAGGAAACTTACGTCATCTTTTGAGGTCAATTTCTGTTTCATTCTCCAAGCCCTCTTGTCAAACTCTTCCGCAACATTGGATTCAACTGGACCTGAGGCAGGACATGGGCCAATAATATCTTCATCCTCACTGCTTTCTCCTGACTAAAAGATATTTGTATATTATCCTAATGCAGGCACTTGAGAGGTCATGTTAACTGTAAAATGAACCCATTTCAAATTAGAAAAAGGAGAGGGTTTCTGTTTCTGGAACTGTGTTTTAATTCAGAGTTCAAAGTCATAGTACAGGAATACAAAAGCAATAAAAAATATTTATTAAACGGGATTATACAATTAATTATAGAAGAAAAAGAGAAAAGGACAGAGAATCTCCTCTTGATCTATATGAAACTTGGTTAAAGTGCTAGTGCAAGTGAATTAATAATTAAAGTATATGAGTTAAAAACGGCTATGGGTACAGTTTCTTAATAAAAATTCATGAATTCCACAATTGGGTAATAATTCGATGACAGTTCATTAAGAATAAATTAATTAAAGTGTTAATATTAATTTGACAACTTCTAAAAGTAATGCGAAAAGGAATAAAGGAGAAGGGTGGAGAAGTCCCGTATAGAGCTATCTGAGTTTTCGGCTGCCTTTGGGACCCCACAAAGCTGGAGAAGTCTGCCACTCCGGGGCTGTGGTCTCGTAAATTTAACTATCGCTAACTATAATAGTTGCTGACTGTTCTAAAGAACCACAAACTCCAGAGCGCATAGATTAATTAGCATAAGAGGTAGAGGATATAAGATTGCGATGCAGAGGGAACCCGCCAATCAGGTACCAAAGACCAGTGAGAATTACTGCTTGAAGTTAAAAATATCGATCCTCAAAGATTTGGTAAGAAATGTTTAAAAAGGAAGAACAAGTGCTCTTAACATCAGAGAGATCAGCCTGACGCGCGTTTCGCAAAAAAAGCTTATTCAGAGTTCAAAGTCATAGTACAGGAATACAAAAGCAATAAAAAATATTTATTAAACAGGATTATACAATTACTCTCTCTTATCACTTCATGTATTGAGTAATGTATGAACTGTGGAGCACAATGTGATATGATACGTATGCTGAACATTGACTGTTTTAAGTACATTCCAAAAAGTGGAACCTGATTTGTGTGTGCACCTCGGGTGGATCCAATTAACTTTTTATCTGAACCCATTTTAACCCTATTGTGGCTGGATTGCCCGTATCAGACAACACAAAACAGTATTGCGCTATGAGCGCTTCCTTCTCTTTTCTATTTCAGATATTTTGCAGCCACAGCAAATAGAATTTCAACAACCCCTCACATAAAATCCCCCCCGCCATCTGATTTACTTCCCAGCAATATGCAGCGAATGCCAGAGATGTAACAAAGCTCACAGAACATTTCCATTCCTCCACCGGCCTATGTGCTCAAATTACTACAGCTCCAAATGTCTTGCATTCAGTGCTGGACCAGCAACACAAGAACCCTTCTGTTGGGACAGACAAGCAGATTCGGGAGATTTGTTGCCTGGCGACTAATTGTCTCTTCTGTGGGGCAACAATCTCCCCGAACTGCCTTTCGTCTGCGCTAATGCACTTGCAGGGCTTCAATTTCCAAAATTCCCAAAGTTTCCTTGTGAGGCAACTTCGGGCGACTTCGGAAACGGAAGTGCCGGGAGTGCATTAGAGCAGGTGATTCAAACAGACGGAAGGCAGCTCGGGGAGATTGTCGCCCCACAGATTAGTCGTCAGGCGACAATCTCCCCGAATCTGCCCCAAACCTAACCCTGTATAGCACAGAAGCAGCATTGAGAGCTATTATTTATCCTATGTCACATCATAATAGGTCTTAAGCAATTACTGTGTAGTCATTTCACCAACATTCCAACTTTTCCCAGTTTTGATTAAACCTAAGGCCAGTTCAATCTCAGCCATTCTATCATTTAGACAGTGCTATTTTCAAGTAAGATATTGCCTAGACCACAAGCATTATATTTGCCTTTATGCATGCCAAGACCCCATAAGAGTTGAAAAAAACCCTATATATAACTTTCAGTATGATGGTAGACAATTTGTGACAATATGCAGTAACCAGATAGTTTTGAGTTTAAATAATCTACAGTTTCCTGTAAAAAGGATTTTAGGGTCACTGGCTCTAGCAGCTCTAACATGGTTGGCTAGAGAGCCAGAGCAGAAAGACAAAAAAAAAGTTAGTTTGTTAAATGATAAAGGTTTATTACAGCACGGTAGAGTGTAAAATGCTTCAAAACTGTAACATCATTTTATTTTATATTTTTTCTTTTCTGTATGTAATTACAAAATGAAATAAAAATATAAAAAAAAAGTTACAGTTGAAGAGAAATACTGTATAAGACAAAATGGACATTTCCCTTGAATAACATTATCAGTCAGTTTCTCTCAATCTGTGGAACAACCGGCAGTTCTATATCAGCCTCAGTTGACTACTCGCTCACAATAAACTGCAGCAGTCAATGTTAGTGCCAATCTGCTCTTCTTATAATGGAAATGGCCCCCAATAGAGAGTTTAATTCACAATACTAGGGATCACAAACTATGGGGCACTAAAGGGTGAAGTGGCTGTCGCTAGCGAAGATTTGCCGGAAATCCAACCCACATGGACATCGCCAATTTATTAACAGGAGTATAGGACAATTCCCCAGCGAAAAAGTACATTGTTAATGAAGTTCCGGGCCCTTTTTCCAGACAATCTTTCACTCAGGTGAACAATCATTACTCTGCAAATTCACTAAAGTGGGAATTTTCCAGAACAGTATCCCTTTCACCATAATTTCCTTCACCAGCTTAGACCTGGCAAACTGATACGATTAAGCTATATCCTCCTTAATCTTATGTCAGTGACATCATATCCTGTAAGCCGAAAAGTCATAAAAATGAAGATGGTGGTTTTTTCATATTTTAAAGTGGGATTGTATCTCATAGTTATAACATTTTTTAACCATTTGAGGGGCATTTGTTTTAGGGCATTAAAGGATCTCTTTTGTCTTTATTTTGCTTCCTTGAACATTTTTAATTATATGTGGTCACTTCAAGCAATTTCCTCAACATCACTAATAAATACATGACATATATGTACCCGCCCTATACAATTTGATTTAAGCGTAAGAGTACTATCGAAGTTTCACTTGGCAGAAATGAATATTAGTGAAAGTTCGCAATGAAATGCTCATGCTGACAGATTTCTTGCTAGCGAATCTTTGCCAGCATTCAGCTGCCGAGACACAACTTCGCATTTTTGTGAATTTCCTCAGGTGAAAATTTGCCCATCTTTTTTTTCGAACTAATGGGTCAAGATGAGATATGGTCTATGTAAATGAAAACGTTTAGAAAAAGAAAGATAATAGACAAAACTGTAAAACTGCCTTTGCCAAGGAACCATATCTAATCATGAATACTCTAATTTTAAGGCTAGCCACTGCACAATTTGTGCTAAATTAGCCATAGCAGGTATCCAACTGTATCCCAACACTATTTCTTCTAAACAACTCACGTAGTCCCCAGCACAAAGAAAAAAATATTGCATTTCTGATGCTCGGGTTACTGCTTCTTCTGCAAAGGCAATCATTTATCTACAAGTAATGTTTGCAGCTGCCCATTGCATCCATCTTTTAAATGTGTGGAGTTCATATATTCAATATTCTAAGCATGTAACACTTACAGGAAGAGGTTGAGAAACATTGGTCAAAATCATAGTAAAAATAAATGCTATGGTTAAGGTTCTACTTTCTTTCCAATAAGCTTTAAAATTACTTGAAAAACAAGCATTTCTCACTGTACTAGATGGCCTCTGAAAATTGCCCACTGTCTCCTTAATGACAGGAAACAATAGAAGGCTCAGATGTAAAATTAAATATGTGCTGCTAAAGGTGCATCATTGTAGTAATGCAAAGTTTTCCTTTCTTTGTCACAACTTTCAAAGCAAAGTCTCTGGATGTGCAGTGTGAACTGAATGCCAAATTCATACACATCAACAGAATTGGCGATAAGGGAACAAATGAGAATTGTCATGGTTAGAAAATTTAAAGGGGTTGTTCACCTTTAACTTTTAATATGATGTAGAGAGTGATATTCTGAGACAATTTACAATTAGTCTTCATTCTTTTCTTAATGGTGTTTTTTTTATTTTTATTTATTTAGCTTTTTAGTCAGCTGCTCTTCAGTTTGCAATTCCAGCAGTCTGGCTGAACTGAAGTGCTGCACAAATAATGTCACAGAAAATAGAATATCTTTGTTTTGGGCAGTTTTATCAATATGGTCCAAAAATTCCTTTGCATGTGAATACATTTCCTATAGCAGGATAAGGTGGAGATTGTGCAGTAATATGAACATGAGCCTGCACAAGTGATTCCACCCTGACACCAACAGAGATGTGTGTGCTTCTCCCAGAGAGGAACACTGCTAAATGAACCAACAGCATTTGTCATCTTTACAATGTGGGCTAAAATCCTGATTGATCATACCTGAATTATCTATTTTTAAAAAAGATCAAGTAGGTTCCTTCCCCATGGGATACAACACAAAAAGACAAACAAATAGATAAAGAGACAAACAAACTAGTAATTTTATGGGGCTTAGCAACAGAGCCTTCTCTTGGGCTAACGAGTGGTCCATAAAGGCAATACAAAATATGGCCCTTTATTTATATATGACTGATGATAACTTTAGAGCATAGCAAAATACAAAAACACATCTTCCCTTCCCGGGTCTGTATTTGAATACTATATTTGGCCAGCATAAAGAAAAAAAAAAACATTAGGTATAATCAAGCTGCTCTCCTGTTGATTTTCTGAACTGCCAAAAAGGAAACAGACTGGAACAGAACTGAAAAATGAGAAATGATTTAATGTTTTTTTCTCATATGCGTGTACTGGGAGTGAGAGGTCTATTTTGTGGGGTCTTTGTTACATAGACAGTGAAATCTTAAAACACTAAGGGACAGATTTATCAAATTCACATGAATGATTCGAAATTTGATCGAATTTTCAAAAACATTTGAATTAGAATTTTCAAATGTTTTTGAAAACCACTTCGACCATCGAATTTTGAAAATTCTATCGCATTGAATGATTTGAATAAAAATCTATTCAAATATTCGACATTCAAATAACTTGCCCTTTAAATTTTTATTCGACTGCCTAGTTCGCCAGTTTCAACCTATCGAATTGGTTTTAATTATTTTTGATTGAATAAAAAAATTTCGATCGAATGGTTAGCCAGTTTCAACCTATCGAATTGGGTTTAATTATTTTTGATTGAATGAAATTTTTTTCGATCGAATGGTTAAGATCGTTTTAATTCCCTTAAAATTTGATGGTCGAATTGGAGGGTTTTTTAACCCTCGAATTCGACCCTTAGTAAATCTGCCCCTAATAGTTGCTAGAAATGCAGACAAATTCACATATTTTGCAGAGGGCTTTCTAGTTTTTATTTATGTTAAAGTGGAACATTACTCAATTTTTTTATCATAGTGAAAATGATGCAGTTTTAAGCAACTTTTCATTTTATATTTTAAACATGTTCAGTTGTTTTAGGTGTATTTATACTTTCAATTGAAAGCAGTGTTTATTTATTCCTGTGTTCTCTGCACTCACTTTACATTCTGACTCATAAATAATCACCTCCAGGTCTGTTTATCACCTAGCTACACTGCATAAGGGCTGGGACAGACAGGGAGATTCGGGGAGATTCTGTCGCCTGGCGATTAATCGCA
>CM044434.1:122124570-122159608 GCA_024363595.1 Xenopus borealis | reverse complement strand
GGGCCCATAATTTTTTTTTGCAGGGGGGCCCTGTGACTTCTAGTTACGCCACTGCCTAAATGATTATATTTGGAAAAGCATTTCTTTGGCAAAGTTCTACCACTTAATAAAACTTTCCTTCAGGAGAATGTTATTTGGCTATGCTGATTTGATCAAAATGAACAAAGGTCGCTATTATTCCTGGGACAATACATCATTAAAACATGTCGCTATTTTGTGAAAATTAAAAATTTTGCTCATTGCAAATAGAAATAGTTAAAAGCAAACTAATTTATTTATTTCCTTTCATCTAAGAAACCTAAGAAGGAAATAAAAGTTGTGTGTTTATGTCTAAATCCAACATTTTGGATTTATGACAATACAAAAAGGGCATTAACACAATTGATTTCCTTTACCTTCTCAGGACTTATACAATCAGAGCCCTCTTCATCTTGTGAATCTCTTCTGAAACCAGGTGGCAAAGCAGGACCTAGAACAGGCCTAAAAAGAAGTATGCCATTACTGAGAATAAACGGGTGAAATTAAAAGTGAATCACACTACATCAGTATTTGTAGAAATTCTTAGGGGCAAAACCAATATTTAAAGGACCAGTAAAATCAAAAAATTTAATTGTTTTAAAGTAATAAAAATATAATGCAGTGTTGCCCTGTACTGGTACAGCTGCTGTATTTGCTTCAGAAACACTTCTATTTATATAAATAAGCTGCTGTGTAGCCATGGGGCAGCCAAAGGAGAAAAGGCTCAAGTTACACAGCAGATATCAGATAAGCTCTGTAGAACATAATGTTATCTGTTATCCATTACTTAGCCTGTGCCATTTAGCAATTTGTCAATTTCCGCCATTGCTACTTAGCTGCTTGTTTATATGAACTATAGTAGTGTTTCTGAAGCAAACAGATCAGTTTTAACAGTGCAGGGCAACACTACATGATATTTTCTTTAATTTAAAACACTTTCATTTTTTGGTGTTACTGTTCCTTTAACACTTTATGTTCAAGATATTGTTTACTTTCTAAACACTTTCTTACATTTCAGCTGTTTTTTGCACTAGAAATAAATACTTTTTTCAATCGCTTTCCATTTTTTTTTTCTCCAAATTTTAAGTTTACTTTTGAATATTCCTGTCCCTGTTGTTTCAGTCTGGCAATTGAGTAAACCAGGTGCAAATAGTGAACGGTTACAATTTTCTAAATTTGGTTGATGCCTTTAATTAAGCTTTGGGATTCTGTGCTCTGCAGGGTCCTCTCCCAGAAGTGCTTTTGAAAGCCATAAAGTGAAAAATGAAACTTCAATATTAGAAAAATGGTCGCAAATAGATAATAGAAAGTAACTGGTCTTTATTTCTGGAGAACAATCTGAAAACGACTGAAATGGAAAAATGTTAGAAAGTGAACAACCCCTTTGAAAATTCATCTGGGAGGAAAAAAATTGAAATTCAAGTAACGTGACTTTAAGGGGGTTATCTATCAAAATCTAAAATGTTGTAACTATTTTCTGTAAACCACTCCGACCAAATCTTCGTGGACCTACCCATTTAGCAATACATTTTCAGGAAAATTTCTTGTGTGGGAAAAGACTCAATAAAAGTCCAAAGCATGCAATTTTTTGGATTTGTCTGCGAACAATGCAACTTTTTTTTGAATCTGATGCCCGAAACCTCAACATCTTCAGATTATTAAACGAAACCAAGTGCAGATCAGAATATCTTTAAATTGTCAAAAGGACATCCACCATTAACTTCTACATGAACTCAGCACATCAGATTCACTAAAGGGTGAAGTGGCTAATGCTAGTGACTTTTCTACCCTAGAAACCAAATTGCTGACACTGCAAAATAGAGAGCTGCTGAATAAAAAGCTAAATATCTATAAAACCATAAACAATAAAAAATGAAAACCAATTGCAAATTGTCTCAGAATATCACTCTCTACGTTATACTAAAAGTTAACTCAAAGGTGAACAACCCCTTTAATTTTACAGTGGGCTCGTGTGTAGGGCATCATACTAACTCTCTTGTCTTTACAACTTTAAATTTCCCGCCCTATGCAAATTGACATTAGCACAAGATCACTAGCAGATTTTCACCGCTAGTGCATCTTCTCTATGAAATGCTCGCATGGCTGATGTAGCGCTAGCAAAAAGTCACCGGCATGTTGCATTTTAGTGAATTAGCGTATTTGTAGCGAATTTGCGCCTGGTGAAGTGGTGCGAAGCGGATGTTGGCAAAAATTCGCCTGTTAGTGAATCTGCCCCAGCCTGTCTGATCTGAAGTACTTTTATATTCAGACTTTTAACACCATCTGGGTTACTAAATCTTGAAATATTCAAAGTGTCTGACTAATCGGACTAATAATAAATAACCCCCTAATGATTTGGATGTGATTTGGTTATCCACTAGGGATTGATCCAAATCTAAATTTGCAAAATGTGCAGAGATTTGCTTGAATCCTGAATTAAATTCTCCCCCAGACATAACTACTGTTTATTAAGCAGGCCTACTTAGAAATGAGAAATAAGACACGTGATGGAACAATTCTACTAGTTACCACCATTTATTAACTAAATATTCCAATGCATTGCAGCTGGTCATTATATAAACAAATGCATAAAAATACCATTACAATAAAAAAAAAATTTGTAAAGCAGCAACGTCAAATCTACCTTTTATATTTCTAGTTAAAACAAAGAGAAAAGAGTACAGTAATGGTCAGGCAGGAAGGATCATGTTGGTTAAAATGCTTGATCATGCATGCTTGAAATGTGGTCCAAAACATGCTGATTTAAAAAAAGTATGCAGGGTTATTCTGCTTGGTGAATGTGCTCTTTTGTAATTGATTCTCATTGCCCATCTGCCCCTCTTTAAGAGGAACCTTCATGAAAATATAAAATAAGCTTCACCACACTAAAATAAGACTTTTTCAAGCAAAATCAGTAAAAAAAACAAATGTGTGTTCTGCATTGTTTATGAAACAATATAGTTCAGCTTCATTCTCACTTCATACAGTCGTGGCAGATGATGTGTTGGAGTCAAATACAGCCTTTGAGGGGTGCTGCCTTTATCTAGATGATGTATTGTAGCTCCCTCTTTTCAAGATCATCAGAAATCCTCTTTATAAATGCACAGGATGGTAAAATCTCTAAGGGAAATCTTAGATTATGGGAAAAAGTTAATATATCCTTCTAATGTTTCATTCTGATGATTTAATGTTCTGATTGTCCTTGTGTTTCTGTACTTGTGTGACATTGATTATAATAAAAAAAAATCCTCCTCACCATCTAATTGTGTATCATGGGCATTAGGTCCCCATTCTATTGCATAAAGAAAGATGTTGGCATGATACAAAGCTTGCCTTTATTACAGTGTGCACAAAATGGTGCCTGCCACAATGTGATTGTGAATTCCCTGGCTAAAAGCAACAACATTGAAATAATTTATATAGTGTAAGTGAAGTTTATTTTGCATCATAAAATCAAATTTGGAAATAATTTCTAGGGTGAGAAGTCCCCTTTAAAAGCAATGCAAAGAATACAGAACTCCCTTAACCTCCAAAACCGCTACTTATTTTGCAAAATGGAAATTATATACTAGAACTGAACAAGGTTCAACGCATGTAACAAGTAGCTTCAGTATAATGATTTAGCATGTTATATTTTACATACCTTTCTGGAGAATCTGACTTCTTCTTAAATCCTGGTGGAAGTGCTGGGCCAAAAAAATCATCATCTGCTTCTGCGGTGACTATAGGCAGACTTTGTTTGCTGTGGAGGATATTATACTCTAATGACAGCTTCGACACCACATTAAAGCAAAAATATATTTTGAATATACCAGGATATTTATGGCAATAGACAGGGCATTAGAGCAAATGAGTGTGGCTAAGATTTCAGGAATTCTGTGGCAAGACTGAGATTTTGTGAACATTGGAGACATGGGGAAGGTACTGTAAAATGAATTACTAAAATCAACATGGAAACAATTAACCATTGTTTACAAATGGCAAAATAATCAGCAGACTTGTGACATTCAGACTTTGTTATACTTTTCCAGTAACAGGCAGACCAACAAAATGCCATCTTCACTGCTGCCACAATAGCCACACAAACGCAAACTCATCTGCTCAGTGTTCTTTTTGTCTATCCATAAGTGACTTTTTTCAAAATACACTAATATAATTGAGCAAATGTGAGAATGACTACTAAAAGCCAATAAGGAGATAATAAGGAATGGTAGGTCTTCAAAACAGGGGCAGCATAGGCAAGACTGAAACAGCACTTTAAACCAGTGTCAATTTGAACAATGAAACAAAATCAAGAGGATTGTGATTATAAATAGAGCAACTTATATTTCTTAAAATGAGACCAACACAAATGAACATTTAAAGAAATGGTATAGTTGCACGTGAAACTTGATAATTCTCCCAGTAGCAGCATCATTTTAGTTCTCTGCCTCTACTTCATACTGGGCTAGGGTGCAAATTGCACTGGAGATGCAGAACACAAAATGAGGTGGCTATGTGAAAACAAGGGGATCTTTCTTTTATAAAAATGTTGCAAATGTTGCTAACAATTGTGTATCTGATTCAAAAAGCTAATTGTTAGCAACCAAACTTTTTCAAAAGTCCCATAGTACCACTTCTACTAGGCATTTGCTAAAAGCATCATTCAGTAATAAATCCACCACAAATGATTTGCTGTTTACACAAAAAACCAAACCGAAATGCTAATTTGCATTTCCAAACACAACTACAATGGACACAAGTCCATTATATTACTGTACTAAATATCCCCCTACTTCATAGTGTTGGTCCTTTCTAATCTTGTATCTCTTTGTAATTTTAATAAATTGAGGGCTTTTCTTTCCCTTACTATCTCCAATATAACATAATTCAACTCCATTTCTGGTCTCCTGAAATACATCATGTAGTCCAGCATTAAAATGTCCGCATTTAAAGGGAAATCATAGGCTAATATTAAAAATGTGCTTATAACTGTCTGAACTCCCCCCGCCCCCTCAAAAAAAAAAGTTTTCTTCCAATTCCACAGATTGAAAGGAAATCATGATAGTCTGCCTGTGCAGTCAGTGACCAGTCACCCCTGCCCCTCAGGCTCAAATGGCAATCCAATCCCTCCCTTATTCTATTAGTGGTAGATTCTGAGAATTTAAGTCCCTCTACTTTCTGGAGAATGTGTACCCCACTCACTCTAAGGGCAGAGACACACAGCCAGATTCTGGGAGATCAGTTGCCTGGCGAGTGCTTATAGATGGAAAATGCGCTTCTTGGGGTGTTAATAGAAAGTATTTTGTACCTTTTTATTATGCAAATTAATTTCATGACCATGGCTTGATTTTTTTTTTTTTTTTTTTTTTTTTTTTTTTTTTTTTTTTTTTTTTACAGCGACACTGACCTTCCTTTATGATATTTGTTTTTGGATGTATTTGAACTTCTTTTGTATGATTCTGATATGGACTCCTGATCACTGTCATCGGATGAGTCTGAGCTGCTGCTGCTGCTGTCACACTTGTAGCCAGGTGGCAGCACTGGGCCTGCAACTAAACAACAGAGAAAGTATTAGCAGGACGCAATGGTTGATACTTTTTAGTGAAACTCCTAAAAGAAATAGCTTATTAATAACTTGAAATATGGAAGGATGTAACAATTACTAAGTCTCTTATCCTGATTATACTGTAAGTGTTTTTCTGTTGGCATACATACTTTCCAGTTAAACATAGCTAAGGTAAACCGGGTGGAAAATACATCAGGGGTGATTGTAATGCAATACAGTAGAACCCAGATTTTTCAGGGGACCAGAAAAAAAATTGTGTAAAATCCAGGAAAATATAAAATCAGGAAAATGTATAATGCATAATACATAGGTGGGACCACAAAACATGTAACACATGTAAATTATGTAAAATAAGAAAAAATCAGGGGATGTAAAATGGGGCTTGTACTGTATATCTATATACTGCCTTTTATGTATTACACTTATTTCCTGCAGTTGCTGCTGCAACAAAATGATTTGGAAAAATAAAAACACTTTACTTTGAAACAAAAAAATACTTTTAGGACGCTTATAGGAGAAGGAAAGCTATGGAGGTTTTTTATTTCCAATAAGTTAGCTGCAATCGTGCAAGCTACAATGCTATATTTATTCTGTAGAATGTTTTACCATACCTGAGTAAAACGATCTAGAAGCTCTCTGATTATTTAGGATAGCAGCTGCAGTTTTGGCTTGGTGTGACATCACTTTCTTGCTGAGCCTCTATCTGCTCACTTATAGCTCTGGGCTCAGATTACAGCAAGGGGGGATAGAATTCTATTGTGTCTACTTGTATATCGGACGATTCAGCTCTAGATGTTTGTATTGAAACTAATATAAATAATTGTAAATCTATGGCCACCTATGCAGATGAATATTTTTTAAAGATTTTTTTTTGTCAGTATCGCTTTGTGTTATCAAACCCAATATGTTGCATGACACAGCTTCCTTATTAAAGCAAGCCATTCAATTTATTGTGTAGAATGTTCCTAGAATGTACCTAATCTGAATGATTTATGTTGCATTTAGTAAACACTCCTGCAGTCAGTAAAGGCAGTAAAGGGGATTATATGGAATTGTTTAAAGGGTCACTGTTGGGGCGCTTTTGTTAATGCACATGCGGCTACTGTCATGGTGGCTCGGACCGGGAGCTCCCTCCCGGTGCGAGCTTGCCTGCGCTGGTGGGGGGGAATTTTGTTTTAAAAAAACTGGTGCCCCCAAACGGAATGCAGGCTCTATCAGCCTGCACCTTTGGTTGGAGGTACCTTTTTTAAGCCATAGGTGCCCTTTAACCATAAATAAGCCTCACCCAAATTAAAGGAATAGTAACACCAAAAAATCAAAGTGTTTTAAAGTAAAGAAAATATCATGTAGTGCTGCCCTGCGCTGTTAATAGGGTTGCCACCTGTCCGGTTTTGACCCGGACAGCCCGGTATTTTGAAGGGCTGCCCGGGTCAATGCTTCCTGCCCGGTTTTCCAAATAAGGAAAACCGGGCGGGATTAGCTTGATTGACGTCGCCATCGGCCAATCGGCGATCGCGGCGCCATAGCTCCGCCCACGGACATCACAGGTCCACCCACTGACGCCACGGGCCCTCCCCCCCCTGTCCGGCTTCAGCCACAGGGAAAGGTGGCAACCCTAGCTGTTAAAACTGATCTGTTTGCTTCAGAAATGCTACTATAGTTCATATAAACAAGCTGCTAAGTAGCAATGGTGGAAATTGAAAAACAGCTACATGACACAGGATAAGTAATGGATAACAGATAACATTATGTTCTTCAGAGCTTATCTGCTGTGTAACTTGAGCCTTTTCTCCTTTGACTAGTTGCCCCCATGGCTACACCGCAGCTTATTTATATAAACAATAATAGTGCTTCTGAAGCAAACACTGCAGTTTTACCAGTGCAGGGCAACACTGCATTATACTTTTATTACTTTAAAACAATTACATTTTTTTAAATTACTGGTCCTTTAACTGGCCACAATGCATTTTGTTTAGAATTTATGTTACAGGTACATAATTCCTTCCCAATCAGCTCTGAGCCGAGCTGCACTATTAGCCACCAGGGAGGGACTGTTATTGCTAGGCTATATATGTTATAAGATATTACTATTATTACTCAGATAATAAACCAGTGGTGGTTCCGCGTTTGTCTCAGAACAAGTGATGTCTGAGCAGCACAGGCAGCAGTACTAGAGGAGAAATACACAAAATAAGGACTAACAACTATCAGGAACAGAAGAGAAAGAGCACAGGAAGTCATAAGATTATACTGCACCTTCCTCAGCTTCTTCTTCCTGATCTTGGGCTTGAAACCCAGGAGGCAGCGCTGGACCGATCAGTTCCCGAGACATCGCGTATACAATACAATCCAGCTGGAACACCGTGACGTAGATTCAGTGCGACGCGATTTCCGGTGCGCTCAAATGACAGCGCGCAAATGTATGGAAGCCGAGGCGGTGGAACTGTTTCAATACTTAGCATTTTGGGTTGACAGACTGCAGTTGTGATTATTCAACACCGTTGAGATAGAAGATAATATTTGTTTAGAGCCGTATGGCAGGGCTAAAAAGATATTGCTAGTTGCACAGACCCTGCCTTGTTTTTCATGATTAATTCCCGCTGGCTGAGTGGCAGAAGCCACGGCATAAACAAACAGGCACGTGTGAGGTGGCTAACTCTCTGTATAAACTTTCACAGGGAGTCGGAGGTTTATCATACTTCCCATCCCAACTGTCGTTTTTTTCGAGGGACAGTCCCTTTTTTGACAGCTCAACCTGCAGTCCCTCATTTGTACTGGGAAGTCCCTTTTTTTCTCTGCACTGAACAGCCAGAAAAAGAAACAAAGTTTCTAACTTAATTGGCTTTTGGCAGAGAGCCCGGGACGACTAACAGGTGCAAATAAGATACTTTGTAACAATTATGAGATAAGAAAATAAGTAACCAGTGGCGTACAGGATGGGCACCTGGGCCCCCCTGTCGGGCCCTTACCTCTAGCTGTAAAATTTCCCCATAGAAAACCACCTGCCATAACCATTATTGTGGCTTGGATGGGCCCCAAGGGGGTGGGGGCCCTGGTGCAATTGCACCCTCTGCACCCCTAGTAGTTACGCCACTGACTATTATTAACATGTATTTCTATAGCGCCAACTTGTTGCGTAGCGCTGTGACTAACAATATAGATAAGGAGAAATATTTTCAAACTTTCATAGCCAAATTTTGTAAAATGAACATCGTACTTAGGGGGGTGTGGCCACAAAATTTAGCCACCCTACAAGAAAAAAAAAAATTTGTCCCTCTTTTTACTTCCAAAATGTTGGGAGGTATGATATACAGTGGTTGGGAGTGAGAAGAGGTTGTGTTGCCTGTATCAAAAATGGCGTAATTTTTAGTTTACACGGAAGTGAGAGAATAGTTGAACCGTTTTCTGATGTCTTCGGTGTGCTAGTATGGAGAACAGCAATCCGTACCCGGCACCGGTGCTCAGACCTCGGATGTTTTCAGCTGGGCTCTGCACTGGCTCACCGCTCACTGTTCCATGGTTTGATTGTCCTCCATCTACTCCTCAGGGGCTGTGGGGTGGAGGATGCAACCACTGGTGAGTGGTGACCCCAGTACAGGTAGCAAGTAGCAGCATGGAGGTGAGTGCTGGGAGGAATGGCATCTGTATAACACAATATATTGAATAACTTTCAAAAATGGATATGCATGGCTCTTTTTCGTGAAACGTTAAAAGCTTCTTTGACATAGTGCACATAGTCTTTATTATTATTATTAGTAAAGACTGTGCCCTGTGTCAAAGCTGACATGATTAATCTAACAATAAATAAAGAAGCTTTTAGTGTTTCATGAAAAAGAGCCATGTATATCCATTTTTGAAAGTTGTGAGGACGCTGTGTTGCCAGGGATCTGGACCTTGGACAAGTAATGGGCGGGAGCCAATTGGGAAGCTTCACACTGGTGAGAGAAGTGTTTTACAATATATCGAATGCCTGATTTATTCCTAAATTCAGTAGGGGGCACCGAGGACACAAAAAGTGAAGAGGTCATTCATTTACAGGGCTACATGTCATTATAAGTAGGGATGCACTGAATCCAAGATTCTGCCTTTTTCAGCAGGATTCGGATTCGACTGAATCCTTGTGTATGTCCAAACCGAATCTGATCCTAATTTGCATATGTAAATTATATGTGGGAAAGGAAATCATGTGACTTTTTGTCACAAAACAGACGTATTAAACATTTTTTCACACTTTTTCCTTTCCCGCTCCTAATTTGCATATGCAAGTAAGTATTCAATTCACTATTCAGCTGAATCTTTCACAAAGGCTTCGGTTGAATCCCAGAAAGTGGATTCTGTGCATTCCTAATTATAAGCACCCAGAAACTCAGTGCTTGTGATTACCGTAGGATTCATTAAATGATAGTTATCGCTAAAATTAAATGCTACACTGGCTGAGCTGTATAGGGACCACAGTAGTGTTCAGCGTATCTGAACAAATATTCCTATATCCATTCAGCACATATTGATGGATATTGAATTCCTGATGGCAGACACTAAGGGGTAGATTTATCAATGGTCGAATTAAAATTTTTGAGTTTTGTTTTTTTTTATGGCCAAAACCGTCAAATTCGACTAGGGAGTTATCCAAATTCAATCTGCACCTGCAAGCATTGCCTCAGCTCAGGTGCATGTAGATGAGGCAGACTTCGGTGCTTAATCATGACATTTTGCATTCTGTGCAAAAATCCGCCTGCAGTTCAGGACACAAGGAGGGCAACGAAGAATCCTTAATAGTATGCATTGTCTGGCCCTTAAAGTGCTGACATTGGTGAGGCTTGTGTTCTTAATGTGTGATTTAGGTTATTCAGATGCCACTTAATTAAATCACCTCTGAACTTGCTGCTGTTCTAGTAACCTATGTATGAGTTGGCAAGTGTGTTTTATATAAGTCTTAATAGTATAAATTCAAGTTTCTTGTTGTGCTTGTTCTTTAGGTGGACATGGACATTTTAATCGTGAAAGCCGAATGCCATTTATTGCCCCTTCAACGTTACTTTCACCCTGTTGTCAAAGGAAGAGTAACTGCAAAAAATGAAAGTGTTTTAAAGGTATGACTATAATTTACTGTTCCATGCACTGGTAAAACTGGTGTGTTTGCTTCAGAAACATTGCTATAATATATATAAATCAATTGCTGTGTATACATGGGAGAAACCACTCAAGCACAGGATACACTGTAGATAACAGGTAAGTTCAGAGGAATCCCACTGTATGCTACAGAGGTTCTTTGCTGTGAATAGGGCTGCCACCCAGCCGGTATTTTGCCAGCCAGTATTTTACCGGCCGGCCTTGCAAGGGCTGGGGCCAGTATTACAAATTTACCGGCAATGTAGTTGCCGGTAATTTGTAATACTGTTACAAAAAGCCCTCGGCCCTTCACATTAAACTTGTTCGTTCCCCAACGCTGCGGTGGCCCCACCCCCTTAATAGTCACTGCCCCACCCCATTTGAGTGTCATTTTCCATGACCCCGCCCCTTTTATGTTGCTCCCCGACCCCTTTGCCCCACCCCCCAGCACTAGCCGGTATTTTTTTTTTTTTTAAAGGTGGCAACCCTAGCTGTGAACCATGTGCATTTCTCCGTTTTCAGCTTGAATGGCAGCTTCTTTATATAAATCTTAGCTTTTGTGAAGCAAACACGTTTTACCAGTGCAGGGCAACACTACATTATACACTACATATTCATTTTTTGCTGTTCTTGTTTCTTTAAAGCTTACATATCATGTCTAGATTATTGTCACCTGAACATATTCAGTGCAGTTAAACATGATCACTGTATATTATATCTATAATAGTATACTATAATAGTGCAGTTAACCATGCTGTTTACACATTGCTGTCTGTTTCTTTGGTAATCTTTAGTATTCTGATTATCACCTTCTAGTCTTATATCTGAACTTAAATTGTAAATTTTAATAAAATATAGGGGAACAATATTTTCTTACATGGAAAGGGCTAAGCAAACAAATGCAAATGAAGTAGGTCACACAAGGGTATGTGTTGCATTTAGTGGTGGAAGCTGGTGTAGCTCTGGGCACATATGTTTACTGGGCAATGAGTACACACACAGCTGAATTTAGAATTCTTTCTACTTACTTAAAGGGGAGCTTCACCAGAATGTTTTAATTAAGCATAAAGGATAGAAATTTTAATTCTAACTTTCTATACAAATTTAATTTATAATGTCAGTGTTTTTAAGGTTATGAAATATGGGCTGATTAAGGTGATTATTTTGCCTCAGTGATTCTAGTTCAGCAAACCGGCAACAAAATGCTTGGAATATTTACTAGGTGTATTTCCTGACCAAACTACTGTTGCATGCAAGCACTGCTGCATTTTTAAATGACCGATTCCTGACCCACTAGAGCATTCTCAGATCTAGGTGACTGGCACTAAGGGTGGTTCTTAGTACTGTGCTTTTTGCTACTAGAGCAGGAAATCACCTCTTCAGTCCAATGCCCTGAATTTCCCCTTCTGCCATTGTTCTTGCAGATGTATTTATAAATGAAATTACAATTGAAAGCAGCATTTGTTTGTCATTCCTTTTACTTACCGCCAGTTCTGACTCATGACACCATGTAGCCTATACCAGCTCTTCTCCAAGCTACTCTTCTTCTCAGGAATCGGCTGACTTATTTTACCAGAGTCTGTACCGGCAGTGTAGGGAATAGAAAGGGACAGACACACTGCTTTCAGTTACGTTTGCAAATAACACTTTCATATAATATAATTAATATATAAGTTTTGGGTAGAGTTCGCCTTTACACTACTACAAGAATTGCACAGTTTGCACTAAACACAAAAAAAAGATTGTAAAAAGCCAATATTGAAAGTTGTTTGAGACTGATTTAGAAATGCTTATCCATTCTGCCACAATTTATTTAGTTTTCATTTCTCTTTAGATTCATGCTCCTGGAGCTAAGAGAATTAATCTTGATACACCAGAAGAAATTGCAAAATCTAGAGAAGAAAGTATGTACTATTTGTTGTTTGTGCACCATTACATTTTGATTACTGAGCACATATATGTTATATAAGCAGTAGTCCATCATACAGAGGAATTCTCTACACATTGGGAGAATAATTATCTACCTCTCAAGAACCAAATGAAGTAGCTTAAGTTTCCATGCGTGCCCATTTTAGCTAAAAAAATAACAAAACCCACAGGCTTCTTGTGATTAAAACAATAAGCACAAGTCCCTTTTTATTGTGCTTATGTTGTACAAATTGTTACTCTTCCCCATATAAGTTACAGTAAAAATACGCAAGTTCTACTGGATCATTGTTTCACTTGTGGATGCTGTAGTCAAGCTTGTTGGTATATATGGATGGAAAGAGAAACATGTGTGCCATGTATATTCAACAAACTTTGTGTAATGGTGTGAATATAATGAAGAGGCTTGGTGAAATGATTCACAATTACACCTTTAGAGCTTCTGGGCAGAAGTGTTTCTTGCTGACTTGAGGGACAGTTGAGGGTTGGCTCCAGCAGCAAGTGCAAATGTTGTACATACAATGCACCACCAAAGAGTAAATAAAATAACAATGAGAATAAAATTCAAATTTTGGAACAGGACTGACTGCCCACCACCCAGACAGTCGTCTCAACACCCTGTCTACAACTGTAATGGATTTAGTGACCCCTTTCCCTTGTGGTTGGTAAAATGCATCAGTGACCCAAAAAATCCAGTCATGAAGTGACCTTATTCAGAGATCATGACAGTGCTTATTATATTTATATTAGATGGTTTATAAACTGTGTGAATACAAACTTAGGTAAATGTTTAATTAGCCTCTGTCGCAGCAGGAAAATTTTTGTTTTTTCTGAGCTAATGTGTTCTTAAAATACTAAAAAGAAAATAAGTAAATTGTTCCATACCTCGCTTTATACTTGAATTAAATGTAAGTAGAGTTTTCAATTTTTTCTCTTTAAGAAGTTTTCCAACACTAGCAAACATTGCCAAGAAGCTGCAACTCTAGAAAGAGAGGAAAAAACATGGAGAAGTGTTAACAACCTCTCAGTTTGGGTATGTGCAATTCTTATTTTTTTGTTTTGACACCTGTGAATGGCAATAATCATCAAAATACTTGTATTGATGCTGATTGGTAAGTAGGGTTGCCACCTTTTCTTGAAAAAAATACCGGCCTTCCTATATATTTAGCTTTTTTTCCTATTAATAACATTGGGCTCAACCATCAAAAATACCGGCCAGGCCGGTAAAATACTGGCCAGGTGGCAACCCTATTGGTAAGCCAGTAGCTACTTGGAGGCACATACTCCTGTGTTAGGAACTTGGAATATTAGGCTAAAACATATTTATATTGTTTATACATTTTCTCCTTTTCTGAATACTGTTGGATGCTAGCTAGACTCTGAATGCTTTTGTTTTAACTTGCGCAAAGAAAAGAATAAATGCTTCCATAAACATTGGGGTATGTCAGCAAAGTAGTTTGTGATTTTGTTGCCTTGCTTCATACTTCATTCATTCATTCATTCATTCATTCATTCATTCAGGAAAGCATCACTGTTTTTACCTTTATTTGTGTTATCCACAGTCTTCATCATTAATCAATACATAGTTTAACTGACTTGAAATAATGTGTATCATGCACAGTTTTTGCTGAGAGTGATTTAACCTCCAGGTTTTATGGGGCTTGCTTTTATTCAGTCAAAGCTAAGCTTCCAGTATTCTGCCATTAGTCACTAGTGTGAGCTGCTTGGAAACTATTAGAGGGAACAGAGCATAAGGGATATAATTACAATTGTACCTCTCAATATTTCATTTTGCTAATTAGTAGAAAAAGTTGAGTGCTAAAATATGAAGAAAAATTGTTTAACATTTTCTTTATGATTCAGGAAGATAAAAGGGACGAATAGAGGGCAGTTCAGTGAAGAAATTTTAAGAAAAACTTCAGAAAAATGAAAATGCACATGAAGATGGCACCTCTAATGCTGAAACAGAAAAAAGAGCATATTCTCAAGAGGGAAATGTGGCCCGAAAGGGAAACAATCATGAACCCCTAAATATATTGGTGGGCAGGGTTCCTGATAAGAAAGATTTTATTTATTTCTTAGTAAATAATGTTTTCAGTTACTTCCAGGTATGAATGGACGTAACATTCCAGCTTCTCTGCAGTCCTGAAATCCATTCTCATATAGCGGCTCAAAGAGTGAACAGACCTTTCGCCACTGCACTAGATGTGAATGCTAAAATTCGTAATTAGTAAATTAGGCTGTGGAGCTCCTAAAATACTGAGCATGTACCCCAATATTTATCAGACTTGCAAACTGGTATGTCTCTAGTATTTCTGATATAAAGCAAACCTTGTCCTGAATATCTGCACCCTTTACTAATAAAAGAAAAGAATGCACGGCAGTATATTAATACTTTAATTGCTTATGTTGTCAATTTATTTAATAACAATTAGAATGTTTTCAAGCAGTTAATTTACAATACATTTCCTTGACTTATAGAACAACGATGAAGCCAAGGTGAGCACAGGGTTGTCTGTAGTTCCAAAGCATATAACTTCTGCCTTGAGCAAATATATCTGCAGCTATGGCAACTCTTCCGACAGTGACTCTGAACCCATTGGTAAGAACTGATGTGTTTTCTCCTTAAGTCTGCTTAAGTCTTTGTAGCAATTACAACTTTTGTTTTCCTTTAAATGTCCTACACAAAAACATGAATTATGGATACTAGGAAACACAGTATATACTTAGGCTTACTTATAGGCTTGAATGGTTTCAGTGTTTCCTGTTAAGATGAATGAACCCACATTTCCAAAATTAAGGTAAAAGGACAGGTGGAGTGAGCTGTATTTGCATATGGAAACCCTCCCCTAAGCACCAGTAAAGAACCCCACAACTCTCCATAACCCTATGTTGCTCTGCAGGACTTCATTGGTTATCTGCAAATACTCAACTACCTGCAGGGCTAACAAATTAGCTACCTAGGATTCTTATTTGATATTCGGTACCTCCCGCTCCAGTTTTTTTACAAAAGTGTTCACTTGAAACTAAAATGCTTTACATCCCTAATTAAGAAATATGTTTCGTTAAAATTTGTGTTAATAAAAATAATAGCTATGGAGGAATAAAAGAAAATTCCTAGAGAATTTTTTGTTCAAATGTAAACGTCCTCTGTTCCAGTCCGTTACAAAATACATATCCAATGTAATGTGTTGTCAGTGTTGGGATTGGAAGCAAAACAGCAATCAAATGCAAAAAAATAAAACAGGTGGTTAAACATTATTTCATACGTCCAAACCTAGGGTAATACTTTACCATGTTAAATGTGACTTTAGTATTCAATTATAAATAATTATTATTAATTCAGGGACTGAAATCAACCCTCTAGATGTGATTTTGGTTCTCCACCAGATTTCAGATTCCAGGTTTTGTAAATGGATACTGTTTTAAAACAAACCATTTCAGGCCAGCGTATTTTGCTTTCCTCTTTTGGGCTCACATTTTCTTTTGTTACATAGCATGGTATCTGTAATAGATACAACATTATTCTTGCCTTTTTCTGTCTGTTACACAACATCTTTGCTGTGTTCCATAGAAACAACCATGATAGTGAATCATTTTCCAAGCTAGTTCTGGGCTCATGGCTAGAATTTGATCGCTGAATGCACAACTATTTTAGCAGTGGCACTTTCTTGTTTATATCCAAGATGCCATTCAACATAGTAACCCACTTCTTAAAAATAACTGAATCCTTTCTCTTTTAGAACAACCCATTAGATGTATTAAGGCAGCTTTGGAAGAGAATAAGGAGATACTTCAGACGCACATGCCGATTGCTGCTCGCACAGTATTAAGTGACAGGCCGGAACAGGAATTAAAAACCCAAACACACAGCCCACCAGAGCAACGGATCTCACACTAAAATTCCTCCTGACTAAAGTCACAGGAAACATGGAAAGAAGCCACTCGCTGCTTCAACTAGATGCCAAACTACTCTTCTGGACATGGTAAAAAAAGAAAACAATGATTTTTGTTATTCTGCATTTTTTCTTTTAATTTGTTTTCCTATCCAGTTCAACAATTTAGGCTGAACAATTCAATTTTATATAAGCTTAGTGTGGTGGCTTCAGCATACAGCATTCTTGATGTTTATCACTAGTTCTGTTCATTTAGGATAGTGATCCCCAACCAGTGGCTTGTGAACATGTTGCTTACCAACCCCTTGGACATTGTTCCTAGTGGCCTTAAAGCAAGTGCTTATTTTTGAATTCCAGGCTTGGAGGAATATTTTGGTTGCATAAAAGCCAGGTGTACTGCCAAACAGAGCCTCCTGTAGGCTTCCAATCCACATGGGGGCTACTAAATAGTGAATCACAACATTTATTTGGCAACCCCAGGGCCTTTTTTCTTACTTTTGTTGCTCCCCAACTTTTTTAAACTGAGTGTGGCTCACTGGTAACAAAACTTTGGGGGAATTAGAAGAACAGTAAGTTGGTAATCAAGCAAGTACAATCTCCATCATAGCTGGTTTCCAAGTAAAACATTGGAAGGTAAATAGTGCGATGGGCATGAGCTTTAAATTGAAAGATTTGAGTTGCACTGAGTTGGTCAAAACGCTGATTTATGTGGGTTAGTATACTATGCTAACACTGATTTTTATTCTTCTCTTCTAGTTACTGGCTAATGACATCAGACATGAAGGGAATGTAATTTTGCAGTGTGTACGGCATATCCTTCAGAATAACTTATTTTATAAACCTGTGGACATTACGTCTGAGAGAGGAACGCCTCATCAAATAGCTATTGCTGTTTCAGCAAGTAATGGTGTGGGACAGAGGGAATGTTTTATAGCAAAGAAAACTCTTGAGTTACATACTTCTGTGTCTAGTGACCAACATAAGAGACTTAATGCAGAAAAGAAGGAAGCTCTTGTTCAGGTGGATGATGAGATTTGGGAGACCTCCAATATCTCTGGTGAATCATCTATTGTATAACAACTTTTCTTGAATAAAACGCAATTATAGATTTTTTCCCACGGGAGCTAGATGTTTTCTATGTAAAACGTTTTGTTTTCTGTTTAGTTTTCATTTGCAAGCAGCAGCAAAAGGGCCATTTATTTTATATAACCGTAACTGATTTCTCTGTGTTTTTGTATTTCTATTTTTTGTGAATTAAAATTTTGAGTAAATGTGCTTATGTTTATTAAAAAGATATATAACTGATTTAGCATTGGGTGGTTTAACTAGCAATTTTGGTTATGTCTATTTTTTTTTACCCTAATTAGAGTTATTTTTATTAGTTACTTAAATGATTACATAAATATGTTTATGTATGATACATAAAAGCCATATGTTGAAGTCTGTCAAAAAGTTAGCGGCCCTGTCTTGCTTTATGCAGCGTAGGTGGTTCTTCACAGTGAGGACGGTGAGGTTGTGGAATGCACTGCCAGGTGATGTTGTGATGGCTCATTCTGTTGATGCTTTTAAGAGGGGCTTGGATGATTTTTTGGACAGACATAATATCAAAGGCTATTTTGATACTAAACTCTACAGTTAGTATAGATATGGGCATATATGGTTTGTGTTTGAAAAAGTGGAGATGTGTGTGTGTGTGTGTGTGTGTGTGTGTGTGTGTGTGTATGCTGGGTTTTTAATTTGGAGGGGTTGAACTTGATGGACTCGGTCTTTTTTCAACCCAATTTAACTATGTAACTATGAATCCCAATACAATTCACAATAAAGTCAGTGGCTCTCTGCTTAATGGAGGCCTTACTTGTAATAAACTGAAGTTTAGTCCGACACCATGCTTGTATTTTGCAATATTCTACACTGTTGCATTGGAGTGTGCACAGACAGAAAGACAAAAATTGCCAGTGCATGATTTGCCTTAAAATAATAAGGCAAACCATACACTGGTAATTTTTTCTCTTTGTGTACAAATATTGACTTGTAATTTCTGGCAGCTGTTTAACTCCAGAATGTTTTTTTCCTGTTTTTAGTGCTCACAAACAGCTCATGTTGCCAGCTTCATATCTGCTGGTTACATTTGTTAGTAGCTTCCCAACTATTTAATTGCTTTTCAAAAGTTGTTTTTTTTGTGGCCCTGACATAAATGCATAATATAAATAACATAAAACTTAATCTCTGTTTATGTAGGTAGGTAAACAAAATGTGAACAAATGCTAAATGCTTGTGATATAAAATAATACAGATATTTAATTCAGTATTGAAAGTGGCCATTAGAAATTTTTTAACTGCACTAAAAGGCTGCTTTCCGCTCAGTTTTACTTTAGAAAATGGATTTTTATAGGTTGACACCTCTCTTCACATTGTCATGGCCCTGCTCTGTACATGCTTTAAGAAAGACATTCCAAACAAAACCACACTTAGATTGTGCGTCCATTACTCCCAAATACGTGTTTCAGCTGGCACTAACTCTTTTTTCCATCTATTATAATATTGGCTTTGAAAGCTACTTCTAACTTTGCCATAAAGTATTTGCATGATGCTTTTACATTACCTGTCTGATCCCCCATGTTCCTGTATAAGGGGGCTGCCATATTTGTGCAGCAGGAGTCCGTTATCATTAGAAACTGTAACTAACAGACTGAGATGGGACTGTTAGGTTGGCAAAGTCAGAGAGTCAGGCTTAGAAGTTTTCAGCTAACAGTTATATACAAAAACAAACCTCTCAGCAAAAAATGATCAACATGACCTATAGGTAACAATTATTGCACATTCATATGTTAAAATTAATTTTTTAGTGTCAGTATCACTTTAAGGCATATAGCATACATGGCATGTTGACCTCCTCAGCACTCTTAAAGACGTCTACAGACTCCCTTCCTTTGGAAATTAATAGGAAATTCTTTACCTATGGAAGACATTGACATTGCTAATGTCAGACAGAGATTGCTAAATGAGTATTCTTGTATGATCAGCTCAAATTATCCATCACAATATCAGGCATTAAAGATTAATGGTGTGAGTGCTGCTAGTTTGTGGGTGCAGTTTTTATACTGTATGTGTAGGCAGAGTATCCTTCCTAGAAAAGAAGGATTTTAGTTTTACAACTCATGGTGCAGAGGGTTAAAGGTCAAATCTCATGTTAAACAGCCTGTCTGCAAGTATGGATTTATGGCGCTGAATTATTAGGCAGTATCTGGGCTATTAAACAGTAGTTCTGGATGTTATTTGGCCACAGGGACATTAATAGTAATTAGTTTGTCTCTGTCTATAATTCTTTGTGAGTTTCTCATGTTGTTTATGTAGCAAGACGCATGTGAATTCCTTTTATTATAAAAAGGCTTATAAATGCATTTTTTCATTACTAATGGCTTTTGACTTGTTTTGCAATTATTCATCCTAACCTTGATGTTTTTTTCTGTTGAATTTATATGGGGGACTGGGGAATAGTACGTTGGCAGGCTAGTGCTCCAGTTCTGGTCACTGCCGTCCAGTTTAGGCGCGCCGGCATCAGATTCAGGTGCGCAGGATTCATTTTGGTGGCCCATTTTAGGACTGCCCACAGCCCAGTTCTGGGCTGTGGACCGGCAGTTGGGGAACCCTGATTTGGACCCTATCAACCAGACTGCTGTGTCACAGTCGGCACCCTGAACCAGAACAGATGCCAAGTTCCCTGGTCTCGGCTCGGCTTCACCAGTAGTGTGACCTCCTTTGGCTTCGGGAGGAGCCCTCAGCTACTCAGATGCCACCTGGACTTAAGGAGAGGAACAAGGTGAAGAGTTCTGGCAAGCAAAGGGGCACGACTGTTGTTAAAGTCAGTTAGGTCGAAGGTCACGATACAATAGTATTAGGTAAGTTCGGTATCAAGCAAGCTGGGTCGAGGCAGGCAGATAACAAGGATCGTCAGACAGGCAAGGGTCAAACCAGGTAATCAATCAGAAGGATGAGACAGAATTGGAGTCAAAGTACAAGCTGGGGTCAGGTTACGGATATCAGAATAGTCAGGAACAGGCCGGGTCAAACACAGGAACAACACTAGCAGGATACAAGGAACAAACGCACAAAGGCTCAGGAAAGCACCAGGAATCAAATCCTATCACGGGCAATGAAAAGTAGAAAATGTCCCTTTAAATACCCTTTAATTTTCACGCCAGCGCGCATGCACCCATAAATTGCGGAAGTGCGAGCTCTAAGAAGCCGGCACAGAAGGAGCGGCAGCAAGGTGCGGCGGGGTGCCTTTTGTTACATGCTGAAATTGCAAATTGACTGAATAAAGCTAAATAACTACAAAAAATGCAAATAATAAAAAATGAAAACCAATTGCAAATTCTCAGAATATCTCTCTACATCATACTACAGTAATAGTCGGGATTCGGCCTTTTTCAGCAGTATTTGGGTTCGGCTGAATCCTTCTGCCCAGCCAAACCGAATCCAAACCCTAATTTGCATATGCAAATTAGGGGCGGGAGGGAAATTGCATGACTTTGTCACAAAACAAGGAAGTAAAAAATGCTTTCCCCTTCCCACCCCTAATTTGCATATGCAAATTAGGGTTTGGTTTAGTATTCGGCCAAATCTTTCTGGAAGGATTCGGGGGTTCGGCCGAATTCAAAATAGTAGATTCGGTGCATCCCTAAATAATAGTTCATTTAAAGGTGAACAACTTCTTAAACATTAAGCTGGGAAGTTGCTGAGGATATAAGAAAATATTTACTGGGTTGCAATTATAAAAACCTTTTCAGTGTAATTAAGCACATGATAAAATAAAATGTTTTCTGACCTCAAATCTCCAATGACTTGCTTTGGGTGGAAAAGCTATATGGCCTGCATCTAGGAGTGGCACCACAGATGAACCTTGTTTCCAGTTTGTAGAAATTAACTACTTTCAGATGAGTAAGTCTCAGCTTACCATTTGCCGGCGTATAAGACAAACTGTATAACAAACTGTACATTTCCACTTAAAATGTACAGTTTGTTATATACTCGCCGTATAAGACTACCCCCTCTTCCGCACACCTTCTGTGCCCCTGCTTGCTGCTGTTGGCCCTCCTTCTTTGTCACTGTTGCTGTCAGCCCCCCTTCTGTGTCCCTGCTTGCTGCTTTCAGACCGCCTTCTGTGTCACTGTGTCCATGTTTCCCTGTGTCCCAGTTAAGTGCTTAGCCCTACCTTCTGCGTCTTGCTGCTCAAACTCTGTTTGCTCTGCCTCCCCGCGCTCTTTTCTCAGAACTCACTGTTGCCTGGTTGCGCGTCTAGTCTCGTCTTGCGAGACTTCTGACGTCACAACCAGGAAGTGCGGCTGGAGCAGCAGGGCAGATCGCGATCGACGTCGGATGAAGTAGTATGAAGTAGTACCCGGCATATAAGACGACCCCCCACTTAGGGGCATATTTTTCTGGGGGGAAAAGTCGTCTTATACGCCAGCAAATACGGTAGATACATGCCAAGGAATACTACACGCAACATTTCCCCATCACCACTTTCTGGTTACACAAGACCTGATAGCCAGTGCTTGGGCTGTAGCTCTCTTTCCTTGTCTACCCACTTGATTTTTTATGCTGGTATACATTTAGAATACCGAAATGAATTCAACAGAAAAAAAAGCGAAGCTAAAAGGCTTGGTATCACTGCTTATGCTGGATACTAAATAATGAAGCTGCAGCACTGGTTTATGTGGCACACTGCAACTGGACTGATTTATTGCTTTGCAGAAAGCTGTAACCAAAGCCTGTTGAATCGGGTGCATCCATCAGATAAGCTGGGGTTGTAATGGTCTGTATTATGTCTTGATGGGTTTATGAGTCTCACAATTAATCAAGTTGATGACCAGAAGGACTTTGCTTCAGCTCAGCAAAAACTAGCACTTACAGTAAATATGCTAAAGAGAAATAAGACAGAAGGGACATCTTTTTATCATGTTTCCCCTAAACATGCTTTCTCAACACAAGAACAAAAAATCAAATATATCAGCCCCTCTATCTAGTTAGAATACTTATAAGAAAATGTTTTCCTAATTTTTTTTAAATTATATCTACTTCATAATTACTCTTATTTTGTATTACTCTTTCATTCGTTATATGTTTCCAATTTGTTCCAGCTGTCTGTGTCGTCTCACTAAATATACCTTTTTTTTAAAGGTTTGCTCTTTTATTTATTAGAAAGTAACAACGTATTCCACAGTGCTGTAACAGAAGGGTATGCACATCAAACATATAAACTACATACAAAATATATAACCTATTCAAAGTAAAGACAGAGGCACATTTCTTTTAATATTTCTTTTTATTTGCGCTGCTGGGTGCAATCGGGAGCACCTCCTGGGAGAAGAAGTTAGGCGTGGGAGCATATCCAGTGACTGGTGCATAGAAGCTGAGACTTTACTTTGGTGCATAAAGCTCAGTATTTAAAATATGGCATTTTTAGCCATATTTATTTTTAGGATTTAGTTCTCCTTTAAAAGAAATAAACAACTGGGACCTACTCTGTATAATAACCTACCACCTACAGTATGCCATTTTCCCCCTTTCTTTTAGCTGGTTGGATGTTTGGGAGTTGGTTTCCTATAATTTTTCTTTTGTGACTTGGATCTAGGGTTAGATTCTTCAATAGGAGAGTTCAACCTTTCTCTCCAGTAGAATTAGAAGTATTTTGCCTATAAGGCTTTTGGGGAAATTGTTCCAGAGTTAGGCATCCTGTGGATATATTTAACTTATGTTGGGTGGTTTCCGCCGGGTTGTGAAGCTTTCCTTTATTGTTTCCTCTCAATAGGAAGGAACATTTAGCATTCTTTGTGTGTTTTATGGGTGCAGAAGTGATGCTGTGTCTTATTGTGTTGTGATGTGTGATTCCAGTAAGCATGTGGTTGGTCCAGGTACATGTTTAACGTGATTTCTCACACACATTATTCATTAAAGCAGAATTCTTGCTGAGCTTACCAGTGCCAGGCCAAACTCTAAGTGCACCCGAGTGGGGGTGCATTTACAGTGATGCAAACGATGAACCCCTCCCCTGTTGTCATCATCATGCTCTAATGCCAAAGCACATGTAACCTATGATACTGAAGTTTCCCTCACCCAGAGGCCAGACTAGGAGTAGGTAGACAGAAGTGGTACATGCCTAGTACTTCACATATCATTTTGCCCTAGATATGTACTTTTTCTGCCTACCCCTAGTTCCAGCTATGAGACTCCCCCTTTCCTTTGTTCAGGTTAAGAGTTATTTTAGTTTTTGCTCTGATTTTCTTATACATGGATCATACAGAGCCTGATAGCCCTATTAAAGGTGCCAATAGAGGCAGAAGGTAAGCCACTATGGAGGTAGTCTGGGTAGGTCATGTAAAAGGGTGCAATGTTGTTGAATATGTTCCAGTGCATACTCTCCAAGAAAGAGAAAGGCTAAGGAGAAGAACACATTATGCACATCATATAAGAATCTTTAAGTTTTATTCCTTTAAGTTTCACTAAATGTAGTTGCTCATGTTCCAGAAAATTATCTGGTAAATCTACTGCATGTCCAGTGAATGTCATGAAATTGATCAAACAACTTCCTCTTTTCAATCAGTAGAGACAAGTAAAAAAAAGACCTGGGATTGTGGAACTGAATTGCTCTTTGGAAGAAATCTACCAGCAGGTGGAGTTACAGTCTGAAATTTCTGATAGGAAGTAACAGGATATGGAGTCAAGTTTTGATTTAAACTTGGTTATTACATTAATCAAGGCTGTTAGAGATCAGCTTAAACTTCCAGACTCTAAGATAGAAGCTTCAGCAGTCAATCTATTCATATCTCTTAAAGTTAGCTACGTCTTTCCTTTGCATACATTTATTAAGGATTGTTAAGCATCGAATATATAATAAAGTCTCCAGGTTGTATCTTTTTCCAACAGAGGAGGAATTGATTTAATGTATTAAATTCATTTAAATTGGGAAAAGATTCTAAAAGTGGATGCTCTTGTAACTAATCTTTCTAAGAAGATTGTTTTACCAGATGATAATATGGTTTCATTTAACAATGCGATGGACAAGAAGTTGGAAGGTTCTCTTAAGAAAACTCTATAGCAATTTGTAGACAGTTTCTGGTCCCAATCTTGTGCATTACTGGCTTGCTTGCTAATATCGATTCATCTCTTATGGAGAGATGAATGTATATAACCTTATTTGAGGGAAAGATGTTTGGCTCAAAGCTGGATAAAAAAGGTCACAGTAGGGAAAAGTCCTAAGAACTGGCATCAGTCTTAGGATCAGCCTTCTTTTTAGACATGAAATGAGATCTCAGGAGAAATAAGCCTGCAAGTGATTATCTATAATCTTGGAGAGAAGAAAAATGTTCTTATTTCTGGGGTAAGAGAAATAGACAGGGCCTCCTCCAGATACAAAAAACACTTATGAAGGTCTAGTAGGTAGGGTTGCCACCTGTCCGCTATTTTACTGGCCTGGCAGGTAAAAATGATGCTTGATGCCAATGTTATTAATAGCAAAAAATGGCAAGAATATAGGAAGGCCGGTATTTTTTTCAAGAAAAGGTGGCAACCCTACTGGCAGCCCAGACTCCAAATATACCCAGAAGACTAGAATTATTTGTTAGGGTTTGGGCAAAATCCATCTAAGATCACCCTTAAATCACCTAAGGTCAAGTGATCGCCCAGTGAATACGTTATATTATTCTATAATATGGCTCAAATGGTGGCAGGTCATAAACTGTGTTTATAAAGTATCTAATATTACCAAATCACTAAATCAGTACCGAATGACTTTAAATTATTAAGGGAAAGTAAAATTGAGCAATAATTATAACTCACCTGGAATGAATGGAGCAGCCAGTGTGAAAGATTTGGCTACTTTAAAGCTACATATCGTTTTATTGCCAGAAAGGTCAGTCTCAGGGATCAACTTAAATTTTTTTTGTAGAAAATTACAAATTCTAAGACAGATGTTTAGACAAATACATATTCTAAGACTGACCAATACTTCCCTGATAAAATGTGTTTTCCATTACTGGCATTGAAATTAAGCTCAGCAATTTATACCCATAATGGTTCTTCTATGAGTCACTGGGATGTGACTAAAGCTGGCCATAGACGTAACAATTACGATCTTTCTCGGGAAAGATCTTTCCAAGAAAGATCGTTCGTTTCAACACACACGTATAGAGCTGAATCGTCAGATATACAGGTAGAAACAATAGAATTCTACTTGTATCTGACGATTCAGCACTAACAATGGCCGATGTTCAGGGAGCTTTCAAAGGCATCCGATCAAAATTTTCCATCCAGTCCGATCAACCAGCCGACCGATATCTTAATCCTCTGACGATGTCGGTCGGCTCATTTCCCACCATACACGCACCGAATATCGTACGAAAATTCGTTTCGTACGATATTATCTGTGCGTCTATGGCCACCTTAAGACTGATATGGTGGTAATGCAACTTTGTAATAAAAACGTGACTCTGCTGCATCTACCATTGATGGATGAGGTTCAGTGTATTTATGAAATTGGTTTCTGAAAGGATTATTCCTTTCTTTCTAACAGCAGTGCACTTGGTAACCCCCCTCATTTCCACGAACAGAAAGAAATTAACAACTTTCACTACAGTATTTTATCTCTTCCCACTTTAATTAATTGACTAAGCCAAATCCACTGGTGTGTGCACTTCACTGAGCCTGCAATGATAATTAAGTCTGTGATTAAAAAGGTGCCTGAAAAGGAGACAAAACTCATGTAGAAAAATATCATAAGGAAGAAAAGAAAAATCAAGACAAAAACAAAGATGCAAATTAATGAGGCAGCTTATTTTGTTTAATTTTTGCACGTTATAAAAAATGAACTGGGTGCCTTGCCCCTGCAGAGTAAGTAGGAAAGTAGAAGAGTAATGTAATAAAAGAAGCAAAGTTTTCCCAGGTCTAGTAACCCACAACAACCAAGCAAACTCCTGATAAGTAAATGGCAACTTCCCTGCTTTTCTCCCTAGACATTAGAAAACAGTGGATTTGGTTGTATGAAGTGTAATGCAAAATAATATACTTCTGCTGTGTGCCAGGGGCTGTTTCAAACATATATTGTCTATGTCACACTAGAGCAGTGATCCCCAACCAGTAGCTCGCGAGCAACATGTTGCTCTCCAACCCCTTGGATGTTGCTCCCAGTGACCTCAAAGCAGGTGCTTATTTTTGAATTACTGGCTTAGAGGCAAGTTTTGGTTGCATAAAAAACAAATGTCCTGCCAAACATTCTCTCCTGTAGGCTGCCAGTCCATATAGGGGTTACCAAAAAGCTAATCAGAGCTCTTATTTGACATCCACATGGACTTTTTCATGCTTGTGTTGCTCTCCAACTCTTTTTTTTAAATTTAAATGTGGCTCACGAGCAAAAAAAGATTGGGGACCCCTCCACTAGAACATAGGTGATTCTTTAATTACACCAGTCTAGAAACACAGAGGGGAAGATATACTTCCTAAAAAGAGGAATAACATTTAAATGCACCTATCTCCTATCATTATTTTCATGATTGTTGATTGAAAATAACACGTTTACTTCAGATTTGAACTCGTCACAACCCAAACGTTTTGTTTAAACATCAGACTAATAAATGCAAAAAGTTAACTGATTATGATCGGTTCTGACTTTGGAGCAAACTTTGAACCTGTCTATAAATAAAGTATAATTTTAACCTGAAAATTTGAGAATTGATGTACAGTAGCTCACGACTGCAATTAGTGGCTTGTCCAATGGGGTATCCTGTGCTGATATCGACCAATCGAGTCAGTACAAAAATAAATTCTTTGTTTAGGACAAATCTAAGAGATCAAAAAGGGGGCAGCATCGCTAGTGCAATGAGCACAATAGCGGAGATTCATTTTAAACTGGAAATTCGCTTTTTAAAGTTAAAAGAGGCGGCTTTTTGTCGCTGTTCGTAACCACCTGCTTGCGGCCGCCTGAGGCAAGATTCTCACCCAGGGCCGCTCCCGGAAATTCGGCTCCACTAGTGCAGAGAGCACAATTGCGCTCAATGCACTAGCGATACCACCCCCTGTTGACCCGCTCCGACGCTGATTTTTAAGCGTGGAGCGGGAAGGGGGGGGCGGCATCGGGGCTGCTGCATGAGGCGGCAGCAGTCCCAGAATCGGCCCTGTTCTCACCTCGCCTCATAGCAGGAGCAGCCCTGAAGATCATAAATCAAACCAGGAAAAGTATCAAGTTGTGAAGAAACTAAGTTTCCCAGCATCCTTAACCCATTGATCATGTTTAAATGTTTTGCATGGTGCAGTGCAGTATTTTGTCTGGTAATCTCTGCTTAGAGTCTATACATTATCCATACCTTTTTTTTTTTTAACACACCCATTTTTGTTACCCCCTAATTAACATGTTCATTATTTTGAACATATGTCTGTGATTATTTTTCAGTTGTTACAGTTTTGCTAATGAAGATGAATAAGCTGTGAGTCTAACTTTTCCCAAGGGCCCTGCTTATCTAAATTGTTACATTTACTTGTTTGCTTATCTCAGAATTTTTACAAAGTATCTTATCTGCATTTGGTTGCTGTTCCAGGGTCTTTGCCAAAAGCCAATTAAGTTAGAGACTTTGTTTCTTTTTCTGGATGTCCAGTGCAGATGATAAAAGTCTAGATTTTTCAGTACAAATGCGGGTTGAGCTGTCAAAAGTAGGACTGTCCCACTGAAAATGGGACAGTTGGGAGGAATGCATTATCTTCCTTCCTGTGACCTTATAAGCCATAATCTTTAAGTTTTACAGAAATCCAGTGAAATTGATATGTTTTATGATGCTCAAGAAACCTCCAATGTCATTTTCTGCTTCTGTGTCCTCAGATACCCGAGAATCTATAATGTACGGCCTAGAAAATAGCATCTGTGTGCTTTAAGCATGACCCTGATAGATTATCCAAAGGCAAACTGTGAAAAGAAAGAGAACAAGCAAAACAAGAAATAGATCCAAATACATTTTTAAAAATATAATATTATGTACCAACATCTGCTTTGGATCTGAGGATGTGTAACCATGCCAACTATGCATGTTATTTGATAAGCTAGATGGAAAATAACTGTAAAAGAATGTAGCAATGATACATCATATTTAATATTAAAAGAATCACTGTTGTAGATGAGCCAAAACCCACACCAAAAATGTAGTATCTCTTCAGGATTCTGATACCTGTTTATATAAGAACCATTGGATTAAATATCTGCAAAGAAAAATAATGATCTGTAGAATTAAATATAATATCAATACCATTATCTTGCTCTCTGAATGAGAGGCATTATATGTATCTAACTGCATCGCGCCTCCAGAAAACTGGGAGCAAATAAACAGTCCTGATCAGACCAGTAGTGGAGAAAAATTGTAACAGCTTAAAATAAACATTACTCAGTTAAAGGGAAACTGTCATGGGAAAACATGTTTTGTTTTAAAACGCATCAGTTAATAGTGCTGCTCCAGTAGACTTCTGCACTGAAATCCATTTCTCAAAAGAGCAAACAGATTTGTTTATATTTCATTTTTTAAATCTGACATGGGGCTAGCCATTTTGTCAATTTCCCAGCTGCCCTGGTCATGTGACTTGTGCCAGCACTTTAGGAGGGAACTGCTTTCTGGCAGGCTGTTGTTTTTCCTTCTCAATGTAACTGAATGGAACGCAGTGGGACATGGGTTTTTACTATTGAGTGCTGTTCTTAGATCTACCAGGCAGCTGTTATCTTGTGTTAGGGAGCTGTTATCTGGTTACCTTCCCATTGTTCTTTTGTTAGGCTGCTGGGTGGGGGAAAGGGAGGGAGTGATATCACTCCAACTTACAGTACAGCAGTAAAGAGTGATTGAGGTTTATCAGAGAACAAATCACATGAGTTGGGGCAGCTGGGAAATTGCAATATGTCTAGCCCCATGTCAGATTTCAAAATGAAATATAAAAAAATATGTTTGCTCTTTTGAGAAATGGATTTCAATGCAGAATTCTGCTGGAACAGCACTATTAACTGATGCATTTTAAAAAAAATTTCCCCATGACAGGATCCTTTTAAGGTGGCCATAGGTGCAGAGATAATATCGTCTGAAACAAATTTCCGTACGATAGTAAGAGCTTTTATGGCAGGAAATGGGTCAACCGATATTGACAGAAGGCTTTGATATACTGGTTGGTTCAACGATCAGCCCAGACAGAAAATTCTGATTGGCTGCCTTTGAAGGCACCGGAACATAGGCCACTGTTAGTGCTGAATAGTCAGATACAAGTAGAATTCTTTCGTTTCTATCTGTATTTTTGATGATTCAGCTCTACGTGTATATTGAAATTAACAATCTTTCTTGGAAAGATCTTTTCCAGGAAAGATCGTAATTGTTATGTCTATGGCCACCTTTAGTAATGTAGGTCTTGTACAGGAATAACAGCTCCAGACCAGACAACCCCCTCCATCACATGATAGGGTAGGCAGTGAAAGGTTTGTCTTATGCCATTAAAAATAGTTGGAGGTCTGGGTAATCTCTCTCTGTAACAAGCTGCAAGAGGGGGAGGAAGTAGTAAGGTAACTGGCAAATTTGCCCATAGGCAGTAACCCATGACAAAGTGTTGCACTCATTGTTTCACTTGCTGCTGGCTGAACAAAGCCAATCAGTCAGTGGTTGATATGGGTTACTGACCAGGAGCAAATTTGCCCAGTGTTGATAAACTAACCCCAGTGTCTTCACAGTCTCTCTCCTTTATAAGCGAATGGTGGTGGAAGAAGGTGAAAAATAGGCCCAGAAAGGAGTAGTTAGGACAACCATGAACCCCTCTCTTTTGTATGTTTGTTCTCTGACTCACAGTCTCTCACTGTGGAAGCAGGAAATCTTGCACCATGAACAATCATTCTCACTTACAAAGGCATAATGGTGCAAAACTAAAAATCTAACAGAATCATAATGCAACCATTTGGTAGCACCTAACACTGTCAATATGGAGTATACTCATTGTGAGCTGACATGTTTCAACTCCCTAAAAGACGTCTACATCAGGTAAAAATGTAAAAAGAAGGCCTAATGTTGTACTTTATGCTCCGATGAAGACCTTTTTCAGGGAGTTGAAATGTGTTGCATTCACTAACCCAGCTTAGGGGGCACATCTATTAGACATTGCTGGCTTAAAGGGCAAGTCAACCCCAAAATATACTGTACATCTATTGTTAGATTCCAATCATATCCTTACTTTTATTTACTAACTGATAGTAGGCTGATCGAAACTAATTACTGATTAGTTGCTATGGAAAATACACTTTTCATTGCATTAACCTATGAGTCACTAAATTGTTTAACAGCATGTATTTCAAGCCTTTATTTCACTATTTCTAATGGAACTCTTGTGATAGGACAGGTTGTGTGGCAATTGAGGTGTGGTTGAAGGTAGTTTTAAACCATACATTTCCTGTGTTTTATGAATTAGACATATATCTTAAATATAATTTTTAACTGATTTGTGTGTTTGTGTTTATACTTGTAATATAGTTAATTGTACGTTCACTGGATGCACTTACCAAACAGTCAGCACACTTGAATTTGGGCAGTGACATTACCTATAAAGCAGATCCCACAGTCGCAGGATGGTCTGGACCGCATGGTCTGCTGGATCATAGTCCCTCCTCCCCAGCCCCTCTTGTATCTTTAAAATAATGGTGGGAGGATGAATGCTAGTAGGTGAGTTGTGAGTGGGCCAGGAGGAGGGCCTGGGGAGAAGGGATTTTTTTTGTGACAGCCTCCCTCAATAGATTTATTTTTGTAGTGAGGGGTGAAAAATGCAAGTAATGCTACTGAATAAGGGACCGCACTCAGCATATTTTATGTATGCCACTGCACTTTTAGCCAACTGTATATGATATTTTAAGTTGTAGTCTATCCCCTTGCTTGTCATGAGTGCCACTAATAGGGCTTGTGCTGATCCTTGCGAGGTAGATAATTACATTCCCAGCGATAAACAGAAATTCAGTGGGGTGATCTGTTCTCTGATAATTTAATTATCTGCTTGCAAAGACCAATTATGTTTTGCCCTGCCTAGCTCAAGGAATAATATAAAAAACATTTTTTCACATAATGAAAACAACAAAGTTGAAAATATGTTCAGCGCAATCTCTATTCATCACACACACGTTGAACAAGGGTGTATGCAGCTCCTCAGGGGTGATTCCAGGGACTTTGCTGCCTGAGGTGGCCTTGAATTTGCCGCGCCCCCCCCCTTCCACACGGCGCTCACTTCCATACGGCGCTCACTCACGGCCAGGTTAAAAAATCTTTATCGGTCCCCATGCAATCTACCTATGTTTGCAGGGCCAAGCAGGCAGTGATCCTTCAGTTTTGCTGGCAATATCGCCTGAAATGGTCTTTTTAGTTGATGGACACATTATACATTTAAACGATTGTTTTGAGACAATCGTGGTCTCACGATAAACATTGGATCTTTTAAAAATCTGTACGTCTATGGCCAGCTTAAGACAGTTGATCTGTAGCAGGGAAAAAGCTTTAGGGAAATGAGCGGGTGTGTCACAGTCAATTAATAATGGTATAGAATTCTCACAGTTTATGCATAGTGGGATTTCCAACGCTCTAAGAGCCAATGTGATATTAGTGAATAAGAATATAAACAGAATATTGAGCAGTAATGATATAACTGGGATTGATAGCCTTTAAGCCAAAAAGTACTGTATATAGTTGAGGTGTAGACTCCTTAAAGCCCACTGTGATGCTGTGATTGGATAGAGAGTTACGGCCGTGGGCGTAGAAACATGAATAACATCAATGTATCACTAAAAATAGGTATGTTAGTCCATAAGAACAATTATTCACAATTTTTCTTCAAATAGGTCAGTAGAACATTTTAATGACATATCCCTTTACACATTTATAGGTGTGTGTCAATCACGTTGTGTTTACACAGAGTTCAGTGTGCTGCGCTGATCTGTTGATCGTTTGTGACCCTGCCATCATAAAGGGCTGGAATGCTTTGCATTAAGCACTTAATAAGAGTCAGCTAAGAAAGCTAATGTTAGAATAGGACTCAGGAAGTGAAATCTTTCCTCTGCTGACACTGCATCATATATAATTTACCCTTGCTTACTGGGCAGTAATGCACAAACTTACAGATGCAAAAACATTCCAACCTTTAATGAGATATTGCCAACCTTCCAACATTGCCCTTTAACATTGTACTAACATTGCACATAATGCAGGACTGTTGAGATGGCAGCAAAGTTTACCTTTTGATTGAAGGGTATGATATTTTGCTTTCATTTAAAAATTTGGGACTATAGCTTCTAGGGCCCATCAGAGCACTTGACATGCAGGGCCCACTCAAAGAACCTTTCTATATTAAAAATATAAAGATATCAATGATATCAATATAAAGATATCATTGTGACATGGTTAGAGTTGGTAGGAATATGAATTGTCCTATAGACGGGAGATTCCCTTGTACCATGGCAGGCCATTCTGACTATGGTATTTAGTATTGGCTAATGTATAAAATTAAATGGAAATTGCTAATTGCAAAAATATGCATATATACTGTAATGGGTTTCCTTGCACACTCCCCCATCACCTAAATTTGTTTAGAAAATAATTTGAATTGATCTGAATTATAGTACTGGAACAGTACAATATATTTTCCAGTGTATCCCAATGACAAGTAGGGATGGGGCCCTCCAGGCAGATTATAGGGCAATATGGCAGTTTGAGTGATCCCCATTTCTCCCCATTTCTCCCCATTGATGCCCATGTGGATTTCCTACAATCACCCCAGTTTCCTTCTAAATTCCAAAAACACACAGACATTTTTATATACGCCATATAAAAAGTTACCCAAGTGTGTGTGTGTGTTACATCGTAAGCTCACTGAACCCTTATTCTGTAGTGAATTAATTCACTTTTTTTGGTTATTCAAAATAAACTTTGACTCTTTTATTTCTTCACTTAGAGTTTTTCAGATTTTGTTATTTCATAAAATGAACGAATAAGTGAAAGATCAGAAAAACTTCTGTAAGGCAGTGTATGTCTTTATAGACGCAATACTTTATGTGTAATACTGCACAATACCAGGGTCTTATTCCAAAGTCCCTCACAAGAAGCAGGGAACGTATAACAAAACACACTTTTTTTCATTCTAATAATAAAATAATGAGTATGAAGTGGAGGAAGCTATACGATTAGTCGTTTTCCTGTTTAAGAACTGAAAGTATAATCTGCTTCCTTTTATATTGTATATCAGCCCTGATCTCTGTATATGTTCCGCTATATACTTATTCAACATACAACAGACTCTTTTGTGCACCAACTGCCATTGCCGCCCACTCTTTCCTTTTCCTATTTCTCTGCACCTTTGGAACTCCCTTTCTGGCTTATGCAAAGAAAAGTCTTCAGCTCCAAACTGCAATAATTTTCTGCCTGAAAGCTCTTGTACAATGCGGATAAAGCAGGGCACTTTTTGTGCCATTTATATATTAAAGTGCAGGGAAATACCGTGTAAGAGCGTTTTAACTTCCTAATATTGTGTTCGTTTCTATGATCCTATTTAGCTTTGTTTTCATCAGATTTATTGAACACTTGTTTGTTGTGTTTTATTTTGTAAGAATAAAGTCTGCATATATAGTATAGATGTTCTTATATGCTTATAGAAGTTTATTTTCTATTAAATCTCAGTTTAGGGAAGCTGAACCACTCTATAAACTGAATTAATTTAAAAGAAAATGAGACATTATTTAAAAGAATGTTTAATCTCTCATTCAGCCTATTTAAATATTAGGAAACCCCCTTAAAATACCTTCTCTCTGCAGATTTGCCCTTATTGAGTGAATAGGAACAACCACATTGATTGCCTTCTCTAAGGTATTGTTTATAATTGTGAAGATTTTTTTAATATTGCTGCATATCTGGGATGTTGTAACAAAGAACACCATAAATGTTCTTTTGCATGCAGAAATTAAAATTCCAGGGAAGGGCTGTTTGGTGCATACACTGTACAGGTAAGGGATCAGTTATATGGAAACTCTGAAGTACAGGAAGGCCATCTCCTATAGACTCCATTTTAATAAAATAATAAAAAAAAATTAGAAATCTTTATTATAACAACCCTATTGGGTTTAATTAATGCTTAATAGGGGAAAAGGTGTAGGCGCACTAAGCAGTACAATATTGCTACTATAGAAACACTGCTAAATGGCTTTTATATAGATACAAATTATATGAGATTTCAACTGATAGCACTGCATCCTTTATTTTTAAAGTGGACCTGTCACCCAGACACAAAAATTTGTATAATAAAAGTCCTTTTCAAATTAAACATGAAATCCAATTTAAAATTTTTATTAAAGCATTCATAGCTGTTTTAAGCTCTTTTAAAAATCTCAGCTGTCAATCAAATATTGTCTGCCACTCCTCTATGCCTAGGCATAGAGGTGGGGTAGACAAGTCCGCCATCAGTGGGGGACAGGGGGGACAAGTGTCCCGGGCCCGGGGCTGAAGGGGGGCCC
>CM044434.1:122092926-122116404 GCA_024363595.1 Xenopus borealis | reverse complement strand
AAATACACTATAACTTTGCCTTTAGAGTGCTTCCACATACCCCCTATTTTGTACATTTGACTACTCAGTATGTCCAGTTGTTTTAGAATTAATTATATTAGATAAACCATGACCTTCATAGTCATACTAAATAACGTATGTGCAGGAATTTGGCTCTGGGTTGAATCTTAATTATTATTTGGGACAGTGGTATCCCACATTTGTTGCTCCATAGTAAAAAGTCTGAAAATAGATACTTGCTAAAAAGCCTGTTCAGAATAACATGGCAATTGGAGATGTCTCCTTTGGTAACCCTGCTAGGTGCCTGTCCAATTGAGTCATCTCATTTGCAGGTGTGAACATTGCTTCCTTCGCTGTACAAAAATAATTAGTCAGATGAAAGCACCAACATACAAGCTTCAGATTCTCTCCATCATAATAAAAGGTTAAACAGAGGGCATCTCAGCTTCTGGAAATGTCACATCAATGACTCAAAGGGTTACCTGAAATATGTCACTTCTGACATAGCCCTATAATAGCCTGCAGTGCTACGCCTGTGACTCATTCTAACAGGCTCATAGAACTGGAATGACTTCAAAGACTCTCCTCCCAGCTGTTATATACTAGCTCTGTGATAGTACTATAGTGTTCAATTGGAGTAGTTTGTCTGGGGTGGTCTGACAACAGAGAAAACCAGGCTTGAGTCTCAGAGAAAGTTTTTTTTTTAGCTAAGAAATGTCCTTTTAAATTCATGACAATTGTTAGATACTGTTTTCTATTTTGTAATTGTTGACATGTGGACTGTTATCAATCTATATCTCCCACACTGGGACAATTCGGGCTCCTAAGCCGCCCTGTGATGCCACCCCCACTCCACCCCCTCCGTTCTATATGTTGTGTCGGAGAAGGTCCGGGGTGAGGGGCACATTACTAGATCAGAGAGATCAATTTTCAATCTAAAACCTGGAAAGTTGGCTCTTACCAATAAAGGCTTCTTGCTTCCCCTGGTAACTTACTAGATCTAGTAATGTACCCTGGTCAGGACTGGACTGGGATTCAAAACAGGCCCTGCCATTCCTGCTACAAAGAGGCCCAAACAGCCCGCACCAGCCCACATAATAGTCACTTTCTATGGCAAATTACAGCAGCCCATCTGGCATTTGCCAGAACTCATAGATTGCCAGTCCGGGCCTGACCCTGGTACATTACTAGATCAGAAAGATCATTTTCAGTCTAAAACCTGGAAAGTTGGCTCTTACCAATAAAGGCTTCTTGCTTCCCCTGGTAACTTACTACATCTAGTAATGTACCCTGGTACATTACTAGATCAGAAAGATCATTTTCAGTCTAAAACCTGGAAAGTTGGCTCTTACCAATAAAGGCTTCTTGCTTCCCCTGGTAACTTACAGGAAAATGCAGCCTGAGGGGTGCCACTACTACTCATGAAATCCCACAGATAATCAGATACAGGTCAAACCGGTTATCCAGAATGCTTGGGAACTGGAGTGTTCTGGATAGCTGGTCTTTCTGAAATTTGGATCTTCATACATTAAGGGCTAGTCCAGACGGGGAGATTCGGGGGCGATCCGTCGCCGGGCGACTTTTAGCCGCGACGGATCGCCCCCGAATCTCCCCGAATAGGTAGGCATTGGCGCTGCTTCAAAGCGCCGGCGCGTGTTCACACGCGGCGGCGCGATTTTCAAAAGCGCTCCAAATTGCCTGGCGAGGCAATTTGGAGCGCTTTTAAAAATCGCGCCGCCGAGTGTTAACACGCGCCGGCGCTTTGAAGCAGCGCCAATGCCTACCTATTCAAGCGTTATTTAACCCTAGAATTTGACAAATAGAATTTTAACCCTTCAAATTCGAATATCGAATTTGAAAGTTGAACTTCGAATGAATGATCGAATCTATAAAATTAGATTGAACGATTAAATTGTTCGAATCGAACGATTTTAACCATTCGATCAAATTTTTTTTATTCAATCTATAAAAGCTAAAATAACCCTATGGGAGCTTCCCATTGGGTTATACTGCAATTCGGTAGGTTTAATCTGGCGAACTAGGCAATCACATTTTTTTTTTTTAAAGGGCAAGTACTTCGACCACCGAATGATCGAATAGATTTTTATTCAAATCATTCAAATCAATCGAATCAATTTTTTAAAATTCGATGGTCGAAGTGCCCAAAAAAGTTATTCGAAAGTTTGAATTTGAATCTTTTTGAAAATTCTTGTATAGAAAGAACAGAGGCGCCAAAAGGATAAAAGGATATAAACGAGTTTAAAAGCCAAAACTTGGTAATCAGAGGAGGCAGACACAAAACGACTGTAATTAAGCAGTCAAAATTTATTAACGCACTCCAATCGGTACAACGCGTTTCATGGGCTCAGACCCGCTTCTTCAGGCAATAAACATAGGAGTTACAGCATCTGGCAGTAGTATACACACTCAGAGGCGCTGTGAGTGTGTATACTACTGCCAGATGCTGTAACTCCTATGTTTATACCCTATACAATAAAAAGTCCACCCTGGATGGAGGGTTGATACCCTTTTTCTATCTACAGAGAGCGACTTCTTAATCCTGAGTGGGGTCAGGACAATCTCCCCATCTGCCTTTACAGTGGTTGCCTATTGGTAACCCTGGTTTGTGAGTATATGCTATTTACTCTTATTTCATTATCCCTTACCAATACATATTACACTATTGGGGCTCTTGGTGTTCCTTTTGTTTATCTTTTTGAAAATTCGATCGAATTTCAAATCCTTCACACAAATTTCGTAAATCTGCCCCTAAGTCTACTAGAAATTCATGTAAATATCAAATAAACCCAACAGACTGGTTTTGCTATTGGTTTGTATCAAATGAAGTTTCGCTAGGAAGAAAGTAATGCTACAGAAAATTCACTAAGAAACTTTCCCGCTGATGAATTTTTTTCTAGTGAAAATACACCAGCATTCATTTGCTGGGATGAATTTTTTGCATTTGATGAATATGCGTGATAGTTGCGTGGAATATTTCAGTGGTGTCTCAAACCACTGAAATGGATCCACAGAAGCACAGTAGTGTGCATGTGCATCCAGGTAACGCCTGGGAAATTTGGAGCATGTCTAGTGCAGGTAAGCATGCCCGCACTTAGGGGCAAATTCACTAAGTGGCGAAAATACGCTAGCGTTGCCTTCGCTAACGTTCGCTGCACTTCATCAGGCGAATTTTCACCAACGCTAAGCACATTCACTAAAGTGCGAAGTTATGCTTAGTTCGGAACGGTAGCGTAGTTGCGCTAGTATTACTTCGCCAGGCAAAGTGCACTTATGCTAATTTGCCTAATTTGCATACGGCGTGAATTTCAAAGTATAATAGAAGTATATGTTACAGCCACTACATTCCACTACACAAGCCCAGGAAACCTTTAATAAATTATATAAAGTTGTCCTATTGCCCTACATGTGCCCCCTGTATAGTTGTGTTGCCATATGTTAGGAAATGTAGGGGGGAAGGAGGGTAACCCCCCCAAAAAATGTTGCTCTTTTTCAGACTTTCACCCATCAAAAGGTAAAACCCGCCGGCGTTTTTTTGGGACAGAAAAAAAATAAAAAATGTTTTTTCAAACTCCCGAACTTCGGTAGGTCTGACCTGGCAAAGTAACGTCTAGTGTAAGTGGTAACGTTCAGTAAAATGGTCATCTTGGTGAATTTGCGTAATTACAATCCTTCGCCTGGCGTAAGGGTGCAAAGTTTCGCTAGTCTATCTACTTCGCTAGTGAAAATTCGCCAGAGTCTGTGTAAGTAAATTTGCGAAGTTACGAATTGACGTCACGCTGGCGAATTAAAGCTAGCGTTAGACGCTTCGTGCTTTAGTGAATTTGCCCCTTGGTGTTTAACTGTCGTTCTGTGGTGAGTCTAGAGTGTCAGCCCACAGGCTGTATATCAACTTGTAGAGGCCTCTTTTATCAGAGATTTCCATCTATTTAAGGTATGTGCAGCGGGCAGCTTCCATGAGAGGGTAATTGTTTTCCTAGCAAGTCCGAAGATGTAGGAGAATGGGCCAATGCTTGTTAGGCACAATATTTTCCACCAGCCCCAGAAGACAAACCTCAGGGTATGGCAGATTTGGCATATCAAGGGTTTGTTCTATAAACCTTGTTACTTTTTACCAGAATTTATCGATCAGTGGGCAGATCCAGAAAGCATGCAAAAATTTACCCGGTCTGGCTCCACATTGAAAGCATAGATTGTTTGACATAAGACCCATACCCCTATATGTAATATAAGGCACTAAGTTTGCCCAGGAGCAGTAACTCGTGCCAACCAATAAGATGCTTGCATTTAAACAGGTGACTAGTGAATTTTCCTGCTGATTGGTTGCTATAGGTTACTGCCCCTGGGCAAACTTAGTGCCTTTTATTACATTACCCCAATAATGTGTAGTCTCGCTGGTGCTCGCTGTAGTTTCTGTGTATTGTACGATATTATAGCAAGATGTCATTACTACAAATTACAGAGTACAAATATGAGTGAGTGAAGCCCCCAGGGTGGTCCTCTGATCACTTTTGCAATTTACATTAATTTACATTAATTTTCTTTTATTAAATACCAGGCATTGGTGTAACAGATCTATTTGTGTCAGAGACTATAACTGTTTATAGGCTTTCCATGCACATCCTATTGTCAGTTAACACTACAGCTGCTGACCTTTAGTAAAGCCAAAAGCCATAGGCCATAGGCCAGACGTGTGCATACCAACATTTTGGAAACGGAAAGAGGGAGAAAAAGATTTCCTGTGCAGAGCGTGGCGAGCATTTTTGATCATGCCCCTTTTTGCGACCACACCCCCTAATTACCATGCCCATTTTACAAAATTTTCCAGGTTATGAAAGTTTCTGTAGTTTTTATGTTTTATTAAAGTTTTACTACTGAAGATGAATTGCCCTTTAAGCTGTGAGTCTAACCTCACCCAAGAAACATAACTGTTACAAATGTATCTTAAGTATATGGGCTCTCTGCCAAGAGCCAATTAAGTTAGAAACATTGTATCTTTTTTGGCTGTTTAGCACAGAGAAATCAGGACTTTCCAATTTGGTGCAGAGAAATCAGGACTTTCAAGTACAAACGGAAAACGGGTTGAGCTGTCAAAAGCGGGACTGTCCCACTCAAAATGGGACAGTAGGGATGTATGAGGAGGTGTAACTAATCCACTCACATATACAAACATACACTGTGCAAAATCATATGTGATGCCATTGTGTCTCTGTGTGTGTCTCTGTGTGTCTCTTGTGTTTCTTTACCACAGAGCATCAGTCACCACTACTAATATATCTATTGTTTTAAAGAAGGTTTGGAGGCTCTTATCTTACTGATATGGGCACTGTGAGGTGGGCAATGTTGGGTTGAAATGATCATTTGGCCCTCAGGGCAACAATGGGACCATAATTGCCACTATGACCACAGTTTTTTTCTGGTGTCCACCAGCCCAGTCTGATCCTGTGCAAGGTGTATAGTAATGCCCCTGCTTTGTGTTTGCCTTTATTTCCCCTGTACTTCCATGTATGTATATGGCTGAGCTGTCCCAGTATGTAACACTTACCATGCACAGTAATTCCATGTATTGCAGGGAGATGAACGACCACATTAACATACAGTATGCTTCATTAGCTAAACATACCTAAACTTGTAAACACATATATATATATAAACACTGTATATAGTGTCACACTTGTATCATATCAATTCAGTATACAGGCTACATAACATAATACTGCACCAATACCATGGGCAGAGAGATTTTTGTGTTTTGGGAGAAGTAAACCCTGTCGGTCCCAAATGCCTCCCCCCCCATAGGCCCCTTCCCTCCCCCCAGGGCAAATGCCCCTAACTTGTTACTTACCCCTCCTTCTAGGTGCTCTCCAGGGAGTTCACAACTGCCATCTTGTCATGAACGGTCCTCTTCCTGTAGTGAGCGGCATCTTCTGGTGCATGTGTAGTAGGAGGCATTTGCTGGTTCCTGATCTACTGCCCATGCGCCCAAAGGTCACGAGAGCTTGTGACCTTTGGACGCATGCTCAGTAGATGAGGTACCAGCAAATGCCTCCTATTGCGCATGCGCCAGAAGACACTCATGGATCCAGGAAGAAGACCGTTTGTGAGGAGGGGTAAGTAACAAGTTAGAGGCATTTGCCCTTGGGGGAGGAGTGAGGGGGGCCTATGAGAGGGAGGCATTTGGGGGTGACAGGGTTTACTTCTCCTTTAACCCCTTACTTCCCCAGACACTATGGGGCAAATTTACTATTATTCACCTAAAATCCCTCTAATTCCTTCGAAATTCGATAAGCATTATACTATTGAATGCTTATCGAATAGTTCTAGGCTATCTTTTTACTCGATATTCGATTTCTCGATGAAATCGTATGATTGAATACCAATCGTTCGATCTAACGAAAAAATCGTACTTTTTCCTTCGAGTGCTCAAAAGATTCCGACATTCGATCGTACGAATGGTATTCGAGCAGGTGTTTGAAAAAGAAGCCTATGGAGGGATTCCAATAGTCTTCTATTGCTATTTGGTAGGTTCAATCTGGCGAAGTAGGCAGTCGAATAAAATTTTAACGTTAAAGTCCTTCGATCATCGAATGGTCGAATGATCGAATAGTCGATCAATCATAATAATCAGTGAAAGGTTGAGACTTTGCATGAGTACAGGCACTTTGCGAGGTTGATTATTGTTGACAAAAACTTAAATTTGCAACTGTTTTGAAAATGTTTTCTCCACCACCAAAGTTGTGGTGTAACTCAAACACAGAGGGGCACATTTATTAAGGGTCAAAGTGAATTTTCGATAAAAATTTTAATTTTTTAAATTAAAATTTCAACGTAATATTGGGCTACTTCGAATACTGAATAGCCCAAAATTTGATTAGAATAAAAATATGTAAAATTTCGAAGTACTGGCCCTTTAAAAAAATTTTAATTTGACTATTCACCATCTTAAAACTTGCCAAATTGCCATTGTAGCCTATGGGGGACCTCCTGGAAACTTTCCTGGAAAATCTGAATTTGTTTTTGAAAACCAATGTGATTGTTCGATTTTAATTTGAAATGGTCATTTTTGATTGAAAAGTTTCTGTCGATCGACAATGACCCCCCAAAAAAATTACATGGTTGAATTTCAAATTTTTTTTAATCCAAAATTCGACCCTTGGTAAATCTGCCCCAGAGTGTGTGCATAACAATTTGCGATTTTTGCCATATTTAAATAGCTCTTAAAGACATTCGCAATGTGTAAAACAAATTCTCAAATCTGTTTGCACACTCTTATTCAGCTTTATAAATGTAACCAGGCACAGGGCAAATATATTCACTTTATAAACCTGCCCTGCGAAAAGTTTATAAATGATCCCCAATGGCTAGTTGTAAAGCCTGTAGGCCTGTAATGCATTTCTTGCACCTTTTTTGTTTGAGGGAAAACATATGCTGACAAAAAAACAGCAGCAACAACACAGATATTTACATTTTCCTTATTCTGCTCTCTTATGTTGGGGTTTTCTCTCTCTTAATCCTGCCTCTACTCCATTACTCCTTACTTCATATTCCCCCTCTCTGTCTTTTTATTTGCCTTTTTGCTATAACCATTACATTCCACTTTTTTCTTCTCATTTACCCACTCCACGTGGACTTTCAGCTCAGTTTATTTAACCCCCCCCATAATTGTACTTTTGTGAGGAAAGAGACAAGCAGGATACTTGTCCTGTCACACATCACTTGGGAACAGGAACTACTTGTGCTTTTTCCTTCACGGTTTAAAGTTCCGCCCTGCTACTAGGGCATTGGCTAGTCTGCAGGAAGTGTCATGTTTCTTACTCAAGCTCAGCCAATCCCATTGTGGCAGCACTTAGACTTCATTAAAGCTTTTTCTTTTTTTCTTTTTCTGTCAGTCATGTTTGGGAAGGCTTAGGAGTCACATTCTTAGTTTCTTACTGACATTTTAGCTTTTGTCTCATTGAATATTAAGCCTTCAGCTGTCCCCACCCCACAGCTACTGTACATGTCAGCACTGGGATATTTATTTTATTAATAATATACCAATACCATTTATTCAATGTGGTATCTCTTTAAAGTGGAACTGTTACCCAGACAAATAAATCTGTATAATAAAAGTCCTTTTTAAATTAAACAAATTCCAATTTCTATTTTTTATTAAAACATTCATAGCTGTTGTAAGCTCATTTAAAAATCTCAGCTGTTAATCAAATATTGTCTGCCCCTCCTCTATGCCTTAGACTGAAGGAAACATGATTCAAATCATTTATATAGTATAATTAAAGTTAATTTTGCTTGATTAATGGTATAAAATAGGATTTTGAATAATTTGTTTTGGGTGGCGGGTCCCCTTTAAGAAGGGAATATCTGCATGTAGGACAGGAGGAGTAAATCAGACAGGGCAATGACCAAAGGACTGGGCAGCAGAACAGTTATGAGGGGCCGGGGAGAGAGACACTGTTTTAACTGGTGTGGGCAGTGCTGATAAAGATGGAAGAGAAACGAACTAAAGATGCCCAGCTCCTTGGTGAATTTGCAGTATGCTATTTAGAAATCTTAGGTGTTCTAATTCTGATAAATTGCAAATACTTAGTAATTTTTATCACCTTAATCCTCAAATTAGTTTGATGAGCCTCTGTGTCTCCAAGCTCAACTGAGCACTAAAGGGAATACTTAAAGCATATAAATGTTCCCAATAACATGCAAATATGATGTGCCCCTTAGACGGGAAGCCAGAAGCCTCACTGGTGCAGCAACTGTTGACAATGAACATGTCTTTTAGCGCTGCTTATATTTCAGTGCTATATAAAATAATGGGTAATAATTACAATACCAGAAAGCTTTGGGGGCAGCTTGCAGTACATAACTACATTTACATGTAAAGTATATGTTACCATAAAGTAGCAGAGAAGTGTTTTTATCATCAAGTGTGTCTAGGGTGTTGGCATGTTAAAATTCACCCTGGGGCTTATTTACAAAGAGTTGTAATGAACTTTAATTAATAACTTGTTCTGCCAAAGCTCTTGTTTTCCTAATGCTTGCCTAATAGTGCCAATATGCATGTCCATTGTGATACTCTATACTTACAGATACATTAACTATAGCACTGATGCAACTGCAGTTCCAGGCACATTTGCAAAAAACAGGCCTATCATTAAGACTTGGAGGTCACAAGCCAGAATCACTGCCCATGTATACAGAATCTACTAAATAACGTTAAATGGGTCAGTTCCAGCTTACCTAATGCATATACTATCTTTTAACCACATTAAATCTGTGCTAAAATTTAAAATTAAAACACCTAGTTGCTGTCAGTCAAACCTGGGGACCTCTGCAGTATTTGTTGGAGATAATAAATATCTGTGCAGGGCCTCCACCTAATTATTCTAATTGGAGACACCCTTGATGGGAGTCACATTAGGACCAAAAATACATACAAACACACACACATACACACTGATAAAGTGATAACAGTATATTTTATATAAGAGGAAGGATATGCAAACAGACACCTAATACAGCACAACAATTAAATCAAATTGGGACAAAGAGCACCTTTTGGCTAACTATAATATGTACAGGTTTATTCACTATAATCTAATAATCTAATACAGTTAATTGAAAGAAATAACCTTCTTAGAAACTTGGGTCAGGTAATTTAAAGGAATGTTATATAATTTAAAGGAATCGTTAGTTAGCCAAAAATGTAAATTAACTGGCAGACTATAGGTTGGTTAGTTTGGCAGTAAACATGGCCTATATGCCTCAAAACTTGCTTCCAAATCAGAAACCCAAAAATAAGCACCTGATTGGAGGCCACTGGTAGCAACAAGAAAAGGGCTTGGTAAGCAAGATATTGCTTGTGGGCCACTGTTTGGGTATTACTGCTTAAAAAGCACAGTTTAGACTTTATTTTATCAATGTCCCTCCTACAGGATTAAAGTAGAATGGAACCCCCACCCCCCAAAGTACCTCACCCTGTAGCTCCCAACTACTAACAGGTATGCATATAAAACCTGTTCTAAATGGTCATCACACTTTTCCCACGACTTTTCCCACGACTCTGGAAAAAGTTGTGGTTTTCCCTATATTTCTAAAAAAACTAAAATTTGAGATGTATTAAATGTAAAAACCTCTAAGGCAAACTTTGGCAAGTAAAAATTATCGATGGGAGCTGCGCTGTTTGGACCTCTTGAAGTTTGGACATTTTTCAGATTTTTTTCCATCAGATTTCAAAATGCTCTTTTGAGAAATGGATTTCAGTGCAGAATTCTGCTGGAGCAGCACTATTAACTGATGTATTTAGAAAAAAACATTTTTCCCATGACAGTATCCCTTTAAGCCCATGTGAATTGGTGTGCTTCTTTCCTTTGTATCTTGTTTGCCCATGGGATGAGCATGTGCTGGCCACCTCACATCCTTTCCATGTGCAGAGCTGCCAAACCCTAGAAATACTACTTCCACTGCACACAATTTACTATTTTGAGGACATGATACCAACCACTACTCCTAATTCTTAAAGAAGTGCCCAGCATCTGCATTCTTCTAGAAAATTTAGAACTGACCTTCTACATGCCATCCAGGTATTTTCCTAGATTAGCCACGTTACACCTGAATATTTTTATTACTGTTCTAAAAAGATTAAACGCAAAGGTTTTGTGAGGACTCAACCTCCAAATCACATATGTCTGGGTAATATATATAATAGTTCAAGCATTAGATTAAAATAAAAAACAATTTTTATTCACCACCATGCCAAGTCAAAAAAAGTTTTAAAATGACACACAATTAAAAACCAAGCACCGTTGGTTAGAATAGGAAGGATCCCTTATAATCATCCAATTATCAATGTAACAAATATGTAAACAAGAAAGTATGCTTTATATAATTTCGTTGCCACAGACAAAATTGCTTATGAAATGAGGCTAAACAGCTCTATTAGCAGGCAATGTGTCCCAAATAATGGATAGCAACATCAATCAAATCTCCAATGATGATGCAGAAATCCAGCACCCAAATATCCTGTAAAATAGATGTGAGAATCAAAGAATGGCTGTGAACCCAGCTTTGAAGGCAAAATGTCAGATAAATTAGACTATATGTAGCCTCAAATTGGCTCAATGAATCCGTTAATGCCAACTGAGTCCTGAGTTGGAGTGCGAAATGGTAAGTGAAAAAGTTAACATGTAAATAGAGCTGCTGTTGTAGAGTGGCACTGGGCAAAATATGTATCTTAAATCTGCTCCATCTTATGCCCAATTAGCAGTGAAACCACCGCAGTGTTATGCAAATCCAACCAATACAGCAGTCATGCACATGCTGATGCCCTCTATGTGCTCTATGTCCAGTAAAAGTTGCAAATAAATCATACAGACCAATATTCGTGCTCACAGGTCCCGAAGCGTGGAGTTACTCACAGCCGTCGCTCCTCTTAATGCCTCTTCATGTGCCGGATACTCAATCGAAGTGATCCCATCCAACTGCGCTTCACCCCAACAGCCTGTTTCGCTGCAAATGCGGCTTTCTCAAGAGGCCCAATTGCGGAAATGACGTTGTCTTAAAGGTAACGTCACGTGTTTATGATGTGAGTTGCCATAGTGATATTGTAATCCATACGTATGTATTGGGAGTTGTAACTCATAGGGGCCGATTTACAAAATTCACGTGAAATGATCAATGTTCGATCGAATACCGATCGTACAAATTTTTCATGAAATCCTATATGCAAATTTGGCCTCTTCGATCATCGAATATCGAATAGATCGAATGATCGGATATTGGATCATTCGATGATCGAAGGAATCTAAATTTAAAAAATATTCGACTGCCTACTTCACCAGATTGAACCTACCGAATTGTAATAGAATAGTAAAAAGTCCTGCTCGAATACCATTCGTGATCAGAGCGTTCAAATTTTTCGGATGCTTGATGGAAATTTCACGATTTTTTTCGGTATCTGATCGTACGAATTCATCGAGAAATCGTATTGCAAGCAAAATTATAGCCTAAAACAATTCGATAAGCATACGATGGACGAATGCTTATCGAATTTCGAATTTGGTCAAGCTAATTTTGGGGCTTAATAGTAAATTTGCCCCATAATGTCCATAACAGGAGAACACAGTCTCTCAAATACTCAAATCCAATAATATATATATAATAATACCTATCCCCATTAACATAACCACTACAGCAAATAAGCCTTTGGCATGGTGATGGAGTTGTGAATATATATTAATGCTTGACTACAATAACAGTATGTATTATTCAAGATTTTACCATAATAAAAAATGCGACACTGGCACAAAGTAAAAATTAATATAGCTGAAACCATAATGTGTCAAAAACACATCTAAGCAAAATGAATAAAAATCAAATAAAGTCATCATGAGTGAAAAATCTGATTTTAAATTTGAAAATTATTCATTTGTAACCTCTCTTAGAAATATAGATCCATTCTCAAGTCCAAATAACCAGGCTAAACATTATGTTGTATCCTCATTATGGGGCTAAGTATAACAACATACAGTGTGCCCCTGATATGTCAGAGCAATGTCTATACCGAGGCAATAATCTATTAACAAAAGCTTGAAAATTTAAATGACCATTCAATCCAAATTCAATTTGTATGTATTCGACCTGAAAATCCATGTGGTTTCTAGTTGAAGTAATTTGTTGTCCAGATCACCCCCCCCCTTGTAGGTCTCCATGGAGGCGACCTATGCTTGAAAATATGAGCCCTTATAGTTACCATGATGTAAGCAATGGACATGTTTCGCAATACTCGATAAGAGAATGGCCACAGTGGCAAGTGAATAAATATATTACATGTGTCGTTGTACAACAAATGTAATGACGTATGTCAAATTCTGAACCTACTCTCCCAAATGTTTGGGAAGGTTTTAAATGGTGACATTGCTCACAGGAGCCACATCTAAAATTCCCTAGGGTCTTACAACACCTATCTGTGTTCTTTCTCTGAAAAATGGCTACAGGTTAATAAGTCACCAATACTGGTATTTCTCCTGTATATGAGTTGTGGATAAGGGGTGACCAAACGACCCAAAGTAGGATCTTTGGACAAAATGTCCCAATGCTTACAAATTGTGGATCGAATGTCACTGTCATTCTCATTACAGGTCAAAATGAGTCTAGTTGGGCTTGAGTATGTTTCATCGCCTTACATGATACTGGCCTATTGGGCCGATACAAAAGATCTTCTCTATTTTGAGCAATAGCCCATTGGTATGCTCTATGAAGGGACCAATTTATGTAGCCTCTTTTTCTAAAGATACCTATTTTGCCCAGTGCCGCTCTACAACAGCATCTCTATTTACATGTTAACTTTTTCACTTCCCATTTTGCACTCAAACTCAGGACTCATTGATTCGATTGCGTCATTATACATTTTACATGGGACTAAGTTTTACCTGCAACTTACTTGCTGCTTTCAAAGTAAAACTCCCAATCTTGATTGCCCTTTTATTAGACACCAGTGGGATCACCTGACTATAGCTGGGAAGGGTGGGGGCTACAACAAGGAGCTGGTCACTGCTCCAGTATAACTATAACAAACAAGGAAAAGTTGTGCTCACCACTAATTTTTAAAACCATTAGGCAGGGGTGCAGGTAAAGTTGCAGGTAAAACTTAGTCCCTTTTTTAAAAAGTAGCAATAGAATTCTTAATGAATCAGATGAAAATTGAGCGTAAGACTGGCCAGATATGGGATGACTTTGACGTAGTTGGCCAGCTTAAATATATTGCAATATATGGACAAACAATCCCTGTTGTTTAAAGGGTAAGGCATTTTTTAGTAGCTGTATGCACAGAATGTCTCAATGTCTTAAATATATTGATAATGGGTTGAGTGCAGAGGATCTCTTGTATGGTCCCAAAAAGGCACTGGTGAACCTTTGTTCCAAAAAAGGCCTCAAAGCATCATTCAAAATATTTGGCCTTATTTATCTCAAAAATCAGAAAGTTACACCTACATGTAATTAACCAGTAAAGGCTAAGTATAACATGATTCTAAAATTGATGTTTTGGGCAAAATCAGGACAAATCCTGAAAGGTGGGTGATTTGATTGTTTTGGACTACACTCAAACAGCCTACAGATCTGAGCTTTATTAAAAGTTTTTGTATAACAAAAAGAAAATGTAATATTGTGTTTGACAGATGAGCTTCTGCTCATGAATACCAGTAAAGTGGTTTCTGCACATTTCTTTGTTGTAAGAAAACACCTTGTCAAGATGTAATATTTGGCACGCACTCTTAGAAAAGAAAATGAATACCTCACAAAATGATTCACAGATCAGAGAAACCTCATTCTCCACTTCCCTGGTATAAATCATCAAGTTAGTCTCTTAATTTCTTTCTACATCACTTATGAATAGTTCTCTGTGGCTTGTGAATCTTTCACATCATTTACTCTTGTGAAGAAAGAATGGGGTTCATTAGGACTGCAAAAATATTTGGCTGGGTCAGCTGAAACAACCACAACTGTTGCAGTGATCACAAATAGTGTCAAGGCTAATGGCACATGTATGTTTTTCTGCCTGCATTTTTCAGATGTTTGTAGAAAGCCTGAAAATCTCCCCCTGCCACCTCCCAATGGGAATACTAGAATTAAGGATTCTCTGTTGGTGAAATTGAATTTTGTCAATATTTGGAGAAGATTTGTGTGACAGATACAAGGTAGAAACTGTCCTTACTGGCTGTTAGGGTACGAGGTTGGCAATTAGAGTCATTGGGAGAAGTTGACATCCTCTATAATTTGGGGTTTAGGCCTTTGGTAACAGCTTTGCATGGTAGAGAGATAACATTTCTGTACCATTCACTCCCTCATAGTCCTTGTTACGTACTTCAGGAAATGGTACCTAATGTACCCCGGATTTGCGGCAAGGCTGCATAGGGCAGCATCAATTAAGGGGTGCCCAGCCACACACTCGATTTTCTTTCTGGAGCACTAGCCATTCAGTTAGAGGAACGCATGCGCAATCAACAAGCTGACAGGATGCGCATGCAGCATCTTGAAGTTTGGCAAGATACGCATGCACACAATCTTCTGAGAGGGGGGGGGGGCGACGGGGCCGCCGGAGGACACCGGCCTCCGGGCACCCCTCAAGGTAAATCTGGCCCTGTGTATGACCAAAAAATAGCAGTTCTTCTAATATTGTTGCACTTAGCACTAAGGTCTTTTTTTGTAAATAAGAATAAAACAGTTTTCCTTTCCCTAAAATTGTGCATAGTCTCGGAATAAAGTATTTTTTAACAGTCCATACACATTCACACACACTTAAGTCAGTTTCATCAGGACTAACTAACTTCATCAGGATTGTAGAAGCTTTTAGAACCTGGGCTATGTCAGTAGTTGATTGCAAAATAAATCCTCATCCCCAGGGCTGTATTTAGGTCCAGTGCCACCCTAGGCAGTGAACCTTACAGCACCCAAAAACGTATGGAATGATGTCATGCACACAGTGCGAATGAAGTTATTTCAACAAAAACGGCACTTCCAGATTTTACTACAATGGGCGGGCCCTATACCCCCCCCATGTGCCACTGGATTTAAGATGTATTAAATCCACAGGCCCTTGGGTGCCTATATATAAATATGGCCCTGCTCATCCCCAGGTTTTCTAGGGGGCCCAAGAATAATTTGTGCTTCTTAGAACTTAACTGTTTTTTGTACTTTATTGTTGTATTATTTTATTTGTCTTTAATAAATATAGGTAGCACTTTACTATTATGTAATCTGCTGCATCACAGCTGCCATGACTTAGTAACCGTTCTATTTGCAGCCTCTCTTTGGTTGCCACTTCTATTTTAATAAGGGTTAGTAACAGAAAAACAAAATACAACTAAACAAAGAGTGCACCATTGAATGTGGTGACTGAGAGCCTGCTCTCTTTGAAAGAGCAATAAGTAATTTCCCTAAATAGATGTCTAAATTTGACTCAGCATATACAAGCTTGGTATGGCTATTATATATGTATACTTAGTGGCAGAGGTTTAAGATATGATTATCTTGTTAAAGGGCATGTAAATGTACATTTCCTCATTGGGCAGTTGCATATGTGTAGATTTCAGCCATTTAGCCCACCACATTTTTTAGTAGGCCATCAATTGCATTGGGTTGAGCACAGGTTGTATTGTTGTAAATTCAGAAGATGCCTATATGTGCCAGAGGAACTGGTTGGTTCTGCATGTTTGAGCTAAATCCCAAATACCCTGTGCACCATTGCCATTTTTGGACATTGGGTGATGGAGTCCTAGGTACCACATTCAAACACTGTAAACAATTACAAATAATTATATATGTGCATTATTAAGGTTGAAGATGGAAGAACCGCTCGCACACCCTGCCCTTCAATTCTGGATGCCTGGTGCATGGTGATAGAGTGATTGGCACCCTCCAAGTAAACTGGACATGAAGAATTCACTGGCACTCGAAGGCCGGTGCAAGCAGGACAAGCCTTTGCATATTTATTTGCAGATAAGTGCAACGTTTCAGGGATATACCCCTTTATCAAGCATGCTTGATCGAGTGCCAATTCTTCTTGTACATTATTAAGGTTGTGTATTGCTGCTTGCAAGGTGGCTTTTTTTGTTCGCTGACTGGCCAAGCTTTAAATGGTTCACACCTCCAAGTGGTTTGTTTCAATTCTGTTTTATGAAAATACACTCATTTACAAATATAGATTTTAGACTGCACTAATGCATTTTAGAAATGAAAGCAAATATCTGATTGGTTGATATTTATAACATATGGTGCAATTAAGCACCTATTTTAATATATGGGGTAATTTATAAACCTTGTTCAGTGAATATTTATTTGCATTTTACATAGTTACATAGTTAAGTTGGGTTGAAAAAAGACAATCAAGTTCAACCCCTCCAAATGAAACCCAGCATCCATTCACACACACCTCCATACACTCACATAAACTATATATACCCATATCTATACTAACTATAGATTTTAGTATCACAATAGCCTTTGATATTATGTTTGTCCAAGAAATCATCCAAGCCCCTCTTAAAAGCATCAACAGAATCAACCATCGCATCACACAGCAGTGCATTCCACAACCTAACTGTCCTCACTGTGAAGAACCACCTATACGGCTTCTAATGAAATTTCTGTTAATTTACTCTAATGGGGTGGCATCTGGTGCCTTGATCCTTTTTATGGGAAAATTGGTCCCCCACAGTTTGAATATAATGCCCTCTAGTGTACTTGTAAATAGCAATCATCTCCCCTCGCATGCATCTTTTTTCTAGAGAAAGCAACCCGAACCTTGTCTACCCTCATAATTTAAATCTTTCAACCCTCTAACCAATTTAGTTGCACGTCTCTGCACTCTCTCCAGCTCATTCAAACCTAGGGTTGCCACCTTTTCTTAAAAAAGATACCAGCCTTCCTATATATTTATCTTTTTTTCTAATTAATAACATTGGGATCAACCATCGAAAATACCGATCACGCCGGTAAAATACCGGCCGGGTGGCAACCCTATTCAAATCCCTCTTAAAGGAAAACTAAAGTTTAACTAAAGAAGTAGCTAGAGATGTTATACATAATGTTTTGTGCTTGTGTGCCAGCCTAAGGCAACCACAGCCCTTTAGCAGTAAAGATTTGTATCTCCAAAGATGCCCTAGTAGCTCCCCATCTTCTTTTCTGTTGAGTCAATTTAGATGCTCTGTGCTGCTGTCACTTACTGAGCTTAGGGATCGACTCACAATATACTCAATATATATAATATAAATGTCACAATATAAGGCTGATTAGTAATGAATACAGTTAATTATTACATGGCAGCACAGAAACCAGTGCAACTAGCATCTGCATTTAATAATCAGCTTTGTAACATCAGCTTATATTACAGGCTAGTCTCATTTTCTACTTGATAATTTTCAATGACTACTAAGCCGAGCTTCTCAACAGCTGCTAAGAGCCCACTGAGCATGTGAGTGTAGCAGACACTTTCCAAGATGGTGACCCCATGCAAATATAAATTAGCAAAGTTGCAAAAACTGTTGTGCACATAAATATTCACAATTTACAAGTATACTCGAACCTGCCCGCCCTCGAGAGTGCAGCCCCCCTGTGAGTGTGCACACGTCGGTTCTGACAGAGTACTGGGGATTGTGTGTTACAGAGCTGCGTATCTCAAGTGCTCCTGAAAAAATTTGAATGCCTTTGTGGCCTTGTAACAAATCCGGGTCTGTTAACAAGTACCTTAGAGGGCATTATAGGCAAATATCAGAGGATCAATTTTCAAACAGAAAAGAACAAAGCACCAGAGGCTACTTCTTGAGACTTTAAAAATGTACCTTTCATTTTAAGAAAGTTGTGGAATGATTTTGTTATGGCAGATTCTACTTATGCCTTTAAAAGTGGCTTGATGGTTTCTTTAATGAGCAAAATATCTAATGTTTTTTGGATCTATTGTGAGTTTATATATGTGAGTGTACTGATAGGTCGGTAGAGGTATTGCATTCCCTTGAAAAAGGTAGTGACCAAAACATTGAATTTAAATCAAACAATTTTTTGAGAATTGGGTTTGACTTTCACAATATTGAATCCTGAACAGATAGTTGTGAACGGAACAACCCCAAGAAAAAAAACAAGACTTTTCAATGTACTTCTGATAAACTAGGAAGAGTATCCAAAAACAGTTGCTTTTGTTCAGAAAGCTACATAGCACTATTTATTTCTCAGGAAAAAGTTCAACATGATTTTAACATATAGATAATAAACAGTGCCACTTTCCCTTCAAAATAAAATGCACTTACTAGACAAAAAAGGGAGGAAGAGACGATATCCGCTTGGTGCAGGATTTGTGGTATTTAATCTACCTGCAGAGCTCCAAATTATCATTGCAGCTGGGTTTCTTTTGAGCTGTTAAGCTGAAAATAAGCTGAGATAACAAATAACTGCAAATGCAGGTATTAATACCCAGTGTTTGCTGATCCATTGACCCAGCTAATGCAAGGCCAAAGACCAAGCATTCATGCAGCAAAAATACATGTTTATTAAACAACAATGCTTTAATGCAAACTATTTATACACTATGACCTTTTTATAAATGAAGTTGCTATTTAATCTGTGTAGGAAAATGACAATACAAAAACAGTACCCTTTACTAGTAGTGGGTATTGAATCACCATGCTTTAAAATAATTTAAACATTAAACAGACCTAATATGATTGTTTAAATTACAAAAAGGATGACTTGTAGTTAAGCAGAGAGTAAGTACAAGCAGGGCCACCATTAGAAATAACGGGCCCTATACAACATAATTTTTGGGGCCCCCTGGTCCCTGTCCACCACACCCACTCCCCAAACCCCACTCCAGATCCCGCCCACTCAACACCACAGACCATGCAGATATAAGAGCAAAAAAGGTAACCCCCCCACACACACACACACACAAGTTATAAAAAGCTATTGATGGTCAGGGCCCCCTTATAAGTTAAAAAAAAACTGTGGTACCAGGGCCTCCCCAAAAAGATTTCTTTAAAAAATGGCGGTCAGGGCCCACTTACAAGTTAAAAAAAATTGGAGCCAAAGAGAATATTTTTTAAAAAAAATATTGGAGCCAAATCCCCCCTTACAAGTTAAAAAAAATTTGAGGACCCAGAGACTATTTTTTAAAAAAACATTCATGGCAGGGGCGAATAGAGTATTAAAATAACTGGTGGCCAGTAGAAAAATTCGCAAGCGCTACGCAAATTCACTAAAGTGCGAAGTTACGTTAAGGTCGGCAAACGGTAGCGTAGTTGCGCTACTGTTACTTTGCCAGGCAAATCGCATTTACGCTAGTAATACCTAATTTGCATACGGCGCGAATTTCAAAATCTAATAGAAGTATATGTTACAGTCACTACAATGTACTACACAAGCCCAGGAAACCTTTAATTAAAAAAAATGTCCTATTGCCCTAAACATGTGCCCCCTGTATAGTTGAGATGCCATATGTTAGCAAATGTAGGGGGGAAGGAGGGTAACCCCCAAAAAAATTTAGCTCTTTTTCAGACTATCACCCTACAAAAGGTAAAACATGCCAGCGTTTTTTTTCACATTTTTTTTCAAACTCCTATCTATTGTATTGAACTTCACCAGGTCTGACCAGGCAAAGTAACGTCTAGCGTAAGTGGTCACATTCAGTAAAATGGTCATCTTAGTGAATTTGCATAATTACGATCCTTCGTCAGTGCGCAACTTCGCCTGGCGTAAGGGTGCGAAGTTGCGCTAGTCTATCTACTTCTCTAGCGAAAATTTGCCAGAGTCGGTGTTAGTGAATTTGCGAAGTTATGATTTGACGTCACGCTGGCGAATTAGCGCTATCGTTATACGCTTCGCACTTTAGTGAATTTCCCCCATGGCTTCAGGACTTCAACTTCGCCTCCTTTTGTGACTTTGGGTCTTTTCGCTGCTTCAGGACATAGCGTCAATTTCTGCTGTTTTCACCACTTTGTGAGTTCTGCTATTTTCATGGAGCACTGCCGGGCGCCCCCTTCAGTTCCGGGACCGGTGCACTTGTACCCCCTGATGGCGGCCCTGATTACAAGAGAAAGAGAATATTATTTTAAAAAATTGTTATTTGCTATGGGTGATGGCCTTCCAAAAATTCTGAAAAACTTATTCCTTAGCTGTTTTTCAATTCAAATTAATTTTTGGGGGAGGGGTTTGTTGGTACTAGTCATTTAAGCAAGTTATTTGCTTAGCATTTTTATGAAAAATAAAAGTGTTCTATGGTTTGACTTCTAAGCCACTTAGATACACTTTGCATTTGAGACTGATTATGGCAGTTTTTGCTGCCATGGGGTGTGAATAATATACAAATCTTATATTTTATGGCTGCCTTTGCAATATGACATTTATGATTTAATATTAATCCTTCTGGAACCAAAGAGCTCTTTAATTCCTTGGCATCTCTTGCTGTGGTTTAAAGAGATTAAGTTGTACATGCCTCTTGCATGTCGTGTTTGCAATTGGTTGCTATTCTCACACAGCCTCTTGATCAGGAGCTGTAGGCAAAATGTCCATTTAGGTTTTATGTTCACCTACAGCTTCCTCTCCAGCTCACATGGAAAACAATCATCTCATTCCTTTTGTCACTCCTGGGCTGACAGGGTGAAAATGAAAATCCGTTTCTGTATACTGAAAAGAGAAAGATCAGGATGTCATCAGTTCAGTAGCAGAATATGACAATTGCTTTTCTCAGTTCTTATAATGTCACATTGCTAATGTAACAGAGAACAGATGTCTCCTAAGATTTGGCAGATCTTTACAGAATAATTTGATTTTATTACTGGTAATACTTTGATATCTACAGCTACACAGCACAAGTAAAACTAGTTTGGAAGAACTATGACTTTGGGAAAATGATTCTGTCTCTATATGACAAGCATGAAATATGTAATCAGAATTTTTTGTATTCTAATAAATAATTTGGGGCAAGGGACCTGTAAAAAATGCCTGGCAAAAACTGTACTTAGGTTTCAGTAAACTGCCAATGTGGCAAATTAAAATATGTGGCAAAAATACTCCAGATTTAACATTTTGCATTTTAGCAAAAAAAAAAAAAAACTAGAATATCTTTACATAAAGTTCTGCTTATAAATGTACAGGGAATATACATTTTTACAGGTCCCCTGCCCCAAACTATGTATTCTATTACCAACATTTCTGATGACATATTTCGTGCTTGTGCACCTTGTCCCCTGTGCTTCAGATGTAGGAACAAAGGATGTGCATGACCCTCTGGATGGGAGGCCGAGGATGTAGGCAAATTTGTTTCTTTTAACATGGAGCACCATGCCAAAGCATTACTATACCTAAAGGTGGCCATACACGTAGAGATCCGCTCGTTTGGCGATGTTGCCAAACGAGTGGATCTCTCCCCGATATGCCCACCTTGAGGTGGGCGATATCGGGCTGATCTGATCGTGGGCCCTAGGGCCCAACGTTCGGATCAGTACGGGCGGTCGGATCGCGGGACCACATCAACGAACAGATGCGGCCGCGATCCGACGGGATTTTTAATCCTGCCCGATCGACATCTGGCCGACTTTCGGCCAGATATCGATCGGGAAAGCCCGTCGGAGGCCCCCCCACACGGGCAGATAAGCTGCCGACACAGTCTGTCGGCAGCTTTTATCTGCCCGTGTATGGCCACCTTAACACAGTTGTTTTGCACTCACCATTGTGCTTGTGCTAGCTTAGTTACTATTAAGTACTATCTTAATATTAGAGAAAAAACAGATATGAAGAATTGTTTGTTAAAATAAGACACTGTGAGAGAGATTACAGAGCTTCCTGGATAGCATATTTCAGAATAATAGATCCCATACTATACACTAATCTGACCGTCATAAATCCACTCTGCCTTTAACAGAAAAAAGATTGTACAATATCCCATAATTGCCGAAGATTATGTGATGCCTCCTTTTTTACCCTCCGCCAGCCCCCGATCTCTAACTGAGCTCAGTTGGATAGTTATAAATGAAAATTTTAAGCAGAAGGTCTTGCTCTATGCACAGTTATTGTCAGAATGCCTGGTAAAATGGTCATCACAAAGAAGCCATATAATATGTCATATCATTTATCTATTATACCTATAGTTCTATCAACCAGTCTTAAAAACTTTTCAGCTTCTACACAGTCTCCAATCCTTATACCTTATCCTTCCTCTCTAAGAGGCAGTTAAGAAATTGTCTATATTAATGTAGTAGTGTTCTGCAAGTAAAGGAACCAGGATTTAAATGTTAATTTGGCTTGAACTTAGCCCAGCTGGCGGGTCACAATATCCCTAAGCTTGCATAATAGCCTGGTGAATTTTTATAAATTCAATGAATAGTTTCCTAATTTCTTTCTGAATTCTTAATCGTATTTCTTAAAGTGATACTGACACTAAAAAATTAATTTTAACATATGAATGTACATTAAGGGGCAGATTTACTAAATTCGTGTGAAAGATTCGAATGGAAAAAAATTTGAATTTCGAATTATTTTGGGGCTACTTCGACCATCGAATTGGCAAAATTCAACTATTAAATAGGCCAAAATTGTATTCGAATTTGCCAAATTCCAAAATTCGAATTCGATAGTCGAAGTACTGGCCCTTTAAAAAAAATTCGATATAACAATTTGGCAGATTAAACCTACCAAATTGCTATATAACCCTATGGGAAGCTCCCATAGGAGTTTCCCAAGTTTTTTTGATCGAATATAAAAAATGCGATCGAATGGTTAAAATCGTTCGATTTGAAAGATTTTATCGATCGATCAAATTTTTAATTTTCGATCGTTCGATAATTGTGTTGAAACCCATCGAATTTTAAGGGTTTTAATTCGATACAAATTCGACCCTTAGTAAATCTTCCCCTAAATGTTACCTATAGGTCATTGATCAATTTGTTGATCAATTTGTTGATCATTTTTTGCTGAGAGGTT
>CM044434.1:122028608-122092916 GCA_024363595.1 Xenopus borealis | reverse complement strand
TAATGTCCATGTAATTTTCCTTAAAACTTTGTTCATTAAGTTACCTGCATTATATGTTCCATCAAATCCAATTTTATTATTAAATTATTTTTAAAACACCATGATTTTCTGCAGCTCTGATTAACAGTATGATTTATAATATAATTCATTAAAATGAAACACAAAAATATCCATATTTATAAATGATTCTGAGGTCTACATTGTTGTTCTAGAATACAATGGCCATTACTGTTTTTGTTACTAAGTACCACAGTGATTTAAAGCTGCTGACAACACCAGACTCTAACAATGAAATCATCTCTCTTTCTTTCTCTGCAGTTCAGGCAGACATTCATTTGTATGTACTGGTTCAGTCTGTCTGCTGTGTCTGGGCAAAAAGACAAATACTAATGGCATATGTTAATTACAATCCAACGACTTCCTTTTCATTTGGCTGTTTAGTATCTTTCTCACTAGAGCCCAATGGAACAAGCTTGCTCTAGGTGTTAAAAAAACAGGCAAATATCACGTGTTCAGTGGCGTAACTACTCGCTGGTGGGCCTTGGTGCTGGATTGGCACCCGGGCCCCCCTATCAGGCTCTCACCCTATGAATTGCACATTGGAGTTCTCCTAGCCTCTCTGGCGGGCCCCAAGAGGGAGCGGGCCCTGGTTCAATTGCACTCCTGGTAGTTACGCCACTGCACGTGTTGTTTTGTTTCCTTAAGGTGGCCATACAAGGGCCGATAAAAGCTGCAGACGGGCTTCCCTGATCGATATCTGGCAGAAAGTCGGCCAGATGTTGATCGGGCAGGATTAAAAATCCCATCTACTCGCAGCCGCATCTGTTCGTTGATGCTGTCCTGTGATCCGACCGCCCATATCTGCACTGTTCTGATCCGATCATTGGGCAACATCGCCAAATGAGTGGATCTAACCGTGTATGGCCACCTTTAGCCATGGTGTGCAGCAGATTGCCATTATCATCCAGCCAACAAACACAGGAGCATCATATCTGACAGAATTTAACATGAAAAACAATGGATAAGCTCCTAGAACCCCTTCAGAAATTCAGTTTTTTTTGGAACATAAATAATAACAGAAATACTAAACAAATACTCCTTCTACATATTCCATGTATTTTCTAAATAAACTAGTACACTAGTAAATGCAAAATAATTGTATAAAGTCATCTAATTATGGTCTGAAACTGATCAGTAACTACATATACAGTAACCTTATGGGAATCAAAAGGTAGGGTTTATTTCCTCCTCCATTTATTTCAAAATAGCCTAGTATGAATGCATTTTGACCCTGAATTAAAATGCTAGTAGTGAGCGCTTTATGAATATGTATGAATATTGAAGTGTTTAATCAAAATCCATAGAAAATTTTTGTCTGTGTCCGCAAAGGGAATGTTTCTAAATTAACTGAAAAATCAGCAAAGACATCCAGATAAAACTGAGACTGCTGCTTTGAGAGTTTACACTCTGGTCTGGAACAACATAAATTAAAAGGTCTTTTGCTAGGCCATTCTATCTCTATACTGTTAAAGTAATTGCTGGATAATCTTATTATACAGATAGGATATACAATAAAGATACACATTTCAAAACAAAGACAAACAAAACTTCTAAAAATATGTATTTCGTTTTTAAAGCTGCATCTCTTTTATCAGTGATCATTTACTAATGTAGTAGCTATATTTGACATGTTTCATGCTAAAACACCACACATTTTGCAGTTGCACCTGTTTTCTTTTGCCTAGTGTCGATGCACCAATTGTGCCTATTAGTGATGGGCGAAACGGCCGCGTTTCGCTTCGCCGAAAAATTAGCGAATTTCCAGAGAAATTCGCGAATTTTTCGCCGATTCGCGAAACGTCGTTTTTGACGCGCGTCGCGACTCGTTTTTGAGCGGCGAATTTTTTTGGGCAAATTTTTTGGGCTGTTTCGCTAATTTATTTGCCAGCGGCGAATCGCGGGAATTCGCCGCGAATTCGCCCCTGGCGAATAAATTCGCCCATCACTAGTGCCTATCAATGTAAATGAGTTCAAAAAGAGCAGCAGCACTCCGGTTATTTTGCAAAAGTGAAAAACTTTACTTCAAGTGCATTTCAGGCAACGTTTCGGGCTACACAGGCCCTTTCTCAGGCTTGAGAAAGGGCCTGTGTAGCCCGAAACGTTGCCTGAAATGCACTTGAAGTAAAGTTTTTCACTTTTGCAAAATAACCGGAGTGCTGCTGCTCTTTTTGAAGTTGTTCTAAGTAATCCTTGGCAGGGGATTTAGCTTGCACCCGGGGCTGAAAGAAGCTGCCTCTGCTGTTTGGAGCACACATATGTTGGGATTTATCAATGTAAATGAGGTGATGTGTGCAAAATACAGGAGAAGCAACCACTTTTTTTAGTTGAATGAAAGAGATCCACGGTCAGTGTAATAGTCGGGTGCTGGAAAGGCCTTGGCGTCCCATGCCGTGTAATGTTAGAAAGTTAGGAAGAGGATTGAGCTTCCGCACTCCGAAAATGTTAAAATCCAAAAAGCATGTGTGCAAAATGACAAGGGAGCCCTATACACCGTATAGGCCGCAGTTTACAAACATTAAACATATAATAGAGAAAAACATGTTGATTGTACAGACTGCTGATACATTAAGAGAAATTCTGGGTCCACATTGCAGATTTGTTACACACAAAGGAATCACACTCAATAATTTGCTGTCACCCAGTATGGTCCAAAACATAAAAGAAAGGGCTATCAATTATCACTTGGCTATCAATTAGAGATAACCACAAATGTGGGGCTAGGCATTGTGTCATCTGCCCCCACAGAGTGACAATATTTATTTTCTGCAGAGCATTACTGCCATTTGCTAAATGTTGGAGCTCTCAAGGGAAAATAAACAGCTTCCAAAAATGGGGGCCCCATACTGAATAACACCACTCACTGGCTGGTAAGGGATGATTAAGAGTTGCTTGATTATTTCAGATATATTTCTGATGTTTAATTTATTATATTCAGACTATAAATTATATTTGTTTGTTTTCATGATTAGATGAATCATTTTAATTACTCCTAATATAAATAACTTCCAAAATATAAATGAAAAGGATATGGTGGTACCCCTCTTAGAATCACATCTCCAGCTGAAAAGGTTCAATTTGTAACAGCTATGTTGGGAAGAAGAGGTTACAAACCCTTTCTTCAACTGCCCTGTTTTTATGTGCTAATTTACTACGTGGGACAGTATCAATTTCTTTAGAATAATCTAAATATAACAGATTGGCTGCATGGCCCTGATCTAATCTGCTACCTACTTCCACATAGGTGCTAATCAGTTCAGGACATGTCCTTCATACAGTAATAAAGATAACCTTTGTATAAACGGGTAAAATATGTTTTGGATTGCTGATCTTAGCAAGTTTAGTATTGCTTTTAATTTATATGCTCCTGAATTAGACAAAAGCTTATCCCTGAAAACTGTTTTGTGTATCCACTTATATTCTTGTCCATCGAAATGTCCATGTACTTGAAGAACATTTCCTGATTTCTTTTGTGATTTTACAAATTTTATTCAATAACAATATCCATTTAAAGACAAATTACTGAGTTATTTTGTGGCCATACGGGGTTCTCCAATTTTAAGATAGTAGCACATTCACTACTTAGTTTGTTTCATGTACTTGAATGTTGTGTGCACTATAAGTCAATGGATATCCACTCTTGTGCTCCACGAACTTCAAAAACATCAGTATTTTGCAGAAAACTCCCACAGGGATGCTGTATGATAACCCCAGTATCACTGGAGTTGATGGGGCTATTAGTAGCTATTGAGTGATGGTAGATTGTAAGCAACACGCTCCCAGTGTGAATTGGTGTCATTGTTTGAACCAGATAAATCAGTCCCTAAATACCATACAGGGCCAGCTTAAAGTGCACCAATTTTCACACCATTTATGATCAAAAGCAGGAATGGGGCTTTGCACCTGTCAGCAGCAGGTACAGTTAAGGTGTATGCTAGTGGAAGTAAAATGTGAAACTTTGTACTCATTTTTTGTACTTTTGTCCTTGCCAAATTTTGGGAGTGTTTCCTTCACAATATATGTACATTTACATTAATAAACTCATTTATAAGAGGCTTCAAGTCTCACACCTCATAAGAGGGGTCCAATTCAGAGCTCCATGAACACCTATCACATGGAATCATGCTGTCATTACATTACATTTTTTATCGGCAGTTGCCAGAGAGACAAAATATTATATCATTATTGTAAATACACTATGTTTTAACCCCACCCTGTTCTACACAATACTTTGAGTAACATTTCTTTTAAGGAGAAAGAAAGTCAAATTATCTTTGAGGCTTTATTACTATACTGTGTTAAACATGGACAGCCACAAGGGGTGCCTGGGAATGCAGTCAAGATGACTCTGTGTTAGGGTAGGGGCAGATCGGCAGATTTGGGGAAATTTAGTCCGCTGGCGACAATATCCCCAAACCTTTCCCCTGCCTTCTGTCTGCTGCCTCAATTTCCGAAGTCGCTTGAAGTTGCCTCATGAGGTCTGCCCGTCTGCCCCTACCCTTAAGAATTCTGTCCAGTGAAGCAGGCTTTAAGGGCATGTTTGCAACTGGCCAATCAGCAACAGTGGGAGGCAATTTATAGCCCATATGCACAATGGACAGTTGCCAGTACAATTGGTTACTTAGTTCAGCAAGTTATTACTGATGAGACTGATTAGCGTTCTATTGAACTGTGTATCAATTTGTATTTGACTTGGCCCTTTTGACCTCACTATCTGTAAAATTCCTTGGGTGACGTTTAGTGTAGATATTTCGGTGAAGACCTCAGCCCAAGTCCAATCTTGCTCTCAGCTCACTCCCTCATCTGTAACACACAACAATGCCGTGGCTAGCAGCGGCCGCCTATAACAGTTCCTGCCTGCGCTCTGTGTCTGCTGTTTCACTGCAACTGGGTTCCATTAAGAATAGAACCCTAACACTAACTCTGGCCTGGTTTGTTTTTTTACAGGAGAGCACTGTCCTGGTGTAAGATGCAAGCCATTACGTTCAATGAGAAAAATCTAACAAATGTTACTTTCTTATCCTTTAAAGACTTTACCTAATCCATATGAATCCTGTAAAATCTATCTAGTCGTTCCTGCTCACTTTCTGAGACTCTGAAACATATGCTCCAATAATCATCCAATGAATGCGCTCTCAGGTTAATTTTGTTGCAGCTAAAAAACTCCAGCTGCCCGTCCCACTTCATTTGGCACTGAAATCCTCAAATCATACAATACAACACAACTGGTAATCTGTCAGATATGTCTTACACTGTGGTGATTAAAATATTGATAATGGTTTAGTACCCATGCCCAGGTAGAATTTACTGGTCAGCAAACATTCATTTTTTTCTTTGCGGATTAATAAAAAGTGAATGTAAATATCCTAGACTGGTGAGAATTACTGGAGTAAATTTTCTATTTCTTTTCTGTTGAGCAGTGCCTTCTTTACCTTCTGTATGGACCATTTATTTTATGTAATTCACATGTTTGATGTATACTCACCAGGCTAGATTGTAAATCACACAACTCTCTCAAATATTGTATGTTGTTGCTCTGTAAATACATGTTCATTATAATAATTGCATTATAAACATCCATGGATACATGGTTGGAAGTTGATGCCATTAAAAGTACAGGGCACGAACCAAGATGCTTTTATCTAGTAGTAAAAACTCTTACATATGCATTAATAAGACCTAATCATCCATACTTCTGTGTCTAATAATCTAATATCTATTACACTGCGCTAGATATCTATGAACTGACCTCTGCCTTGTTTGCTATGATTTGCAACCAGTGGTCCGGGCTATTTTTAAATCCTTCTAAAACAAACCACCTTTGAAAACATGCTTGTTTTTTAGTGTTACAAGAACACCTTGAACTAAATGCTTTCTATGCTGTCTTTGTCTGCCTACACTTAAAGGCATACTGTCAATGGAAAACAGGTTTTTTTCAAAACGCTAATAGTAGCTGCTACTCCAGCAGACTTCTGGACTGAAATTCATTTCTCAAAAGAGCTATTAAATTCAATTTTGAATTCTAGCATGGGGCTAGACATTTTGTCAATTTCCCAGCTGCCCCTGGTCACGTGACTTGTGCCAACACTTTAGAAGGGAACTGCTTTCTGGCAGGCTGTTGTTTTTCCTTCTCAATGTAACTGAAGGAGTCTCAATGGGACATGGGTTTTTACTATTGAGTGCTGTTCTTAGATCTACCAGGCAGCTGTTATCTTGTATTAGGGAGCTGTTATCTGGTTACCTTCCCATTGTTCTGTTGTTAGGCTGCTGGGGGGAGAAAGGGAGGGGGGGGTGATATCAATACAACTTGCAGTATAGCAGTAAAGAGTGACTAAAGTTTATCAGAGCTCAAGTCACATGACTTGGGGCAGCTGGGAAATTGACAATATGTCTAACCCCATGTCAGATTTCAAAATGAAATATAAAAATATTTGTTTGCTCTTTTGAGAAATGGATTTCAGTGCAGAATTCTGCTGGAGCAGCACTATTAACTGATGCATTTTGAAAAATGTTTTTTTTTCCCATGACATTATCTCTTTAATGATTTTTCTGTTATTTATGTGTAATGATAACTGATTATAATCCATACCAATAAACCTCAGAAGAAGTTTGCATAAGGGGCCTATTTGTTAAACCTGAAACTTTTCTGGTTTATTTTATTTTCTAAGGGGAAAATTCAAATTTTTAGAGGGTAAATACTTCTGATTCTGTTCAAGAGTTATTATGCTCCTAAGCAGCTAAAAAATACTCCAGCTAAAAACCTCTCGAAATCATGTAGAAGTCAATGGCAGATGTTCTTTTAACAATTTGCATCATGCTTTTTACCTTCAGGATTCTCAATAGTTCTGGGCTGTTTGCGCTGGTTTACAGTTGTTAGTTAAATTTGTATTCAAGTTTTCAGATCGACAAGTAGAAAAAGAAGAATAATTTGAATTGTCACCCAACTTTCTTCAGACATTTTATTTTTTCAAGACGTTTTATCGGTAAATTAAAGGGCAAATTTACTATTATTCCCAAAAATAATTTGTTTCTATTCGATATTCGATTAGCATTCAATTTTCAAATGTTAATCGAATAGTTCTAGGCTACATTTTATTCGATATTTGATCATTCGATGATCGAATACAAATCTATTCGATCAGTTGAATAAATCATTTGACTGAACGAAAAAATCTATTCGATCAGGACTTAGCCTCAGAAGCCTATGGGAGTGTTCCCATAGGCTTCTATTGCAATTCGGTAGGTCCAATCTGCCGAAATAGGCAATCGAAGAAACTTAAAAAATAAAATCCTTCGCTGATCGAATGATCGAATATTCGTCCATTCGACTCTATTCGAATGTATTCGATCATTCGAACATTCTCTATTCGATGATCGAATATGCCAAAATTCACATATTCGACCAAACGAAGAAATCCTACGTTCGAAATTCGATCGAATTCGATCGAACTTTGAATCCTTCACGTTGATTTAGTAAATCGGCCCCTAAGGGTATTCAGTTTTGGGAGTTTGGTAATTTTTTTTCAAAATAATATGAGAAAAAGTAACAGGACATGAAGGATTCAAAGTTCGATCTAATTTTCAAAAACATTCTAATTCGAATTTTCGATTGTTTTTGAAGGCCACTTCGACCAGTGAATTTTGTAAATTCAATTGAATCGAATGATTCGAATAAAATTTAATTTGAATATTCGACCATTCGACTGTCAAAGTACTTCCCCTTTAAATTTTTATTGGACCACCTAGTTCGCCAGATCAAAGCTACCGAATTGGGTTTCATTCATTTTGATCGAATAAAAAAATGTAGAAATTCCAGGTGCGGGTATAGAAGCGGGTAGGTGGTTCTGTGGGTTTGCGGGTTGAGGTTTGGGTCGTCGATCTTGGCCATAGCGATTTTTACGCCTTTTTTCTGAGCATTTCTACTACCGATGATGTCACTTCCGGTTTACAATGACAGCACTTCCTGTTTTACTCCTTTTTTTCTGATCACGGCTACTTCCGATGATGTCACTTCCGGTTTACAATGACAGCACTTCCTGATACTTGATGGTCAGCGGGTCGCAGGTCCGGGTTGCGGATCGTTGGTACGGGTCGGGTTCGCAGGTCCAAGCGGGTAAGAATGCGGGTCGCGTGTCTGGGTTGTGGATTGCAGTTTGCGGGTACGGGTCCCAAAAAATAGACTACAGGAACACTAATGGGGAAACAGCATTTCACTGATACAAATGCATTGTTTCAATTCTATACCTAAATTTCCTCAGTGTGCTTCATTAGTAGGGGTGGTTATACTACTTTGGCTCCTTTCTCACTAAGCTTTGGGATCAATATCCATTGGAACAGATGACAGATGGTGTGCAGGAAATTGTGCTTATTTGTATATATATATACACATTCCCTTGGCGTTGAAAGCTATTTGTTTTCTGGTTTAATGTCAATTACAGCTATTCTGACCTACTTGTTGCAATATATTTCCTGTATAGATTATTTTAGGCTTATTTGTCTATGTGCAGGTAAGGTTTTGTGCTTTGGCATTAGCACCTATCACTGCTAGCCATATACAGGGTCATAATAAAACAGAATAAAATCTACTGTATCTATATAAGGAGGTATAAGAAATTCACAGTCCCCTGTCTGAGAGATTCATGAAAACTCAACATGGGCCTATTCCAACCTATGTCTATTTAGAAGTATTCTCCTGGCTTTTTCATCATGCACATGCATTTAACATATAATAGAAGGAAGGGTGAACCAATCCTAGGCCAGATGCATGCACATAAAGAGCAAGCTCAGACAGTCCTCATTATGTATAAGATCTCCCTCCCTGTTTGCTTTGTTTCCCCAAATTAGCCTGCACTTCTAGTGGTTGACACATTTTTTCTATGATGCCATTACCTTTTAAAGGTTTCAATTGCCTGAGCTGGGATAACTTTAGGAAAAGAAAAAGGAAGAGACAGAAGTGTGAATTTACTGCATGTCAGTAGGGTGATAATCCGTTCCTGGACTGCTTTTAAATTGAATTAGTCTTCAATCTTAAGGGCAGAGACACACGGTCAGATTTTGGGAGATTGGTCGACTGGCGACAAATCTCTTCTTTGAGACGACTAATCTCCCCTAACTGCCTTCCCCTGCTTTCCTGCCGGCTACAATGTAAATCACCGGCAGGATGGCACTCGGAGTGCTTCATTTTAAGTCTCCCAAAGTTTCCTCGTAAGGCAACTTCAGAAAACGAAGTGCTCCGAGTGCCATTCTGCCGGCAATTTACATTCTAGCTGGTGGGAAGGCAGTTTGGGGAGATTAGTCACCCCGAGTAAGAGGTGATTTGTCACCAGATGACTAATATCCCTGAATCTGACATGTGTCTCTGCCCTTATGGTAAAGTGAAATAAGGTCTCAAAAATATCCGCAGTGTTTTATTATCACCCCTAATCACTTGGTATTTGTTGACATCTTTGAGACTAGCCAGATAAGAACAAATGCATTTAACTGTACAAGTATGTAAACCCTAAACAGGTTTATAGCATGCATACAAATGGATTACTATTCAGTCATACTTTAGATGAATTTCATCTGGGGCTGGTATAAAGCTACGAGGTAGTAAAATTGTGTACACAGGTAAAATTCCTAATTCACATGGGAGTACAGTATTACCATTGAAAGTAGAAAAAAACCTTTGTTAAAACCATAGGCCCCCTCTAAAGGCCTCCCTCCCACTATTGAGCCACACCACTCTGAGCCACCAATACTGCCCTGTTTTACTGTACTTGCTCATAAAAAGCAGTGTAAGGGTTGGCAGAATTGCACTGATTGCTGACCTCTTTGCAGTGCTCTTGTGTCAGAAGCATAATTGTGTAGTTGAAGCCAATCCAGACCTGCCTTCATCTTCATATACTCCTGGTCAGTGAACATGGAGAATTATCACAAGGTGGAATAAATCACAATCAATCACCATCAATAGAAAGTGTGGGTCCTACATATATATATATATATTGCTCTTTCTCATCTTTTTATCGCTCAACTTTCTTCAGACATCCATTATGAGCAGATAAACGCCAGTGAATTTATTACTGTACAGTATCATGTGAATACAGTGCCATATGTGTCGTCATTACTGACTGACTGCCAAGGAAAAATGTATGCAGCTGTTGGATATTTGCAGATAAAAGCAGTAACCTCATATGACAGCCAAGCTAGTATCTCAACTTCCTATTGATTGATGGATTCTTGCATCCAACTTAATGTAATGCCATATTTTTCTGAATAGGACATATGCTGCCTAGAAAACAGCTGAGGGGCATCAGTTAACTGTATGATATTTTACACTAAGTAATCAACTAATTATATGAAGGACAGCATACACAAACTGCCTTGTATTGGCTAAATGTTCATAAGTCATAGTTTCTTTCTTTTTATATACAGAATATGAAAAATACTCACACTGCTGTTATGACGGAAAGCAACATGTGAAGCGCACATTATGCAATACAGCTTACTTTTTAATAGTTACAAGTTAGGCTGGACAATCCTGAATTGCGAATGCCCAAAAGGGAAGGAGGCTTCTGCAAAATGGGTGGTGTTTAATGTTGATCATTACAAACATGCATTACAAAACTAGGCTAGTGTAAGACATGTTCCTTTTGTGTTCTTGAGCCTCCCCAGTGTTACGTTGTCTTGTGTTTGGGATCATTGTTCTGTCGATAGATAAACTTTCTCCCAATTTTCATTTTTAGCAGCCTGAAACAGGTTCGCCTGCTGAATTTATACCTGTATTTTGCATCATCCATTCTTCCTTCTATTTTAACAGGAGGCTGAGACCCTGCAAATGTAAAGCAGTCCACAGCATGATGCAGCCACCACCATACTTCTCTGTAGAGGTTTATAGTATATAATCAGGGTCAGACTGGCCCGGCAGGCCCGGGACAAATCCCGGTGGGTTATTGAAAGTCCGTTATCCAGAAAACCCCAGGTCCCTGAAAATTCTGGATTACAGGTCCCATACCCGGTATATATATTAACTGACAAAAATATCCTGTTCCTACCAAAGGAGTAACATTTTCAACATTATTTATAGATAGATTTTGCCACACTTTTCACTTAAAATATTTAATTAAATATTATTTTTGGTGTAATTTATTGTACCCCAAGGAAGGCAGAACTTTTTTTTTCTCTATATAACACAATGGCACTTTAGGAAGATTTTACTTTTTGTAATGCTATTGTCCCTTGCCATGAATTTCAAAGTTAAACTTTCAGCACTTTATTAAAAGTCAGTTCTATTTCCCCCTAACTTCAATTTACTATGCTCATAGCATGTGCACCACCAGCTGCAAGGCTATTGCCATTTGTAGGACAGGATCTGGAAGACATTAAAGGCACATGAAAAATACAAAAAAAAACCTTTTTGTATTAAAGGCACATGAACATCAAATAATGAAAGTGTTTTAAATTAATGAAAATATAATGTACTGTTGTGCTGCACTGATCCAACTGGTGTTTTTGCTTCAGTAACTCTACTATAGTTTATATAAACAGGATGCTGTGTAGACATGGGGCATCCATTCAACATTCAAGCACAGGATACACAGTAGATAACAGATAAGTTCTGAAGAATCCAGCATGTCTGTTATCTGCTGTTTATCCTGTGCCTTTTCTCCTTTTCCAGCTTGAATGGCTGCCCCCATAGCTAAACAGCAGTTTGAATATATAAACTTTAGTAGAGTATCTAAAGCAAACACACAGTTGTACCAGTGCAGCACAACACTACATTATAGTGGCATTACTTTAAAACACATTCATGTTTTGTTTTTCTGTTTGTTTAATGCCTTCCAGTTCCCATCCTACAAGTGGCCCTGCAGCTGGTGGTGCAAGTTACTTTTTCTTTAACTAAAGGGCCCCAGAAGTGCTTTTGCGTCGATGTACTGGTTTGTAAATGATGTGCAGTGGTGTTAAAAAGGATGCCAACCAATTGTTACATTACAATAATGTTGAATTGAAAATGTAGATCTTGTAATGTTGTAATGTATATTTTTGTCTATATTGCATTCTGCTGGAAATTGTCATCCTGTCAATTGTCATTTTAAATCCTTTTTTCTTACTACTTTTTTTTGCCTTCTGTATTTTCTTGAAAACTGAATAAAGATTATTTAAAAAAAAAAAAAAAAGCATGCCAACATCCTGACCCTTACAAAAAGATGGGGCAAGGTGCATTTGTAAAGGAGTGCTACTGTTTTTTAAACATTGCAGGATCAAGCTTCCCTTTCCTGACATTTGGTTATGTCCTAATATACCCATATGCTAATATTCAAAATTCATGCTGAATGGATCATACTGCTGTAGTTCCAAAAATTTCTTAGACCCAAGATAAATGTTCACCATTAATAACATCTGTACTGACCATCAAGTGTGGTTTCCAGAATCTGTAAAACAGCAAATCATTCTCAGTAGCCTTCATGTTGGACCACGTCAGCCACTGCTTCAAACTGTTTGAGGAGTAGTCCCTGAACAAATGTAGGCTGTTTGCCTAGAAACAGCTAATTAAAAGCATCTATTGATCAGACAAAAAATGAGCTTTGAAAGATGGTTTAACAATTTTGAATTTCTTTTAATGGAGTTACTTTGTAATTGAACAACTATGATGGAAAATTTTGAACTTCACTATAGTAGAGCCCACAATGCTTTTCAAACAATAAAAGAAAATCTTGCATTTTATATTTCTTCATGTGATATGGCCTCACAGAAAGACAGGGCTGAAATGAGCATATCAAGTTTGTGGAGTGATATGGAAATATTCTAGGAATAAATGTTATGTGAGAATGTAATATTATATGGCCAAGGGAAAGCTTCCCAACTAGAATCTATCTCCCCCTGTCAACACAAGCAGGTGATAAAGTCATAAAATTACTAATCTGTTGCTTATGCATAAAAAGCAATCTGGAAATCTGCACTGGATTTATCAGAAAAATAATATATACATAATGTTATATGGTAATTCAAATGATTCAAAGCATTTTTTTTCTTTTCCTTTCTCTCTCACTTTTTTCTTATTATGCAGAGTCATTTTGAATCTCTGGTAGTGCTTGGCTACAAGGCTCCCCCACCTTCTCCCCTGTAGGTTTCAAGCCTGTCCTATAACAAGACAAACAGGAGGTATTTACTTGTCTCATGCCATACACACATATTGTAGCATTGCCTAAATACCAAAAATGAGAGATTTAATTCACCCATAAGGCATCATGGGTGGCAGGGTCACTTTAATAATGCAAGTAAAGGGGAATCTGCCCAGGGCCCACTGCTGCCTGCCACCTGCCGCAGTCCAAAGCAGTGCCAGTGCCCTAGGCAACCCTGCCCGGCAGTCAACCCCCTGCCACATGCCTGCGCCAAAAGCAGTGCCAGTGCCCTAGGCAACCCTGCCTGGCAGTCAACCCCCTGCCACATGCCTGCGCCAAAAAATAGAGAGCGAGACGGAGGGAGGGGACGCACACAGGGAGGGAAGCTATACACGCAGGGAGGAAGACGGAAGGAGGGGACACAGGGATGGAGGAAGATGGGGGGAGGGGAGAAAGACCGAGGGAGGAAACACAGGCAGGGAGATGGAGGGAGGGGAGGCGGGACTGGTTTCAAAAATTTTCTGCTGCACTGCGTGTGCCAGTGGTGTGCGGGGCCCACTAGTTTACTCTTTGCCCAGGGCTCACCAAGGCCTTAAATGGCCCTGATGTATGGAGACATGCAAATCACGCCTTTATGCCCATTTGGCCAACTATGTTCCAATATCTGATGAGATATACCGAAACTGAAACAGGCAAGTTTGGATTTATGGCTCTGAACCATTAGGCTGTATCTGTGCTATAAACCAGTGCTTCTGGGTGCATAGTTGGCCAAAGGAACATAAAGGAGTGATTTGCATGTCTCCACCCATGATGCCTTATGGGAGAATTAAAACTTTAATTTTTGGAATTTAGGCAGTGCTATATGTATGGCATGAGACAAGTAAATACCTTCTGATTTCAGAAGGCTTCACTTTGCATGTAATTGTTTTTGAAGGGCTTTTTAGCTCCTTTTAGCCCATATCACCTTAACCAAGTTTGGATTTCTATTACAAGACAAAGTAATGGGAGTTTGAGAGTGTCGAAAGCTCTTTTGTATTCTCCTTCACTACAACTGAATCTTCTAAAAAATAAAAATAGGGCTACATGTTCTAACAGGAGCAAAGTCCCAGCATAATTGTTCTTGGCCATGACGAAAATAATTCTGCACCACACATTTTGGGCAGTGTATAGCAAATGACATTACATGCACTTGCACATATACTGGGCCTTGGTTATTTAAGATGGCAAATTAAACTTTTGCCTTTCTGTTTCCCCTCTTCCACTCCCAGGGGTTCCACCTCTTGTCACGGTTGGCACCCAAACCAGGACAGATGCCAAGCACCCTGGTCTCGGCTCATGCTTCACCAGTAGTGTGACCGCCTTTGGCTTCGGGAGGAGCCCTCAGCTACTCAGATGCCACCTGGACTTAACGAGAGGTGCAAGGCGAAAAGTTCTGGCTAGCACGGGGCACGACTGTAAAGCAAAGTCTTTGGGCAGAAGGTCACTGGACAGGACGGAGGCAGATAACGTAGTCAGGCAGTCCGGGTCTGGACATGCAGGATTCAAGCAGAGTCAGGCAGGCAAAGGTCAAAACCGGATTACGGAGTGCAGAATAGTCAGGAACAGGCCAAGGTCAAACCAGGTAATCAAGCAGAGGGATCAGGCAGAATCAGAGTCGGATAACAGGCAGGGTCAGAATACAGAAGTCAAGAGTAGTGATGGGCGAATCTCCCGAGATTCGCTTCGCCGAAAAATTTGCGAATTTCCAGCGACATTCGCGAATTGGCGAAAAAATTCGCCGCAAATTCGCCCCATGCGAATAAATTCGCCCATCACTAGTCAAGAGTAGTCAAAATCAGGCAGGGGTCACAACAGGAATCAGATCAGTAAACTAGGCACAAGCTCAAGGCACCAGGAACTCATAAAAACGGAACCTATAACGGGCAATGTGTTTTTGCAGCAAAGTCCCTTTAATACTTTGAATTTGGCGTCATTGCGCGCTAACGTCATTACGTCAGTGCGCCTTTAAGAGACCCAGAAGTATGCGTGCCCACCTTAGAGAAGCCGGCACAAGAAGCAGGAGCAGCGCAGCGGACGTCCATGCCGAAGGAGCACCCGTGGACCCCGCTGCCTGCTAGACCACCAGGGTGAGTCCTTACACCTCTATGCTGCAAGGAATATAATCTGTTTTGCTCACATACATTTAGGGGGTGATTTATCAATGTTCAATTTGAATTTCTGCCATGATTCAAATTTACTTGCACTACAACTCACAAATTCGAATGATATTTTACAAAAACTTGTAAACACACAAATTCAGATTTTTAAGTTTATTTCACAATTGTACTCAAACAAGGTTTTTATATTCTGATTTTTTAATAAACATTCACTGTTTTACAATTGTGAGTTCATTTGAAGAAGAAAAAAACTCAAACCTCACAAATCAAATTATTGATAAATAAGCCCATTAAATTGCACATTGAAGCCCTGTATTTTCACTGGATCTGGGTCAGTCCTACACTCACTGTCATCTGATTCATCAAATACTTGTTATATATTTTACACAGGGACTAAGTTTTACCTTCATTCTGCTTGATTTCAAGGTTAGAACTCTCAAATATTTGCCCCTTTTATTGGGCATCACTGGGAACATCTGGCTGTAGCTGGAAGGGTGGGAGCTATAAAATGGAGCTGGTCACTGCTCCTGCATAAACTATAGCAAAACAGGGAAATCTGTGCTCACCATTAAATTTTAGACAACTAGGCGAGGGTGCAACAAAACTGTGACCACAAATTTCATATTGACAAAAAAAAAAGGTCCTCTGCACTTAACTCATTGTGCATTAAGCTACTAAAAATGTCCTCCCACTTAAACAAAGCAGGGATTATTTGTCCAAATATTGCAATATATTCAAGCTGGCCAACTTTGTCAAATCATCCCTGGTCTGGCAAGTCCTACATTTAACTTTCATCTTAATTAAGACTTTTATTACTTCATTATACATTTTACACAGGGGCATTTCACCTGCAACTTGCAGGTGAATATATATATTTCATGTTGTGCATGTTTTTGTTGCTTTTATTATTCTGTAGATTTTCCCATTATGCTTTTTTTAAATTGCCCTGCACACTTTGAACATGGGAATTGTATCCTAAAAGCTACCCAGTACAGCCTCTGAAAAGATCCTCGAGGTTCTGGAAAGTGCTGCTGTATCTTGGAGCACTTTTACCGAGCTTATTATTACTATTTTTAGATGGACCAAAACAGTAGTTAAAGATGATGCAACTAAAGTCATAACAGCCAGCTATGGCATCTGTAAAAGCAATGCAAGCACAAGACAGAAGCTATGTGTAGATTATACAAAATCTACAAAAAAGACTATGGAGAAAACCCTATTATGCAGATTGATTGAATTAACTGCATTAATTATAACTTTGCATCTTAAGTGCTACCAGCTATTTTTACTCCCAACATTGTGTACCCTTGACTTACCAGATTTCTGCTTCAGTTATTGGTAGGCATTTGCTTTAGTGGTCAACTAAATACAGAATTTAGTAACCCCCCTCCAATTATTTCAATTTACAAGTTATTAGAAAAAACAGGATATTAAAGCCAGAACCAAATGAATGTTCAATGCAATTTCAAATTGTCCATATAAAGAGTCCTTCCAAAATCTGATTAAAATGTTACTGTGGCAATTTTGTTTCTCTAGTTTACTACGTATAATAACTGCCACTGCTGTTAGGTTTTCTCCTAATAGCTTCCAAACCACCTGGATTTCACTATGGATATTTTAGAAAGACTCTTTATATGGACAATTTGAAATTGCATTGAACATTCATTTGGTTCTGGCTTTAATATCCTGTTTTTTCTAATAACTTGTAAATTGAAATAATTGGAGGGGGGTTACCCAGAATTCCACAGATTTAAGGATGGTTGTGGGTGGTTTTTGAGCACCTGACGAAGGGGTACACCCCCCGAAACGTTGTCCTTGTTGGATAGACAATAAACACGGGAGCAATCCCTTAAGGATGTTACGTGTGCTGGATTTACTTCTATCCTTGTTAACCATGGAGGTGCCGTCCTCCTAAGTCCATGCACCGTAAATTAAGCTATTGGAGAGGCCTGGTGTGCGTGTGCAACTTCTTGCCTAATTGATGCCATGTGCACCATCTGATTTATTCAACTTCATTTTAGAAAAGGGCTTTTTGACATATCACTAGTTATTCTGGATGGATATTTTTGTTTTTTAGTATGAAGGTGTTCTAAAAAATAGAGTATGAATAGATCCTACAGTTGTCCTGATGATTTGGCAGGATTATACATGCATGGTGCGCGGTGCCAGAAATGAGCTCAATTGCTGTTTTAGAAACTGATTTCATTCCTGGCTCTAAATACTAGTGATGATAAATATGAGACTATTTTCAAATACAATTAGTAGTCAATTATATATATATAATAATGTATTTGCTGCAGTCTTTTTTCACATACACATTTCACATTTTTCTTTCATATATGTGTTTGGCAGACATGAATGTAGGCTGAATTTATCATCACTAAAGTGCAAAACAATTCTACAGCAGCGTTTCCCGAGTGTTTTCTTGCTTGTTAGGCTCAGTTGCAATTCTGGTGATCTGACCCAAATGGGTTCTTTGCTCTCAAGAATTTCTGTTGGGTCTTCATAGAATTGCTAGTCTCTTCCACTTCTACACTGAAATGACAGTCCAGATAGAAAGTATGTATTTTTTTATTTTGAAAATGAAACACATCACATTCAATGAATGCACAATTAATGTCAGCCTCCATAGACCCTTTCAACACAAATCTGTTTTTAGCAATGGCATTGTCTAGATGTTATTTGGGTAGTGGCCCATTCTCCATATTTCCTTGAGGCTGATTTGTCTGAAATACTATATTTCTAAATGTCATTGTTTATATTACAAATAATTCATTCTACCATAGAAAATTTTATTCCTGAACCAACAATCATATTCTTTACCTATAGTATAGGCCTATACACTTAGAACTTAGTGGCCATGCCCATAGTTAGTTCTACTGCATTTTATACATTGTGCCACTGTATTTAATGCCGGACCTAACTCCTGATAACTGCCTATGGTAACAGAGAAAAAAAGTAACAAGTTCACAAACTGTCAGTAAGTAGAAAAACTGACAGTTTGTGAACTGCTGATGCTACATCGGGCTGATCTCAGACTGCTGAAACAAGAGTTCGCATTTCAGCTCTGAAATGCATTGAATGTGACTGTACCAGATTGTTGCATAGGGTTGATTCTTGGCCTACACTTTTGTGAAGTTTAGTTTCAGTTCTGTGTGGCATTCCAATGTAATGTTCTATACTTTAATTCACCAACTACACCACTAATTTAATCTGTTCAACATCTATGCTGGCTTTGCAATCAAACATGCGAAGATCAGGACTGGACTAACAGGATGAAGAGGGCAATGACTCAGGACAGGTATAGACTGGATGGAGCAGGAGTGGAACAGGAACAGACTGAATCCAAACATGACAGCAGCACTCCGGTAATATTGAAGAAATGTGAAACTTTACTTCAAATTTCTTCAATATTACCAGAGTGCTGCTGTCTTTTTTGGATTGTGGAAATTTGCCACGGGGTACAGCTTGCACCTGGGACTGCAAATAGTCTATTCCGCTATGGAAGCACACAGAAACTGAATCCAAGGAACAGACTGAATGGGACAGGATGGTGCGGATGTAGATCTTGGGGACAGGATAGCAGGAGGACAGGATACAGAAAGGCACCAGAGCAGGAGAGGACTGGATAGCAGGAAAGCAAGAGGACTGGAGAGCAAGAGAGCAGGAGAGGGCTGGAGTAGACAAGGTCAGAATAAGGTCAAAGCAGGGAGAGGTACAATGTGGAAGGACAGGACAAGGCAAGGAAGGAAGGAAGTCAAGGCAAGGAAGAATAACAAGAATAGGGCAAGAGCTTGAGGCCAATTAATTCTACGGGTTGGTGTGCTTTGAGGGATGGTCTTAAATAGGGCAGAGTCAGCCCTGATTGGCTGACTGCAACCAATCAGGCTGCTGCTGGGCTGGGGCTGCAGAGGCCAGGAAACCTACAGTGAGCAGCCTGGACTAATATATGACATCAAGCCAGAAACCCAAAGGTCCCTGGCTCGAATCCCAGCACAGCCTGACAGGGTAATATGATGGTAATAAATATTTGGACACATACCTAGCTAGATTATTTGTTCTTTTCTAATCCAAACTACCACGGCATACAGTACATGGTAAGCATAACAAATGTGAGATGAATCTGCACAAATCTTTGTGTACTGTAGATAGTACACAATAAAGATGAGGAGGTATGAGAATTGGAAATCTAAAGAAAGAGAAAAGTGAAAAAAGTAGAAGACAGCTGTATGGGGTCATTGATACTGGAAAACAATGCATTATTTTGAATTAAAATGACCTACTGTCTTACAAGGTTTTCAAATATAACAAATGTTGCATAGAACCTACTTTTATAGTCAGCCCTATTTTGTATGACTTTCTTTGCAGAATAGAAAATGATACTCACATGCTTGAAACATTCAGACTGGTAGGCTTGTATATTATTGCATATTATCTAAATTGAGATAAGAACTGCCCATTTCAATTTATAAATGCAAATATGTGTTGACACGTCAAGCTAACCATTTAATGCCTTGGGTCTAATTTAAGTTCAGAAGCTTGTATGCCTCCCCATCAATATAGCCCTTCTCTCCATAAGTTTTCTGTAACGAAAGGTATGCATAAGTATATATAGTATATATACTTGCATACCACTAATTCTATGTTTAGATTTCAGTTTATAGTATCTTATCAGAATCAACTGAAATTATTTAAAATTTGCTTGTCATTAGCTAGTAATGGTGTCATTTCTATATCACTTTATATTAAAGTATTAATACTGAATTCTAAAGGGAAGGGCCCCTGAGTTTCCAGAGAAAGCTTTAATAATATAGAGGCCAGCATGTTCTCATCTGTAATGCAAGACCATGTAGAACTAAAATAGTGAGTGATTCAATGGTAAAGATGGTAAAGCGCTGGTATTTTCATGTTTATATAACGATTGTATATCTTGCAAGTCCACCAAAGCAGTTTGGTGATATAAACCCTGGCTTATTAAGACTGATAACAATAATAATAATGAATGAAGTAAGGCAAAATTAAACAGTAACAAACTCCAATTCTTCAGCATAAGTGCCTCCCCCCACATGCTACTAATGAACACAATATTATAGAATGCACTAGCACTTTGAACTCTGCCTTCAGAATAGTAAATGATCCCTTATATGTTTGAATTATCTTTAAAAAGATACTAGATTGAAATTACTTACTTTGGTAATGCAAAGTTATTTATTAAAAAAAGACAAAATCATAGAAGAAAATGTCTCTAAATCTAGTTCTGAAAAAAGTAATAAAATTGGAATCATGGAGGATAAGCGGGGATTCGACGAAGAAACGTTATGTCTTTACTGGCTTTTCAAATAATATAATAATAATAGTTACAGAGGATGCATACACTAACTTCCTAATACTTTTCAGCACATTGATAATTATAGGCCAGTAAGTTTGACATCTGTGGTGGGCAAATTATTTGAAGGCTTGTTAAGGGATCACATTCGAAATTTTGTGCTAGTGACATTATGAGCAGCATGGCTTTATGAAGGATAGGTCGTCAGACAAAATTGATTGCTTTTTATGATAAAGTAAGTAAGATGCTGGACAATTGGGGGGGGGGCAGTAGATGTGATCTATTTGGATTTTGCCAAAGCGTTTGATACCGGGCCCCACAAATGACGGCTTTCTAAATTAAGGTCTGTTGGTCTTAATGAAGTCGTTTGCACATGGTTCGGAAACTGGCTACAGGATCGGGTACAGAGGGTGGTTGTTAATGGTACTTTCCCTCAGGGATCGGTATTGAGTTCACTTTTATTTAACCTGTTCATTAATAACTTAGGAGAGGGTGTTGTAAGTAATGTATCAGTGTTTGCAGATGACACTAAACTATATATATATATATATATATATTTATATATAAGGGGATCATATAATAATATCGCTAATGCTTTATTCACCAGTAGGTCTTTCCAGCTGATACAAGGTCACCCATTCCGATTAGAAGAAAAGAGGTTCCGCCTAAATATTCAGAAGGGGTTTTTTTACAGTAAGAGCTGTGAAGATGTATTATTCTCTCTCTGAATCGGTTGTACAGGATGATACATTATATAGCTTTAAGAAGGGGTTGGATGATTTTTAGCAAGTGAGGGAATACAGGGTTATGGAAGACAAGTTGATCCAGTGACTAGTCTGATTACCTTTATGGAGTCAGGAAGGAATTTTTTCCCCCTCTGAGGCAAATTGGAGAGGCTTCAAATGGGGTTTTTTGCCTTCCTCTGGATCAACTAGCAGTTAAAAAAAAAACAAAAAAGTTAAAAGGTTGAACTTGACGGACGTGTGTCTTTTATCAGCCTAACTTACTATGTTACTATGTTGATGAGACCATGCATTTATTTAAATAAACACTTGACAAAATATTGACCCAATCAGTTGAAATAAAAAGGAAAATATGAGGCCGAATGCAGCAGACAAAAAAAGGCTGGAATTTTTCAGTTTTGCACTTTGCATGCTCTGTTTGACACACGGGCTGGTGAAGACATGTATGTTGTGTTTTGATAGCTGAGGATGAGCAGAGTATAACAGGGCTCTATTAGCAGGTTCATGCAGCCATTACACAACAGTAACTTCCAACTCTATCACTCTCCAGCTGTACAGAAAGTACTTTGTATCTGCATAGTACAAGTAATGTGCACAAATTTAGCCAAATGACCTACCTTTGTGCATTTGCGACACTGTACCGCTTTTGCAGGACATGTAGCATAATTTGCAATGTGTGTACAGTGAAAGCAGTATTTTTTATTTGTAATTGCTGCACGCTTCTACAGTTAATCCCTTTCCTTAGCACTGTATTTTGCCTGTGACTGTGCATTATTAGGGCACAGTACTGGATTCACAATCTGTACATTCCCAGCAGTTGCTTGACTGAGAGTGTTAGCCTGTGCCACTGCTGTTTCAATTTGGCTAGCAACTGTAATAGCCTTTGCAAGGGTTAAATCCTGCTCCAGGAGCAGTCTCTCTCTAATGCGATGTGAGTTTGCTTATTTCCACTATTTGGTCTCTTAGCATTTCATCTGTTATATTCCCAAACTCAAAGGTAATAACCAGCTCTCTCAAATCTGCTACAAAATGTTCTGTGGATTCGCCATTACGCTGTCCACATTGGCGGAATTTATATTTTTCAGCAACCACATTTCCTCATGGCACAAAAAAGTTATTTATAGCAGTAACAGCAGTTTCATAAGTCTCATTAGGTAATGGTAATGTATAGAATATACGCTGTCCCTCTGCACCCACGCAGTGAATAAGTAAAGCACGCTTTCTAGCAGCCGAAATCTCCCCTTGGTCAGCAGCAATAATGTAATTATCAAACATATGGATCCAAGCAATAAAAAGTATAGTAGGCTCACCAGGGTTTGGAAGAAAAGATGCAGGCTGGTGCAGAGGTAGAAGAGACATCTCATCACCAATCTGTTGTGTTTTGATAGCTAAGGATGAGCTTAACAGGGCTTTATTAGCAGGTTCATGCATCCATTACACAACAGTAACTTCCAAATCTATCACTCTCCAGATATACTGAAAGTACTGTGTATCTGAATAGTACATATAATGTGCACAGTGCCATTTGTATAAACACCACAATGTGCCCACCCCCTACTTTTTGCATTGTTTAGTTGTGCACGGTAATGAACTCTAGGACGTCTGCAGGGGCATTCATAGATGGTGTTCATGAACCCCTATTTGCCTGCACTTGAAAAAGTGTGCAGCTAGCTGTGAATCACACTTTAAAATCAGTGTGCATGAGGTACACCAGTGGGTTACCCAAGGGTTGGATGAGTTCAGGAAGTGCACTCAGAATCTCCACCAACAGATGTCACTTGACTCTTTCTGTTCTCCCAAAGATTCGCATCACTAGCATGAAGACTAAAGCATATACTACATGGAGCTTTGTTGTCACCCAGGAAAAAACAGCACTGTTCAAAGCATCTGACGTCACTGGTATATATGTAGTTTATATGTGTGTGTGTGTGTGTATACTGTAGCTAGGTTAGTATAAAGGTCGCCATACAACAGATATCAGCAAAATACCTGGATATTGGTCATCTCACTGATCAGCCAAAATGGAAAATATTGATCGGGCACCTTTGAAGGCCAGGGTATACTGCTAAATCACCAGATAGAGGTAGAATTGTATTATTTCTACATGTATATTTAACTTTTCAGCCCTTAATGCTTTTAATGCTTTTGGCAAGTGTCTGCAACACTCACATGCTCAGTGGGCTCTGAGCAGCTGTTGAGAAGCTAAGCTTAGGGGTCTACTGCTAAAGGGCTGTGGTTGTCTGTGGCTGGTACAGAAGCACAAAACATAATGTACAACATTTAGGGCAAGGCCAGGCAGGGAGATTCGGGGGAGATCTGTCGCCTGGCGACTTCTCGCCGTGATGAATCTCCCCCGAATAGCTAGTCAGCGATGTGCACTCGCTAGGCGTAAAGTCGCCTGCGCTTGTTCACACGCAGCGGCGCGATTTTAAAAGTAGCTCAAAATTGCTTGGCCTTGCCCTTATAGATACTTCTTTAGTTTAACTTTCCTTGTCCTTTAAAAAGTCCCCTGCTATTTGACTATAATGTGATTTCATGTACTTGTAAAGTGTAATCATGTCCCCTCTCAAGTGTTTTTTTTCCAGAGAGTGTGTATGTGCACTGGGGTTTATTTGGAGCTGTTGAACTTGATGGAATTTTGTCTTTTCAATCTAATTTAACCTATGTAACTACAGCTGAATCCCCTTTTATGTTTTTCAGAGGACGAGGAAAAAAATTATGTAAAATCTGGGAAAATGTAAAATAATGGAAATTTGTTGAAAGGATATAAGCACACGAGTTTCGGATCACTAGGATCCTTCCTCTGCTGCAGTGTACTACTATAGTGATCCAAAACATGTAGTGCCATGCAGCTCTAAATAAAAAAGAAACCAATTTGCACACAGCTCTCAGGTGGAATTTATTGTTTTCATGATATATATCTTGGAGGTGGGTACTCCGAACCCCTGTTTAGAAGGGCTTCATTTGCTATTAAGTACAGCAGTCTCTAAAGTTCCTGTGAATTAATATACTTAAAATCAAGATTTCATTGTATGTATAACATAAACTTACTTAGCACTATTTTATGCTCTAAAGAAATATCAATTAATTGTTAGTAAAATATGATGTAATAGTAATTATCTAATAATAATTATCTATTATAGAAGTCATACTGGAGTTCTCCATTTAGGTTTATACATTTTAATTGAAATGTTTTAGGATTAATTTCTAAAAGTAACTTAAAATAGTAGGATATAGTTTACGTATAGTTGCAAATGTGCTTGTAATTAGAGCAGGAACAAAAACATTACACAGTATTTAACTAAAAATAGTTTATTTATGAAATGGTATAATTAAACATGATGCATCTGTTCATTCCTTCGTCGCTTGAGTCCAAGAAATACATATTTGCAAAGCAATTTGCTAGTATTTTGAAATCCTCAGATTTGTTTTTATTACTTCATCACTTACCTAATGAGAAATAAATATTATATCTTGATGTTTGGAATGTGAGAGTGATCTACAAAAGATATGCTGAAAAACATATATATATAAATATATATATATATGAAACAATATTATATGGTCCAAAATGTGTCTGTGGCATCTCAGTCTATGTAAGGCAGAATTGTTTGTACATATATTGGAATATATTTAAGCTGGCCAACTATGTCAAAGTCATCCCTGGTATGACCAGTCCTACACTCTGTGTCAAGTGATCCCACTGTTGGTCAATAAAAGGGCAACCATGTTTGGTAGTTGTAGACTTGAAAGCAGCAAGTAAGTTGCAGGTAAAACTTGTAAAAAATAAAATGTAAAATGTATAATGAAGCAATAGAATTCTTAATGAATCAGATGCAAGTTGAGTGTAGAACTGGCAAGATCAGGCATGACTTTGACGTAGTTGGCCAGCTTAAATATATTAAATATATGGACAAACAATCCCTGTTTTCTTTAAAGGGTAAGGCATTTTAGTAAGGAATTTTAGTAGCTTAAAGTACCTGCTTTAACATCCAATGGGCCATCACCGCATAGGGTGGTAAAGCTTGTGAATTCATGTTTAGAGGCCACATCTTTTAATAGTAACCCAACAACCTCCCTTCCAGATTCATTGTTCCTAGTGGATTTGTGGCACATGCTTGAGTATTCGGCCACTATTTTGGATTTAGCTGAATACCTAATGCATATGCAAATTAGCGAGGGGGAGGATTACATTTTTTTTACTTCCTTGTTCTGTGATGAAAAGTCACATGATTTTTTGGATACGGTTCGGCCAGGCACAAGGATTCGGATTTTGTTGAAAATGGCCAAATCCTGGCTGAGACGTAGCATGAAAAGACGTATAGTCATGAAACGCGTCAAGCTGCGTCTCCCTGCCTGAATGTTTTCATGATTTTTATATGGATTAATAAAGCAACTTTTGATTTTACACACTTAGGTTCCACCACTGCTGTTGTGCCGGTTCATCATCTCTCGCACCATGTATTTAAGCTGATTGTTCGTCGCCCTGGACAGAACGGCATTGCGGAATTCACCGGTGAGCGGACTTCCGAAGCTCTTTCCTCCATAGTTGGCGTCTCCCTAGTTGCGTCTCTCTATCGACCTCTCTGTAAATCGGAATCTTTCACAGGGCATATGTGTTGGTGCAGAAATATCCTCCTCATCTGTTCAAGGACATCATTTCTAAGAAGAAAATCATAATTCTAATTTCCTCAAAAGTGCTCAAAACAATTTTAAATATAGGGCATATAAAACCCTCCCTTAAAGAAAAGATTAAGCTAATTTTGTAAGATCAAGTAATAATTATTGCCAGGATATTTTGCATGACACATAACATACTGATTATTAAAAGGCCAGGGTTAAGTCAAGTGAAACCTTCATTTATGTTTGCATTAAACAGATCGACAGTCGTATCACGTAAGCTACTACATTTAACATAATTTCGCTTTTATTAGACAATGTGATACACCTGTGCTTAGAGGATCAAAGAGCAGGATGAGATTTGTTGATGTAATTTATACAATCACTAAGTAAATTAAAAAACAGCCATATTTAAAAAAAAAAAAAAGTGTAGGTCAAATAAAGGCCATGTTTAGCATTGTAGGTTTGAGTGCTATGCTGTCATTTTAATCATTTTGTTCTGCGTAGTGATGGGCGAAACGGCCACGTTTCGCTTCGCCGAAAAATTCGCGAATTTCCAGAGAAATTTGCGAATTTTTCGCCGATTCGCAAAACGAGTCGCGCGTCGTTTTTGACGCGCGTTGCGTCGTTTCCGACGCGTCGCGTCGTTTCCGACGCGTCGCGTCATTTTCGGCGCGCGTCGCGCCATTTTCGGCGCGTCGCATCAAAAACGACGCGCGACTCGTTTTTGCGCGGCAAATTTTTTTGGCCAAATTTTTTTGCCAGTGGCGAATCGCGGGAATTCGCCGCGAATTCGCCCATCACTAGCTTCTGCGTGATCAGTAAGCCATACTTTTGATTCGATCTATTAATTTTAAAGCATATAGCATATGTTTTCATTCACTTTTAGCACTTTGGTGGATTTTGTGAAAAACTCATTGCTATACTTCAGTTACCAGAGACTGAACTTTTCTCTTAATAAGTTTACAAGCATTTTTTTTTCATATTAATAAAAACAAAGCATACCTCCCACCGTTTGAAAAACGAAAAGAGGGACAAAACCGTGGCGCGTGTAGCACAGCAATTTTTTTGACCATTCCGATTTTATGGCCACACCCCCTAATTACCATGTCCTTTTTACAAAATTTGTCAGCTTATGAAAGTTTGATCACATTCCTGGGAGTTATAGTGCAATGTTTTATGTGTTTTAACGACTTTTGCTTCTGAAGGTGAATTGCCTTTTAAGCGGTGAGTCTCAGTTCTCCCAAGAGACTGGCTTTTCTTAAATTATTACAATTGTTTATTTTCTTATCTTAAATTGTTACAAAAGTATCTATAAGTGCAGCTGCTGACTGTTCTAGGCTCTCTGCCAAAAAGCTTCTTATTTTAATTACGTTTTAGAAACGTTGTATCTATTTCTTGAGTCAGTGCAGGAGATCAAAGAGAAAGTAGGGACATTTCAGCAAGAAACCCAAAACTGCCAGCTGAGCTGCCAAATCGGGACTGTCCTGTAGAAAAAGGGACAATCTGGAGGTATGACAAAGTTAAATCATAACAGCGAAGGACACAAAATACATAAATGCGGGAAGATGTACACAAAATATGCAAACACAAGTTAAACTGAATCCTGTCATGTGAAAGTGATAACTTGCCATGTGATCATGAGCTGAACCAACTCCACTGATTCGGAATGGAGAGAAGTCACCATTTGTGCTGTGTGTGTTCCCTCCCATTACTCATTTAGCCATTCCACCTTTTGTATCCTGCCAATTAAACAAATGTTAAAATGGATACAGCACTGTGATCTTCTTGGAGAAGACCACTACTACTGAAATGTCTGCTTTCAGGCACATTTACATACCATTACACTCTATAGCAGAAGCCACATTCAAATGTAAAAAATTAGGGAGCAACCCATGCATGAAAAAAGTTTCTGGGGGTAAAAAATATGGTCACTAATTTGTCATTGGTAGCTCCAATGTGGACTAGAAGACTGCAGAAGGCTAGATTTGGCAGCATATATAGTTTTTCTGCACCTAAAGCTTGCCTTCATGTCAGGAAATCAAAAATAAGCACCTGCTTTAAGGCCACTGGGAGCAACATCCAATGGGCCAAAAAGTACCATGTTATTTATAAGCCACTGGCTAGGGATCACTGCTCTATAGAATAACAGAGCATATGGTTTACCATCAAGGCCACCATCAGGGGGGCCAAATTGCCAAGAGCCTGGGGCAGAAGGGGGGCCCAGCATTGCTGTGCTTTTCGAAGAACCGGGCCCCCTTGACCACTCCACAGCCTCTCCTTGCGAAGTGCCGAACATACGAAGCAGAAAGACCCGAAGTCATGAAAGGAGCTGACACTTAAGTCCTGAAGCGGCAAAAAGACCCGATGTTACAAAACAGCTATAACTGAAGTCCTGAAGCCAAGAGTTCAATTTTTATCCCATGGCCACCAATGTTTTATTTTAATTACAGGCCCCTGCCACCAGTTTTTTAAAACAAATATTTTATGGGGCCCCAATTTTTTTTAACTTGTAAGGATGGCCTTGGTGCCAAAGTTTTTTAAAACATTTATGCAGGCCCTGTCGCCACTGTTTTTTTTTTTAACTTATAAAGGGGCCCTGATCATCAATATATGTGGCAGGGTTACTTTTTTAGCACTGATGTCTGTGATGTCTTTTAACTGTGATGTGGAGTGGGTAGGATCAGGGGTGGGGCTTGGGCACCAGGCTGGGTGGGGGGTGGGCAGGGCCTGGAAAATGTTGTTGTACAGGGCCCCATGATTTCTAATGGAGGCCCAGTTTACCATTATACTCAATAGGATAACATGGCATACAATTTACCATTATACACTGTAGGATAACATGGCCTATGGTAATAAAAGGATATCAACATTTGGGTTCTTAGGTTTAATGTGTGGCCACATGAAGAAAAGACACAAAACACACCCTTATCCTTACACTAAGGATTGGCTTATGTCTACATATAAGACTGCCTAAAGTCTGGTGGGCCGAGCTGCTTTAAAAAGGGTTGTTCACCATTCAATTAATTTTTAGTATGACAAAGACTGACATTCTGACAATTTTTTACTGGTTTTCATTATTAACTTTTCTGGTTGTATAGCTTTTTGCTTAGCAGCTCTCCAGTTTGGAATTTCAGCAACCATATGGTTGCTAGGGTCTTTTTTACATTAGCAATTGGTTTGAATTAGAAACTGGAATATGGATAGGAGTGGAACCAAATAGAAAGATAAGGAATAAAAAGCAACAGTAATAATTGGCCTCCTGGGTAAGTGACCAAATTTGAAAGCTTGATACGTGTAGAATAGAAAGGCAAATAATTCAAAACCTACAAAAAATAAAGAAGAGCAATTGAACAATTGCTAGGAATAGGACATTCAATAACATACTAAAATTATGGACGGAGACGGAAAGTCGTTTTTTGCTTGGGGGTGCCAAAAGTTATGTACCCCCAAATGATTGTATTTACTTACCTGACACCCCTGGTCATGCTCATATCAGCAGAAAACTGCACTGGTTTGGGGTTCTTCCAGTGAGCACCACGGATTTGTCCTCTTTCTGTTTCTTCTTTAGGGTTGGGCAGATGGGCAGATTCTAGTTACCTTGCGACTAATCGCCTCTTCTGCGGGGCGACAATATCCCCAAACTGCCTTGTTCCTGCCTTCCATCTGCTTGAATGAAGACTCACCAGTGCTAAAGCACTCGTGGTACTTGGATTTCCGAAGTCGCATGAAGTTTCCTCGTGAGGAAACTTCAGAAATCGAAGCGACACAAGTGCATTAGCGCAGGCGATTCTTCATTCGCGCAGACGGAAGGCAGTTTGGGAGATTGTTGCGATTAGCTGCCAGGCAACTAAATCTCCCCAAATCTGCCTGTCTGCCCCAACCCTTATTCTCATGACTGCACATGCGCATTAGAGTAAAAAGCCAAACTTTAACACATCTGCCCTGGGAAATCTGAAGAACTATGAAGTCAATTGTTCTGTGGTGTTTGCTGGCAGAACCCCAGGCTGGTGCAGTTTTCTGCTGATAGAAGCACCATCCAGGGGTGTAAAATACAACCACTTAGGTGGCACCCTCAAGTTAAAATTACTTTCCTTCTCCTTTAACGGTGAACTATCAATTTAATATTTTCAACTAGGTGTCTCTTTTGATAGGTTGCAGTGTGGCTGCAAGCAGACTACCGTCATAGAGGAACATGCAACTATGGAATCATTGATTTGAATAATATGGGACCTCTATTCAAAAATGGATCCCGTTCTCAGCCTCAAAACTATAGGCCAATTAGTTTGGGATCAGTGGTAGGAAAGCCTTTCAAAAGGGGTATTAAGGGATAACATGCTAGACTTCATTGCAATCATAATACTATACTATAGTTTGTGCCAGCGTGGTTTTATGAGCAACAGATCTTGTCAGACTAATTTATTTGCTTGGGATGGCAGTGGATGTAATTTACTTGGAATTTGCTAAAGCTTTTGATACAGTGCCACACAGAAGGCTACTGATTAAATTAGGATACTTGAAAATTTGAATTTACTATTCCACCCTAAATGGGAGTGTGTTGAGATGGTTCTATTTTTTTGTAAACAAGTTGTCTAATTCTGGGCAGTGTCATTCTGTAGGTACTAAAGCACATAAAGTTCTGTCTTACATAAGAAGGGCATAAACTCAATGGGTGAAAACAGAGCAGGGGGGAGGATTTTTGCACAAAGGGGTTGAATTCTCCTTTAAGAGGGATCAGTGAGCTGAGTGAGAGTGCAGAGACAGGCAAGTATACTGGTTAATTTGATGGAAGATTTAATTTATGAAGGTAGATTGTCAAAGTTGAGGTTGATCTCTTGCAAGGGGACACGATTATACTTCAAAAATACATTAGAGGACATTATAGACAAAGAGCATGGAAACTTTTCACCCATAAAGAGGATCACCGCACCAGAGGCCACCCCTTCAGACTAGAAGAAAAGGACTTTCATTTGAAGCAGCGTAGGTGGTTCTTCACAGTGAGGACAGTGAGGTTGTGGAATGCACTGCCGGGTGATGTTGTGATGGCTGATTCTGTTGATGGGGATTAGATGATTTCTTGGACAGGCATAATATCAAAGGCTATTGTGATACTAAACTCTACAATTATGGCCAGATTTATCAAAGTTTGAATTTATTTGAATTTGTTTTAATAATCTAATAAACTTGAATATACTTACACTTAAAAGTTGAACATCTCATATTTGATCGAATGGTTCTGACCCAAAAACTCAAATTCAAATAGAATTTTTCCTCCAAAAGAAACTGGAATGCCAGGAAGGCAATAAACATTTTCAAATGGTTCAACGGAGGTTGGTGAATATTCATGGAAATAGTTTCCATGTTAGAGGTGTGATAAAGCTCACATTTAAATTAGAATGTGTTAATGTTTACACCAAAACAAATTTCCAAAGTTCTAATTTACTGTTCGACCCTTAATAAATTTACCCCATGATGTAGATATGGGCATTTAGTTTATTGAGTGCAAAGAGAGGTAGATGCGAGTGTGTATATGTGTGTGCACTGGGTTTCATTTGCAAGGGTTTATTTTAATGGACTTTGGTCTTTTTTTCAACAAAACTTAAGTATGTAATGCTTGTTAGAAACAAGTAGCTCATAATTCCTGCCTAATATCTGGCTTCTTGCTTATCGATTTTCCATGTAGTTTGATCAATTCTGTTTGCACTGTTCTGCGTGTTTGTGCAGAGTTTGGTATGTGCGTCAGGTCATTACATAAACACTGCCCAGTTAGGCTTTGATTCATAGTGTGTCGAATTGGAGTGGTTTAAACATATGGCCCTTAGGCTATAAATTGAATTATGCATGAGATCCATGTGTTCAATGTGCACAGCATAATGTGCTTCTTGACTAGACAGGCTTTCCATCCAGAATATTCGATAACTGAACATTATTGATCAGATTCAGTGATAAAAAGGATTATTTTTGGTCCCATAAACAGATCAATGAACTTTTAATTTCTTCATGAGGCCAAATCTGCAGCCAGATCTCTAGGGCAAGATTGTTTAGTCTTTTATCTGTCAGACACAATTGTTTCCTTAGTTGTGCTGTGTAGTTAAATATGCCTGGAATCTTCTTCAGCAACATGAAAAATATCTGCCAAGAAACCAGTTTCCCTGAACTAACACAAATCAGTAAGGAGGGTGAACGATGTATCTATGTGGCCCAGGGAAGCCCTTGTTTCATCTCTTTAACCATGGCATCATTATCACATGTCCTCAGATACTATTTCGATAGAATACTCTGCTATTGCACCATGGTGATCATTTGTTTAGTTAGGTTAGAACATTTTTGTCAGATAACGATATCTGTGTATGTATTGCCTCTCTGACGATATCCGTAGGTGATCTACATTGCACTTGGACTAAACATGATTCTGGGAGGGGACCAGGGAGCCCTGAAAATGTTATTGTACAGGGCCCTGTGATTTCTAACGATGGCCCTGGATATGTAACATAATAGCCAGAACACTACTTCCTGCTTTTGAGCTTAGTTTCCATTGATTGATTACCAGGCAGTAACCAGTCATAGACTTGAGGAGGCCACATCAGTCATAACTGCTTGCTTTTAAATCTGACCTACATGTAAAGGATCAATTGCAAACTCACTGAACAGTCATGTGGCCCCCCTTATGGTCCCTGACTAAAGCTGGCCACACACAGGGAGATTCGCTTGTTCAGCAATGTTGCCAAACGAGAGGATCTCTCCCCAATATGCCCACATTGAGGTGGGTGATATCAAGCTGATACGATCATGGGCAATAGGGCCCAACGATTCTATGAGAATGGAGGTGATACGGGCCGTCGGATTGCAGGACTGCATCATCGCACAGATGCAGCCGCCATCCAATAGGATTTTTAAACTTGCCTGATCGAGATATCGATCGGGGAAGCCCATCAGATGGCCCCACACACTGGTCAATAAGCTGCCGACTTGGTCTGTTGGCAGTATTTATCGGCCTGTGTATGGGGGCCTTTAGTAGTTAGAGAGCTGTAAAGCAGGAAGTAGTGTTCTGGCTAGTATGTTAGACATCCAATTACTCCAGCCAGGGCCGGGCCAAGGGGTAGGCAGAGCACCTAGGGTGCAAAGCTGTGGGGAAGCCAGGGATGTTCCTTCTCTGCTGCCTACCCCTTGTCTGGTTCTCGCTCTTCCCGACTGCCAGTAGATTTCATTTGTCACATGTGCTCCTGCGCATAAGCATGCTCAATTTTTGCTCACATGCGCACGACCACTAATCAGCGCATGCTCAGCTGTAGCCGGGCTGGTTACCTAGGGCGCCTGTCTGGCCTGGCTCTAGGGTTGCAACCTGGCCAGTATTTTACTGGCCTGGCTGTATTTTTAGTGGTTGATCCCAATGTTATTAATAGGAAACAAAAGATAAATATATACGAAGGCCAGTATTTGTTTCAAGAAAAGGTGGCAGCCCTACCTGGCTCTGACTCCAGTCTTTATACATTACATTTTTGGCTAACTAACTATATTAGAAACATTTTTTTTGTACAGCCTATTTATCCAGTTTTTATACTGAACTGTTCCTTCAATGCAACCTTTTCAATGCCTGCATGTTAGTTACAGCTCGTGGCACTAAAATGATAAGTATCCGACCATTTCTCAAACTGTGAGCCTGTATGGCCAGAGTCACACACAAGCAGCCAATCATAGCACAGCCCAAATCTGCTGCATTGCTTCTCAAGTGCTCCCCTGTAGTGGTCTTGTCCCTCACCAAACCCCTAGCACCAAAACTGTCACCTCACAGGACAAATGTCATCAGTTAGAGAGTTCCAACCTAACCAACCACACTTTGGGCATGGAAATAATTATATTAACAGCTTTTTGAATACTATGGCGTCACCGAGGTCAAATGAAGTAATCTAACCCACCCGTAATACTTTGGGATGAAAGAACTGACGCACTCCGGCGCAACAACAGGTGCGTGAAAAAAGAAGCTTCTCCTGCGCCGCCACATTTCCTTTCTATTAGTTATTGAATCGATTGCCAGACAATGCGGCCACGTGCCTGAAGCGCAGCACAATAGCTTCTCCAGCCACATGCACTGAACTGGTCCCACATACAGACTGGACACGTCTTCCCGAGTCCTGCATTAACGTCACCACTGCCGAAACCCTCGCCCTACACTCCTCGGAACCTTTCGCCAGCAATCGTACAGACGACTACGTCACCACCAAACCCCACCCCATCTCCACCTCCCCCAGTTGCTCAGTTCATTTTTTATCAGCCTCCCACAAAGTAGAAGGCGCGCATGCTCGGCAGCCATTTTCCCATACTTCCTCCCGTCAGTGCATAGCCCCGCCCCTCTGACAAGCAGCCTGCCCGGCTCCCAGCAGCTGTCCTCCAATGCCGTGTGAGATTAAAGAGGAGGAGGGAGGGACAGGCGCTGTGTAACAGGGAGCCTCAGCCGAGAGGCACTGTGAGAGAAAAGAAAGGCAGAGTCACGGGGGAAAGCGACACTGAGAGGGGAGATTAACCGCTGGCTGCTGCCACCCACTGCTTCGTCTTCTACTCGTCCTCTTTTCAGTGCCGAACGGGTGTTTTCGGAGCAGCCAGACTCAAAGCCGCCGTTAGCATCCAGCGCATCATTAGTCGACTAGCGTTCCGCCTCTACTGTAAGGATTGGGCCGCTGTTCTAAGGATTGGGCCGCTGTTCTGAGGATTGGGCCGCTGTTCTGAGGATTGGGCCGCTGCCGGGCTCCGGTCACAATGTCTGCTGATGTCTGTCAGTGATGGCCTCTTCCTTTCCCTTGGCCGCTCAGCTTGTTACCGACGTCTCCGGATCCTTGAGCGGACGCACTACCGACAGCGAACAAGATATCCGCTGCTGTCATCTGCCCTACCCGGCGCCTGGATCCCTGGGAACTATTTGTGCTGCCGGCCGAGGATTGATATGGGGGAGTGTCATTAAAGGGAAGGCTTTTGATCATTGTGATTAGGAGCGGAGTGGGAGGCGGCCGGGGAAGTGGCTGTGCATTACAGGGATCGGGATAGTGCGCAGAGGAGCGGGTGACGTGCATCTTCCCGTGCCTTGTGTCCGTATATAACCATATACATATAGATCGGCCTGCAGCTGTTTCATCTCCGCGGGAGAGCCCCGATCCCCCTTAGCGAGGGAGGCACAGCTCGCACGTTTGGAGGAGTGGATGTGGGTGGGCTAAGGGCTTAGAGGAGGGGAGTTAAAATGCACCAGCCCGACCCAGCCACAGATCTTGCTGCCAGGAAGATGGCGCACCCGGCAGATCTGCCCAGAAGGGGTAGTGGTACGCTGAATGCATCTGCAGGGCCTGGGGTCGCCGGCCACATCTTGCCTTCAGATGATTACCCTCCTCTGTTGGTGCAGCCTCCGCCTCCCGCCGCAGCCTCATCTCCTGGACCCCAGCAGCAGCATCCTCCCCAGACGCTGAATCTGCTGCCCCAGCCGCTGGTGCAGAGCGGGGCTCAGATGAAGAAAAAGAGCGGCTTTCAGATCACCAGTGTCACCTCGGCTCAAATCTCGGCTAACATGAGCTCCAACAATAGCATTGCAGAAGATACTGAGAGCTATGATGACCTGGATGAGTCTCACACGGAAGATCTGTCCTCCTCTGAAATACTGGATGTGTCTTTATCTAGAGCTACAGACCTTGGGGGTCCAGAAAGAAGTTCATCAGAAGAGACGTTGAATAACTTCCAGGAGGCTGAGACACCTGGCGCTGTCTCTCCCAACCAACCCCACCTCCCCCAGCATCACCTGCCCCAGAATGTCCAGCAAAATATCATGATCAATGGGAGTATACATCATCATCCTCTCCATCACCATGGCCACAATCATCCTTCCCAACCTGGATTACCCAATGCAGGCCTTCCTGGAGGGTTACCCCCCACTCCTGCTCCAGTGAAACTGCCTGCACCAGGGAGTTCTGATAGTGCTGTTACAGCTGTGCCTGTTGCTGCTCCTTCTATTTCCCATCAGCCTGCAGGATCTATACCACCTACTGCATGCAAAGCAAGTGGACCTGTAAGTACTGGCATTGCTCCTGTTTCAGGTAACACTAGTGCACCAAATAATGCAAATATATCAAGTCTAAGTGGTGTAACTGGTTCTTTGCCCAGCGGTGTAAATACAACTCCAAGTTCTGTCTCAAGTAATGTAGGCACTTTACCTGGCAGCCTTAATCTGCAGTCGCAAGGCACTACTGGTAATAGCAGTGCTTCTTCTGGTATCATGAACACTGTTTCTGGTGCAGCTGCAGGATCAGCACTTGGACAAAATGCAGCACAACCTCAGACCGTTCCTTCAGGTGCAGCAACGTCTAGATTTAGAGTTGTGAAATTGGACTCTAGTTCGGAACCTTTTAAAAAAGGCAGATGGACGTGTATGGAATTCTATGACAAAGATAATGCAGCAGCTGCATCCAACGGAGCTGCAGTCAACAAAGTCGTAGAGAGCATTAAACAAAACCCACTTGAAGTAATGTCTGAAAGAGAGAGCACTAGTGGAAGCTCAGTTAGTAGCAACATCAGCACTTTGAGTCATTTTACTGAAAGTGTTGGTAGTGGAGAAATGGGGACGCCTTCCATACAGCAGTCAGGATTTCAAGGTCTAGGCCCTCAGCAGATGGACATAAGTAATGCAATAGCTCAGACAATTCCTGCCCCCAGTATGCCACAGAGTATTTCTCAGCCCCAGCTTGCTCAGTTACAGATGCATTCACAAGATGCCAACTTCTCTCCTCAGAAACTAGCAGGGCAGCCTGCTCAAGCTCCATTGAATGCTTCTGCTGGTGTTCAGCCAGCTTCTGTCAATATACTTGGTGTACCACCTACTTTGGGACATCAGCAGCCAAGTGTTCCTACTTTGATCCCACAACAATTGCCATACGCTCAACAGACTCTACCAATACAAGGTCTCCCAGCTGTTCCTCAACAGTTACAATACACGCATCAACAGACTTCTGCTGCCCAGATGACCTCTGGACACGTACCAATAAATCAAAGTTCTGTTCCAGGTAATTTGCCAGAATATATTCAACATCCACAAATAATACAAACAGCCATTCCCCCAATGCAAACCGGTTCAACTGGAGTTGTTAATACTGCAGCTGTCCCTGTTGCCCAAACACATGTCCTGCAAGCCCAGATTCAGTCTTCAACAGCACAAGCTCCAGCAGCAGTTGCTCAAACTCAACCTGTGGCACATGCCCCAGCACCAATTACAGCAACAGGTCAGATGTTAGGAGTTAACCCACAAGGTAACATTCCTACTGCTCTGCCTCAGGCAGCTGCCCCACAACTTGCAACATCTATAATACAACAGAGTGTTCCAGCTCCTTCTTCCCATGTATTGCCTCCACCACATGGAATACAGGTGGGTCCTCCTGGAATCCCTCAACAAGTCATTATTGCGCCTCAAAGTACACTGCTTCCTGCAAAGCCTCAAAGTCAGCTTATTGATCCCCCTGTACAAGGCATGTCAAACCAACAGGGGCCTGCTGTAAGTCCTCTACTTCCTGCTGCAGCAAATGTTCCAACTGTTCAGCAACTAAGTACAAGTATACCTTCCGCTTTATCTCCAGCAGCAGCAACTTTGGGTCCACCACCAACAGTTTCACAGGCATCAGCAGTGCAAAATAGCAGTTTGGGTCAAAGTAGTAACCAAGCACCTGTAATGGCAAATGTACCAGTTGCTCAAAGCATACAACTACAGTTGGCACAAAGTTCTGGCCAGTTTGTTGCACCATCACTTATTCAGTCGGTAGCAAGCCAGATAGAAGATGCCAGACGTATAATGGAGCATTCAATGATTGGCTTATCCAGTGTTGGAGAAGGAGCTTCAATAGAAGGTGGTGGTGGTCTACCTGTCTCTGTGTCCTTGCTTCCACTGAAATCTCTTCCTCTTGTTGATGGTGAAGATGAAAGGTAAGTTGAAACTGGCAAGGTAAAAGTTCTAGTATGTTCTCACTTAGTCAAAATACTCAGCGAGATATAAATTGGTATTCCATGTGTTACATGTGTTGCTCCTTCTCTTTGCTTTTGCTGTCTACTTGACTTTGTCTTCAGAGGAAGTTTGGAACATGTGTACCTTTTCTTTTTACAGTGAATTATTTACTGCTCTGTTCAATTTTGGAAGGTGCTGCATCACCTTTGCATGTGACACTTCATGGCAGAAAGTGTTTTTTGTTGTAGGTGTATTGTGCCTACTGTGTTAGGATCATTACACTTAAGTTAATGTTGCCCTGTGGTTTTCAGACCAACAAAATTCTCCAGAATTTTTTTAGAGGCCTTTAGAACTAGGTGTGAGTTTTCCCAGTATGCTTGTGTGTGTGTGTGTGTGTGTGTGTGTGTGTGTTTAAACTCCCAAGTGCTTAATTAAAGCAAATGTAGTTACAGGGAAAGCGACCATTGCCATTTAGAATATACTTCACAATATTTTTCTAAAATATTTTCCACAGCAGTATGTTTTTATTGCTGGTCTTTTCATTTGCTTCTTTTTTATAAACACATAGTGGCAGCAGGTTTTACTTCCAATTATTAAACCAATTTAAATGGCTGTTAATTATGTAATGCTAAAGTACTATTTTCTTTGTTTTTACAGTCACACTGCTGTTTCGTAGCTTTATCTTCCACAAAATTGCCACCATATAACTGCACTACAGTACAGGGTTGTTCACCTTTGAGATAACTTTTTAGTATGATGTAGTGAGTGGTATTTTGAGACAATTTTGCAGTTGTTTTTCATTTTCTATTATTTGTGTTTTTTGAGTTCTTTAACTTTTTATTCAGCAGCTCTCCAGTTTGCTGTGTCAGCAATCTGGTTGCTAGGGTCCGAGTTAACCAAGCACCCATGCAGCGATTTGAGTAACTGAATGGAATATGAATAGGAGTGGGCCTGAATAGGAATAAGAGTAATAACAATGAACAGTGATACATTTGTAGCCTTACAGAGCATTTACTTATTAGAAGGGGTCAGCGACCCCTATTTGGAAGCTGCAAAGAGTCAGAAGAAAAAGGCAAATAATTCAAAGACTATAAAAAATAATGAAAACCAATTGAAAAGTTGCTTAGAGTTGGTCATTCTATAACATACTGAATGTCCCCTTAAATGGGACCCATCACCCAAAAGAAATATTCAGAATCCTATTTTATCACATTAGTCAAGCAAAATGAACTTTATTTACACCATATAAATTATCTGAATCTTGTTTCATTCAGTCTGGGAATTCAAAATTATAACAAGCAGACAGGAGCCATTTTGTTGACACTGTAATTAAGGCAAGCCTTGCATCCGCTCAAACTCTTGTTTGTGCACCAGAATGGGGGACTCAATGTCCATCCCCATGCCCTGGTTACAGAATTAAACAGTGAAGAGAATTGGAGAATGTGACATCTAGGAAGTGCTGAATGGGAAGTGAAAGTAATTGACTTCCCCGCCTCTATGCCACGGGCATAGAGGAGGGGCAGACAATATTTTATTGACAGCTGAGATTTTTAAATGAGCTCACACCAGCTATGAATGCTTTAAATTAAAAATAGAAATTGGATTTCATGTTTAATTTGAAAAGGACTTTTATTATACAGATTTTTTTGTGTCTGGGTGACAGATCCACTTTAAATGTGAACCACCCCTTTAAATACGGAATCAATTTTATTGATCCCCTACTTCCACCAGAATACCCAGTTACCCCAGTCTTCCCAAGAATAACGTTAATCATCAAAGCACATTCAACCACTGGCAGCTGCTTGCCATTTTACTAAATATGAATTGAGTTGCTCTTTGCATATAGTAGTGATTCACACACAGTGGGGCTGGCACTTACTCTTACAATAGATTGGTGAGTAGGGGGCTTTCCAAATTTTGCACTGCAAGGTGAGATGCTAAAAAACTTTTGCCATAGTATTCCAAAGTAAAAATATTTTTTCTGTACCATAGGTAGCTGGTCTGGAAAAAGTAAGTAAGTAAAAAGAGCCCAAACAACCCCCAACAGCCCACTTAACAGTCACTTTCTATGGCATCTTACAGCAGCCAATCTGGCATTTGCCAGAACCCACAGATTGCTGGGTCTGATAGGGAGGTTTATTCCCATTTCGGATAATTAAATTTGAGTCTAAAGGTGGCCATACACGTAGAGATCCGCTCGTTTGGCGATGTTGCCAAATGAGCGGATCTCTCCCCGATATGCCCACCTTGAGGTGGGCGATATCGGGCTGATCCGATCGTGGGCCCTAGGGCCCAACGTTCGGATCAGTACGGTCGGTCGGATCGCGGGACCGCATCAACGAACAGATGCGGCCGCGATCCAACGGGATTTTTAATCCTGCCCGATCGACATCTGGCTGACTTTCGCCCATATATCGATCGGGAAAGCCCGTCTGAGGGCCCCCCACACGGGCCGATAAGGGCTTTTATCTGCCCGTGTATGGCCACCTTAAGGCTTTTGGGTGCATAGGCTAAAGGGCTCTGCTGCTCTCAACCTATGTATTTTCTCAGGCTGAGAGAAGCATATCCGCTACATGCCCCGCCGGCTCCATAGATTTGACTCTGATGTTCCACCGTGCGCACGCTTGGAGCAGACCGAAAACCAGATTTGAGAAAAGCTCAAATACATGAAAGGAGGCATCTTTGGGCTGACCTCCACTACTTTTATGTGCAGAGTCGAATCAATTGAGCAGGGGCACTTAGTGGATCTGCTTATTCTCAGCCTGCACCCCCAGCCTAAACCCCAATTAAAATTTTGTCCAGGTGCAGTAACCCATAGCAACCAAGAAGATGTTTGATTTTTAAACAAGTTGGTAGTCAATCCTAGCTGCTTATTTTTTGCTATAGGTGATCAGATCTATAGCAACATTAATATACATATTTGTACATGATTCAGAAAGTGAGCAAAAAGTTTTTTTGTAGGTTAGACAAGTTAGTTAAACATTGTAAAATGTATGTAATGGGTTTGTTCACCTACCTAAAATTTAGTCTGAACTGATACAATTTGTAGTTGATACATTTCCCAGGAGTATCTGTGGAGTATTAGCAACTATTGTATCAATTCTAACTGCTGCCTTTAATGAAACTCATGGATTCTACTCACCATGGTCAATAATAACAAATGTATCAACTAATGTATCTTTTTAGAACAGTTTTACAGAGTCCATGACCCCACTCCCAGAGCTGCTTTAGAAAGATATAACAAGGTGAAAAATTTAAATTTACACTTCAGTATTATACAATTGCTCACAAATAGAAGTCATTGAAAAGAGTCTTTATTTCCGGTGAACAAACGGAAAACAACTGAACTGAAAAACGTCGGCACCCACGTATTGTTTAAACGTAACCTAGGAATGACTTGAAGGGCAAATGCTGTACGTTTTCTATTTACCATTTTTGGACTTTAGTGGTAGAACATAATTGCCGGGTTTTTCAAGAAATGAAGCATGTGCTTGTAAGAAATACTAGTTCTGTGTGAGGTGAGGCATGCAGAGGAAACTGTGGTTAAATATTGCATTTGCACAAAGGTTTTCAAGATGCAGTCCATTAGAGTAAATGCTTATTTGTCTTTTTATGACTTCTTGATGTAGTTTGCAGACAAATCTCTTTCTCTGAGTTCTGTGGGTTACCTGAAATTTTTGAGAAAAAGAAATCATGACAAAAAACAAAAAACAAAAATTTACTTCTACCAAATAAAAGGTCTTCCTAGATGCTTTTCTGTGTCACCCAGGGCGAGTGTGTGCACAGTATTTGAAGTTGTTTTAATATAGTGTTGGCATAGTTAGATTGTGCTTAGATTTAATCACTCCATGAATACTGCTTTAAGTAATAAATGCAAGTATTTTACAATCAAAATCATATCTTGGGTGGTAGAGAGAATGCTCATAGCATAATTTTACCAGGGTGGATGGAAAAGTGGGAGAGGGGTTTTGAAATCAGACTTTTTAGCATTTTAGTTAGATGTTCAGGAGTTATGCTATCTCACAGGCCAATGATAGGTTCTTATGGGGGCTTGACCCATTGGTCCACAAGGATGAGGCTACTATTGCCAAATGCAGTCCTGATATTTTATATTTTTAGTTTATCCTATTTGGATCTCACCATACCGCACCAACAGGCCGCTGACTTGCATTTGAGACTGCACACTAATTATTTTTAAGGTATCCAATACTAGTGTATAAGTGAGAACTTAAATGCATGTTCAGCTTTTGAATAATGGTCTGCTGAAAACTTGTATGCAACCTGCTAAGACATTGCCATTTGGCTGATACTGTACTTCCATTAGCCGACATCCTTAAACCTGAGCTAAAGAAATAAACATAAGGTGTATTCTGATACATTTGTCAGAGATTTTTGAAAGCAGGTCAATTTTCCCGAGTGAGCTTCACATAATTCCAGTTAGTTGGAGAATGGCATTTTATTCACTTAGTCTGGCAGCTAATATCGCTAAGTGGCAAAAATAGTTTTTGTAACCAGGTTTTTTTTTTTTTTAAATCTAATTAGAACAAATTGTGTTACACATAGGGGCAGATTTACTAAGGGTCAAATTTGATGGTTGACTAACCCTAGAATTCGACCATGGAATTTAGGTTGAATTAAAACCCCTCGAATTCGAAGGGTTTTAACGCAATTCGATTTATCGAACGATCGAATAAGAAAAATTCGATTGATCGATAAAATCGCAACAATTTTAACCATTCGATTGGTCAATTTTTTTATTCGATCAAAAAAATGTGGGAAAATCCTACGGGAACTTCCCATAGGGTTATATAGCAATTCAGTAGGTTTAATCTACCGAATTGTTATATAGAATGTTTTTTAAAAGGCAAGTACTTTGACGATCTAATTTGAATTTTCAGCTATTCGATAGCTGAATTTTGCAAATTTGATGGTCGAAGTAGCCCAAAAAATTTTGAAATTCGAATTTTTTCAATTTGAATCATTCACACGAATTTAGTAAATCTGCCCCATAATATAGAAATGCATTGATTCTAAATATACAATTGTATGCTGTATTTTTTTTTTTTTTTTGCTTGCAGACAGTATGCTGTCATCTGACTGGCTTTCTCAATTCAGAATTATGTACAAAAATATTTGTGGTTATATACCCTGGATTCTTACTCCAATCTACATAATCTGTTTAGTAAAACCAGCATGGGGTCAGGTACTAAACTGATTATGCTGCATAAGATTCCAGGATATAAAACCACAAATATTTTTGTACATCATTCTGAATTGAGAAAACCAGTCAGATGACTAGCAAAATGTCTTCAAGGAAACGGAAAATACAGCAAGTCCAGTGGATTTGACTTATTACTATAGATCTACCGTGACTGGATGAACGAGAACCTTTACATACCCTGTTCTTGAAATACCTTGCTTTCTATGAAGATGCTATAGGTCAGACTGTTGCTAAATACAATTGAAGACATATTTTTTCTTTTCTTGGATACACCTGAAATAATGCACCTGAAATCAGTCTGTTATTATTACCTCCCCAGTATTTTCTAGTGCCCATGAAATTGTAGTAATAGTCCATGTAACACCACAAAAATCATACTGTGTCTAAGATTAATTTACATCAATCTTGCGTTAATTCCTCTGTCAGAAGAGATTTGGGTGATTGGATGTGCAATGCAGTTGGTCTCATTTCAGCACCTATAATTAGGACAGGATAATTTAAGGGGGAAAATGCAACCTATTTATGTTAAAGAATATTTTCTCCAGAGATGTTTCTTAAAGGAGAATTCAACCCTTCCAATGCTAAAATCCCTCCCCCCCATGTTGGCCTACATCCCTGGGCAAATGCCCCTAACTTGATACTGACCCCTCCGTGTAGTTCCTCTCCTGCTGAGTTCATGGAAGCCATGTTCCCCCGTGCACTCTTTGTCCTGTTTTCGCCAAAAGATTTGCTTCATCTGTAAAGCGCTGGCACAGCTCGTAATTCACCAGCTAAGCCTGTGGCCAGTAGTACAATTTTACTGGCAATACAATTGTAAGTTTGTAATTCCACTAACCGTTCTACCTCTCTTCCCAGTTTTCACCTCTAGCTGGCCTTTAAATAGTTCTAGATATTTCCAAACCCTGAGTCCCTCCACAGCTGCCCTGCTTGATTTGCCCATCTACCGCTTTGTGCCCTGTGACATCATCAACCCACCTCCAAGATGTCATGCCTGCCTCCCCTTCCTTAGTAACTGCTAAAAAGCGGCCACAGTTGTCAACCCCATATATCATAATTCAATTTTTCAATTTCAGGGTAGCATTTGCCTTCTTTGTAGGCATTAAGGACCATAACCATCAAGCCTATTTTATTATTACATAACTTTATGTAACCTCCATTCTATTTGGTATTTTTTCCACAAGGAAGCGGTACCTGGATACCAAGTGCTCTTGTGGTCCCTAGGAGGCCAGGTCCAATACTGATCTCATCTGCTGTCCCTTTGCCCTCCCGTCTTTGAGATTTATAAAACCATTTTTATCTGAATGGTAAATACTTGAAATGTTTGTCAGTCATTATATCAACACAAGCATGTGCTTTGGTAATGTATAAGATATTTGCATTGGTGTCAATGAGTTTGTATTTACCTTGCCGGAAAATACCAAATGTGACGTTGGGAAAACAAATTAAGGGGAGCTGTTCATCAGCAGATAGCAACACTAGACCAGATATTACGTTTACAGGAGGAACATGCAGCAGTATGCAAATCTTTTTCCTAGTACTGGAATGTGTTTTGTGATAGATAAGACAATGACTACTGTACATTTGCACGTAAAACTTAAAATGCTCAACTTGAGTTTAGTGTTTTGTAATGTGTTTTGTAATTCTCTACAGGGGTGTGTGTGAAATACAGGTCTCCAGAGTCTTCGCTTATTTTTTTATTTTTACTCAAATAATGTAAAACAATTTAAAATCGGCTTAAAGAGTATATCTTGTGTGCTAGCTTGTATAAAGCTGGCCATAAATGCAAAGGTCCGATCGTATGAATCCTCGATTCGTACGATTTTCGGATCATGTGTGGAGTCTCCCGACATTTGTATTGCCATGCTGATCGGTCATTCAGTTGATTGGACAGGTTAAAAGATTTCTGTCGGCTGGCGATCATATCTCTGCATGTATTGCTGATCTGACAGTTTTCAGTGGGAGACTGTCACCATCTTTGTCTGACATAAACTTTGATATGATTGCTTTTAGGGGCTGATCATCGTCTGATCTGTTCTTTTATTACTTTACTACATAGTTACATAGTTAAACCCCTCAAAATTAAAACCCAGCATACACACACCTCCTGCACACTTTTGCACAAACCATATATGCCCATAGCTATACTAACTGTAGAGTTTAGTATCAAAATAGCCTTTGATATTATGTCTTCCAAGCCCCTTTTGAAAGCATCAACAGAATCAGCCATCACAACATCACCCGGCAGTGCATTCCACAACCTCACTGTCCTCACTGTGAAGAACCACCTACGCTGCTTCAAATGAAAGTCCTTTTCTTCTAGTCTGAAGGGGTGGCCTCTGGTACGGTGATCCTCTTTTTGGGTAAAAAGGTCCCCTGATATTTGTCTATAATGTCTTCTAATGTATTTGTAAAGTGTAATAATGTCCCCTGACAAGTGCCTTTTTTCCAGAGAAAACAACCCCAACCTGGACAGTCTCCCCTCATAATTTAAGTCTTCCATCCCTCTAACCAGTTTAGTTGCACGTCTCTGCACTCTTTCCAGCTCATTTACATCCCTCCTAAGGACTGGAGTCCAAAATTGCACTGTATATTCCAGCTGAGGTCTTACTAGGGATCTATAATGTGGTATAATTAGGTTTTCATTGCTTGAGTTTATGCCCTTTTTTATGCAGGACAGAACTTAATTTGCTTTAGTAGCTACAGAATGATATTGCCCAGAGTTAGACAACTTATGTATAAAACCCCCCAGATCCTTCTCTCTCTTAAGGAAACTCCCAACACACTGCCATTTATTGTACAACATGCATTTATATTATTTCTGCCAAAGTGCATAACCTTGCATTTATCAACATTGAACCTCATTTTCCAGTTTGCTGCCCAGTTTCCCAACTTGCAGAGTGGCAGCATCCTGCATGGAACCTATAGTTCTGCACAATTTAGTATCATCTGGAAAAATAGAAACCCACATCCAGGTAATTAATAAACAAGTTGAAAAGCAAGGGACCCAGTACAGAGCCCTGCGGTACCCCACTAACACTGGTCCAATTATAAAATGTTCCATTTACCACCACTCTTTGTAGTCTATCTTTTAGCCAGTTCTCTATCCACTTGCAAATACTATGTTCCAGGCCAACATTCCTTAATTTAACCAGTAACCTTCTGTGTGGCACTGTATCGAATGTCTAAGTAAATCACATCCTCGGCCATCCCAGAATCAAGGTCCCTGCTTACCTTCTCATAAAAACTGAAGGTTAGTGGCAGGTCGGAAGATGGGGATGTTCGATGATTCGAACAATTGGATATTTGTGTCTATGGCCAGTTTACGAGAGATCAGTTTGGGGTGAGAAGGTTTACTTTTTTTTTTTTTTTTTTAAATCAAGAATTAGAAAGCTGGGATATAGGGAATGGAAATGAATAGTTCAAATGTGAACTGTGAGCTCTTGATAGCCAGATCATATTTTTATTTAATTTTTTTCTTGGTTATACACCAATATATAGTTCTGCATAAATTGCAGGGCTATATTTAATAAATGATGATTACGAGACGTGTTCCTGCATTTTCCCAGAGAAGGCTGTATCATATCTGAAATGTGGATACTGAACATTAATCTTGTAAATCTTTTATTTTTGCCAGCAGTAAGATTGTAAGAATCTAAAGCTTATAGTTCCAGCGTAGGAATTCTTTATATGCTTGCTTGTCCATTTTAACTTTTCGCTCTATCTAAACTGGCTCACAAGTACAAACTTTAATCCAAAGGTTATTGGTCGAGGGAAGGATTGTTTAACCAGCAGGCAAGTGTGGAGGTAGAAATAGTGATAGTTATATTGTAGACATATTCACTAATATTACTGCTTGTTACTAATGTTTAACATTTCAACAAGGAGACCAATTATCCCTGATGCTAAGATATCAGTTTGTGTTGTTCTTCCAACATAAACACAATCATTTTAGTACAATTGGCAACCTAGTACTGCCTGCTACATAGAAACACAAGCAAATTATGCTTTGACTGTTTTCTGCAGTTTGCATTTAAATTGGAGATTATTTTATGTAAGTATACTAACTCGATTGTAACTCTGCTTCTGTCAGCTAAATTTTTATCTAGTCGAGTAGGGTAGTCCAACTGGAGGACTTAAGGTGGCCATAGACGCACAGATAATATCGTACAAAATTAATATTCGTAAAATATTCGGTGTGTGTATGGTGGGAAATGAGCCGACCGATATCGTCAGAAGATTAAGATATCGGTCGGCTGGTTGATCGGGCTGGATGGAAAATTTTGATCGGATGCCTTTGAAGGCTCCCTTAACATCGGCCATTGTTAGTGCTGAATAGTCAGATGCAGGTAGAATTCTATTGTTTCTACCTGGATATCTGACAATTCAGCTCTATACGTGTGTGTTGAAACAAACTATCTTTCTTGGAAAGATCTTTTCCAAGAAAGATCGTAATTGTTGCATCTATGGGCAGCATTAGTCAGATATTGCTTTTCGGGGACTTGTATAAATTTAATATATACATTTGTGTTCAGAATATTAGCAGTCCGACATCACTAAACTGATTGCTATTTTTGGTAGAAATTATGCGTCTAAATGGCAAATAATTTACTAGTAGGTGTAGTAGAATAATAGAAAACCAACAGACCCAACAGTCATGACGTGCATGCTGCTGATTCTGTGTAATTGATCATTAATTGAGGCTTGTTCCAAATAATAGCAGTGTGGCATTCCATTAATGAGGACATTTATTCTGTAAAAAAACAGGAAAGAAGGCAGCAAATGTTGTGCATGCTGGTTAGAGTCCTGCAGCGGGTTGGGTACCCACAGGTTACCTGCAAAAACCTGCGGTACCCTGTGGATTGCAATTAGAATTTCTGGGTGCGGGTATAGACGCGGTTCTGCTGCCGTTCTCAATACTACCTACTTCCGATGATGTCACTTCTGGTTTACAATGATAGCACTTCCTGATTCTTGATGGTCAGCGGGTCATGGATTGGGTTGCTGATAAGGTACTTGCAGGGTCGATAGCAGGTCCAAGCGGGTGAGAATTTGGGTCTTGGATCTGGGTCGCGGATTGAAGGTTGCGGGTATGGGTCATGTACGGGTTCTAAAAAATGGACCGACGCAGGACTCTAGTGCTGGTTACAATGGGCCATTCCAAACATTATTCAGAAAAACAGTGTAATTTGATAATTTGCCGACATCCCCAGCACTTTACAGTGATTGACATCATTCATGTCAGTCTGTACCCCAGTTGATCTTATAATCTAAAGTTCCTATCACATTCACAGGAGCCAGTTAACCTGTCTATATTTTTGGAGTGTGGGGTGATACTGGAGTCCCTGCAGAAAAAGCACACAGACACAGGGAGAACATATGAACTGTATAAAGTGTTAAAGCCAGAATGGAACTCAAGACCATTACATGGTTGGACAGTGTAGTCTTGGAGCATGGGAGAAGTTGCAATTACTTCACTATCTGGACCACTTCAGGTCTTGATAAATATTTAGTATCCTTTTTTAATCTGTTAATAAGTTACTGGGCCCAGAGCTAGTTGTATTTTTGCTTCATGCAATACTCCTTTAGAACCTTTGCTTTTATGTTTTGTGTTACTTTCATTCTTAATTTTGTCATTTTAGTGCTATTGCTTATGCAAATAGTTACATAGTAATATGAAGATTCCTATCTACTTCTCTAGTGAAACCAGCTGTGTATTTCTGGAAAGCTGTAATTATCAAGAAATAGAACAGTAGCTGGAAAAACCAGTTTCAATTGCCTTTTTATAATTCAGTTCTTTAATATGAAGGTGGCATTGCAAATCTGAGAAACACAATGCATAGGAACAGTGATAAACCAGGGCTGGTTCGATACTAATAGCAATGTTGTATTTGTTTGTTGTAGGCCAAGTAAATGTAGAATGATTGTAAATGTGTTGCTCTTTTTGTTGACCATTATACGCTGTGCGTGTCATTTACAAGCATGTGCATTATTTGTTGTTTTGTATATTTCACTTCGGCCATCCCTGCTGAAGGCCTGCCATTAAAAGGGAGAAAAGCCTTTCTATGAAACAAGCATACATCATTTTGACTTTACTTTCAGGAAGCCATTCTCTTGCTTGAAGAATGTAATTGTCAGCACAGTCCTGGCTTAAAATAGCTTAGCAGACCTCACTGAGCTGACATTGGAGATCTGTGGGCAGTCTGCCAGGAAAATCTCACATGAAGGCTTTCAATACTGTTTTCTGGTCAATATAGTAAATATTGCAGAATTCAGCTGTGAATCCTTGGGATGGCCTTGCACACTATGCAGGCAATGAATTCCCTTTTAGTCTGACAGAATTCCCTTGTTCCATGAATCTAGGTTACACAAATGGATGATTATGATGTTGAAATTCATTTAGATCTGATTTAAAGCAACACTAACTCAAACATAATTTTTAAAAATAATTAATAATGCACTGGTAAAAACATTTTGTTGGCTTCAGAAAGAGTACTATAGTTTATATAAATAAGCTGCTGTGTAGCCATGGGGGCAGCCATTAAAAGGAGAAAAGACTGAGGTTAACATGGCAGATAACAGATAAGCTCTGTAGAATAAAGTGGGAACTTTTCTCCTTTTTTCAAACTGAAGTATTTCTGAAGCAAACGCATCAGTTTTACCAGTGCAGGGCAACAGTACATCCTATTTTAATTACTTTAAAACACTTTTTTTTATTTTAAACTGTTCATTTAAAATAAAAAAATGTGAGGCTCAGCATTAGGGTAGTAGCAGACACAGAGATTTGTCTCTCATGATAAAAATGCTTGACGGCAGGTGACAAATCTCCAAAAAATACCTCTTCATTGCAAATAACTGAAATCAGCATCAGTTCATTCTTCTTAAGTTGCCTTTGGAGGAAACTTCGGGCAACTTTGAGAAATGTGGGTTTTACTGCCAGCAATTTCCAGTGAAGAGGCAATTTTGGAAGATTTGTTGCCCATAGTCGTGCATAAATTATCGTGGGCGACGTCTCTGCCTTCAAGAAACCTAACATGGTTCTTAAGTTTGTTCCTTTTTAAAGAAGAATTCAACCCCCTAGGCGCAAAAATCCCCCCCCCCCGGGCAAATGCCCCTAACTTGTTACGTATCCCTCTTTCCAGGTCCTGTCCAGCAGAGTTCAAGGCAGCCATCTTCTCCTGAGTGGTCTTCCTGGAGTCATCAGCGTCTACTGGTGCATGCGCAGTAGGAGGCATTTGCCAGTTTGGATCTACTGCGCATGTGTCAAAAGTCAGAGTTTCTGAAAAAAGAAATTGGAAAGTTTGTGACTTTCGGGCGCATGCGCAGTAGCTCTGTATTGGCAAATGCCTCCTACAACGCATGCACCAGAAGACGCTGATGATTCCAGGAAGAAGACCACTTGGGAGAAAATGGCGCCTGTAAACTCCACTGGACAGGACCTGGAAAGAGAAGTAAGTAACAAGTTAGTGGGAAATTATTAGAAATTGTAGAATTGTTTAATGCATTAAATGCTAAATATAATGTCATAAATTATACTAACACTAAGATTCCAGTCCAAGCTAATGCTGTGCCATATGAAATACTGTAGGAGAGCAGCTAGAGTATATACAGTGGTGTGAAAAACTATTTGCCCCCTTCCTGATTTCTTATTCTTTTGCATGTTTGTCACACAAAATGTTTCTGATCATCAAACACATTTAACTATTAGTCAAAGATAACACAAGTAAACACAAAATGCAGTTTTTAAATGAGGGTTTTTATTATTTAGGGAGAAAAAAAATCCAAACCTGTGTGAAAAAGTAATTGCACCCTGAACCTAATAACTTGTTGGGCCACCCTTAGCAGCAATAACTGCAATCAAACGTTTGCGATAACTTGCAACGAGTCTTTTACAGCGCTCTGGAGGAATTTTGGCCCACTCATCTTTGCAGAATTGTTGTAATTCAGCGTTATTTGAGGGTTTTCTAGCATGAACCGCCTTTTTAAGGTCATGCCACAACATCTCAATAGGATTCAGGTCAGGACTTTGACTAGGCCACTCCATTACATTTTTTGAGAAACTGGAATATAATTAAGAGCCAAAATGTTCGTGCTAAAGCCTGAATTAGGAGAGAAGTAAAAAAAAAAAAAAAGTCATATTGGTGACAGTAGAAATCCCTGATAACTTATGGTTACTTGCTTGTTATTCTGAAACTGCAAATTTCTAAATTCAAATTTTTCATTTAGTTTGCTGTTAATACCAGTGAATGACTTCAGTCAGAGATTTAACAGTTTTTGTGCAACAAAGTCAGTCTAGAAAACATTTACTTTACACACAAGACTTTCAGTTACTTGTATTGACATCCCTGCAGCTTTTCTATTCTTGGGAAGCGAGTTCTTGTCCATAGGCCCAGTGTTCTTTAATATATTTAGTGGCTCTGGAGTGCCTACAGTCTTTGGGGCCTGTGAAAGATAATGGAACAGTAACACCAAAAAATAGTATTTGACAATATACTGTTTGCCCTGCAGTGGTAAAATTGATCATTGCTTCAGACAAACTACTATAATTTATATAAACAAGCTGCTATATAGCCATTGGGGCAGCCATTCAAGCACAGGAAACGCAGCAGATGCCCTCTATAGTATACAATGGAATTGTTGAGTACTTATCTGTTATCTGCTGTGTATCCTGTGCCTTTTCTCCTTTTTCAGCTTTGAATGGCTGCCCCCATAACTACATAGCAGCTTGTTTATTTAAACTATAGTAGAGTTCCTGAAGCAAACACATCAGATTTAGCAGTGCAGGGCAAACCTACAGTATATTGTCAAATACGTTATTGTTGTTACTGTTCCTTTAAATTGAGGAGACTTAACTTAACTTGCAAGTTAATTTAAACATGTTGATCACCTAGAAATTATTTTTTTTAGCATGATCTAGGCTGAAGTGTATGGAAGCTAGGGATTATAAAAATGTTTTGCTTGAACATGTCCAGCATGCGGGTCTACTACTTTACTACTTTTGTTTTCTTCAGCTGTCCAGTTATGAATCTGAAATGCTCTTTGGTGGTTAGGGCCCCAGTAACTAGCTGTCAGCCAGAGGTTTCAATAGTAGGTAAGAAGATGGATCGAATGCATCAATAGATAATTTATAAAAAATATCTGAAAGGATTAAACCCATTTTTTTTGCTGATGTAGTCATTTATAATTGAGCCTGGTAAAATAGCGAGAGGCAAATATTTTAAAACATTGTTTCATAATATCACTTTAATACTTATTGACTAAATTTAAGACCTGTGTCTGAATTATCCTTCTCTATTTAAATGGGTACTTTCATGGGAAAACATTTTTTTTTCAAAAATAATCAGTTAACAGTGCTGCTCCAGTAGACTTCTGCACTGAAACCCATTCTCAAAAAGAGCAAAGAGAGTTTTATATATTCCGTTTTGAAATCTGACATGGGGCTAGACATTTTGTCAATTTCCCAGCTGCCCCATGTCATGTGACTTGTGCCAGCACTTTAGGAGGGAACTGCTTACTGGCAGGCTGTTGTTTTTCCTTCTCATTGTAACTGCATAGTACGCAGTGGGACATGGATTTTACTACTGGGTGCTGTTCTTAGATCTACCAGGCAGCTGTTATCTTGTGTTAGGGAGCTGTTATCTGGTTACCTTCCCATTGTTCTGTTGTTAGGCTGCTGGGGGGAAAGGGGGAGGGGCGATATAACTCCAACTTGCAGTAAAGAGTGATTGAAGTTTATCAGAGCACAAGTCACATGACTTGGGGCAGCTTGGAAATGGACAATATGTCTAGCCCCATGTCAAATTTAAAAATTAAATCTAAAAAAAAAGTTTGCTCTTTTGAGAAATGGATTTCAATGCAGAATATTGATGGAGCAGCACAATTAACTGATGCATTTTGAAAAATGTTTTTACCCATGACAGTATGCCTTTAAGCAAGCGCATTTAAAATCTTTGCAATTCTCACTAATCCAATCTGATACATTTTACATTCTGATTGATTACAGATCAGCCTAGCAGCATATGTGTGCAAATTTAAAAGGATGATATAGTCCTTTAAAAACATTTTTCAATTAAATACACAAGCTGCATGCCAATTATTAATGCGTTCAGGTGATGTTTTGCAGCCATGTGGTATGTTAATGAGTGAAGTGGTAAACAGCGACGTTTGCGGAAGAGATAAAGTAAATTGTGAGCATGAATTACTACATGTAGTTGCATTTGAAATGACAACAAGAGATGACACGACAACCTCCCTGGAGAATGCAAGAAATGCATTTTTACATTGTTCTTCAAGAGAAATGTGAATGAAAGATTGGACTTCTGGAAGTTTTGTGGACTTTCAATTTTTTTATGTATTTTCTCTCTACTCATTCATAAAACCCACCCTTGTGGAGAGACTAGGTTAAAGTTATCCCATGCGCAGTTTTTCCAGCTTCTTAGTGTAAAATAAAAACTGGCTAAATAGGCTGTGCAAATAAAAACATGTTTCTAATACAGTTAGGCAAAAATGTAATGTATAAAGGCTGGAGTGACTGGATATCTAACCGAACAGAACACAACACAACTTCCTGCTTTTCAGCTCTTTAACTCTGAGTAAGTCAGCGACTTTAAGGGGGACCACATGGGACGTAACTGTTCAGTGAGTTTGCAATTGATCCTCAGCATTCAGCTCAGATACAAAAGCAAACATTTATGACCCATGTGCCCCCCTCAAGTCACTCATTGGTTACTGCCTAGTAACTGCAAGAGAGCTGCAAAGCAGGAAGTAGTGTTCTGGCTATTATGTTAGACATCCAGTCACTTCAGCCTTTATACATTACATTTTTGGCTAACTAAATTAGAAATATGTTTTACTTTGCATTTATTTACCTAGTTTTTATTTTTACATTAGACCATTCCTTTGAGTTATCATTGGCCTCTTAAATGGATCTGACTAATGCTCTCCTGCTCCTGGGGGGCAGTCTTTTGTAGGCAGACCGGCTTCTGTTCTGTAAACTTGTAATTTCTTGATACGAATTTTCATGTGTTTCATGTGAATGGGCGTTGAATGCCAAGACTTTTCAAGGTTTTTTTTGTGTAAATAATTAGAAAACTGTAGTCAAACTATTTTATGTAGATTGCTGTATTACTTTTTAATACAGTACTTGTACAAAACACCATATTGCAAAGACTTTTTTTTTTTTTTTTTTCCTTTGTCAAACAAAATTCATTCTGTTCAGCTGTTAAGAAACTGCTGCCATAGCTGTGACATTCTCTGCTGCAATTGTTTCTTTCTACCTTTTCAGGTGCTTGCTTACCTGGTTTCCTTACCCGTTTTCAGTCTTCCCATGGAGAAAACCATTACAGAAATATCTCTTGTATTTATCCCCTTTCTCTGCATCTAGCTGCTCGTATGAAAAATTGGCTGAAATATTCTTTTAGTTGATTAGTTTTTAGTTCGTCGTGTTTTCTGTTTTGCTACTAATATAAAAGTTTTCCTCGGTATTTATTGTACAATCCCACCAGTTATTGCATTCAATTTCACAGCCCTTTGCACAATACCATCTAAACTTGTATGAAAGTACCATTCATTTAATATTGACGAGCATCTTATGTGCTACTAGTGTTAATCTGTTACCCCTTTTGTTAAAGTGATTGAATTGCTTTTCCATTGTTTAAATAGTGAAGTTGAGATTATATCATGTGGATGAAAGAGTGCTGGTAAAGGAGTGCATTTATATATGTTACTGCAGATATTTATGGATTTCGCTTGTAGAGAATTCCTTACCTACTTTTTCTGTGCCTTAATACTTTTTTGTATAAGTAATAAGAAAAAGGGGAAGATAAACCGTGCTGACAAATACTTTAAATGTCATTTAAGCATTTCAATTACACAAGCCAAATTCTGTTTGGGTTTCTAATGACCTGGCATCAGATTAATAATTTTTTTTATTATCGTTGATTCTCTCTAGAGGTGCTAATTCTAATATTTATTTAAAAATAGAAACTGTAGTTTTGATTGAAGAAGATAAAATTGGTCAGGTTTAAACCATTTACATAAGTCTTAGGCATCAAGAGACTGCACTTTTTTGCAAAAAGAAACTGACCGTGTGTTAAGTTTAGTGCAGGTCCCTGCCAAGAAACTTAAAATGGAACGAGCTCAATAAGCCACTTTGACCGGCTTTTTATACAGGTATGGGATTCCTTATCCAGAAACCCATTATCCAGAAAGCTCTGAATTATGGAATGGCCATCTCCCTTGGACTCCCATTTTATCCAAATAATCCAATTAAAAAAAAAAAAGATTTCCTTTTCCTCTGTAATAATAAAACTGTTACTTGTACTTGTTCCAAACGAAGATATTCTTTATTGGAAGGTATGAAGATCCAAATTACAGAAAGATCTATTATCTGGAAAACCCAGGGTCCCAAACATTATATCTATGAGCAGATGTGTGGCAAACCCAGGACCTGGGGCTTTTAAGGATAACCAATCTTTCCATAATTTGGATCTTCATACCATAAGTCTATTGGCAATTCATGAAAACGTTAAATAAACCAAATGGTGGTTCTGCTTTCAATAAGGATACATTATATCTTTGGATCACGTACAAGGTACTGGTTTATTTTTACAGAGATGAAGGAAATCTTTTTTAAAAATTTTAATTATTTGGATATAAGAAGTCTATAGACAATGGCCTTACTGTAATTTGTAACTTTCTGAATACCGTATCTCATACCTGTAAAAGTATGGTACCTGTTATCCAGAATGCTCGGGGCCTGGGGTTTTTTGGATAAGGGATCTTTCCGAAACTTGGATGTTCAATCTTTACTTCTGCTAGAAAATCATGTCAGCATAAATAAAAACAATCATAAAATAATAAACCCAATAGTCTGGTTTTGCTTCCAGTAAGAATGAATTATATCTTGGTTTGGATTAAGTACAAGTTACTGTTTTATTATTACAGAGAAAAACAAATCATTTTTAAAAATGTGGATTATTTGGATAAAATGGAGTCTATGGGAGATGGCCTTTCCGTAATTCAGAGGTTTCAGGATAATGGATACCTTACCTGTACAATATTTCTTACTGTAAGCAACAGGATAATGTAAAATTTTGCTCTTGCAATCATTTCAACCAGATTTGTTTAATCCTTTTGGTTCCCTAAGGATAATACAACAATGAATGGCATAGTACAGGTATGGGATCTGTTATCCAGAAAGCTCCATATATGTATATATATGTATATATGTTTAAATCAAGCAGTAACTTCCCTATTGGGAATCTCTATTGACTATAGCCTACTACATTATATTCTGTTAAACGTCTTATACCAGAAAATGAAAGTTTATTCAGTTGCAACGACTTGTCTGTTATTTCTTTCCAGCACAGGTATAAATATAAGAAAAGGTTTTCCTAACTGCAGTGACCCACATGGGAATGTTTGGCTGTTTGCCCTGAAGCTGTGATTATAATCTGAAAATACACTAGCGTGCATCTTTAGTGATTAACTGGCAATGCAGGGCGACTTGTGCAGTTTTTTTTTTTTTTTTACTGATGTCATTAGGAAACCACCTGCTTTGAGTATTGGGTATTTTAATTGTTGCTTTAGGCTGGGGACAGACAGGGAGATTCGGGGAGATTCTGTCGCCTGGCGATTTCCGGAATCGCCCGAAGATACTTCGTGAGGAAACTTCGGGCGATTCCGGAAATCGCCGCGCCGCGTCTGCACAGGCGCTGGCGCTTTGTCAGTATACTAGTGGCAGACAGGGAGAAGGAAATTCGGGGAGATTGTCGCCTGCTAAAAACGCCAGGCGACAAAATCTCCCCGAATCTCCCTGTCTGTCCCTACCCTTAAGTAGTAGTGATCAATATACCTATTGTGATTAAGCCCATAGTCGTTATTGTTATTGAATCAGACTCTTGCAGGGATAAAGGTGCTGGTAGAGCAGGAGGAGCACTGCAACTGGGGTTTGGGGAGAGGTACAGTGTATTTGTGAAAATTATAAATTATGTATAGAGTAGAAGTTGCGTTGGTGATATTTGCAACAGTTTTTAACAAAAAGTGTAAGTTAAATATTGTTCAAAACCTCATTTGTTTACATTAAAAGTACAGTATGCAGAGAATACATAGTTCTTGCTTTACAACACTGCAGAAATGCTGCCTTTTATAGTATTATTATTATTATTATTATTATTAATAACATGTATTTCTATAGCGCCAACTTATTTCATAGTACTTTGTCAGACCAAGACTATCACAGTCCTTTAGAGGTACAGATCTTTACTGCTAAAGTTGCCCCAGTAGCTCCCCATCTTCTTTTCTGCTGATTCACTTCCTTTTCTGGCTCACAAGTTACTGCAACTATAATGGGTAGAACTCCACTGGCGACTTCTATGCGATTGTGACGGATCCGCCTCTTGTCGCAAAAAGGTAAGAGATAGAAATGTCGGAAGCTGTTGCAGCGTGCATCCGACACGACTGTCCTATGCAAACGCTGGGTCTGCATCAGATGGTCATGTCGGATAAATGCTGCAACACCATCCAACATTTCTATCTCTTACGCTTTTTCCATCACATCCAATGTGACGCGTGCATTTTGTCGCCGAGCATCTGATCCGTCACAATCGCATAGAAGTTGTCCGTAGAGTTCTATCCTAAATGTCACAATTAAAGACGGACTATTAATTCAGATTCTCGTTACATGGCAGCCTTGAAAGCAACACTATTAGCAATAGAATTTAATAATCAGCCCTGTAAGCATCAGGTTGTATGACAGGTGATCTTTGCTTGATGCTTTGCAACAACCCTATGCCTAGATTCTCAACGGCTGCTCAGAGTTCACTGAGCATGTGCAGTGTCCCAGACATACCTTAAAAATCCAAGATGGGGTTCTCCTGCAGTTGAAATCGCGCCGCTGCGTGTGAATAAGCGCAGGCGACTTTATGTCTAGTGGGTGCGCAGCGCTAACAAGCTATTCGGGGAGATTCGTCGCAGCGATAAGTCGCCAGGCGACAGATCTCCCCGAAAACTCCCCGTCTGGCCTTACCCTTAGAGTTTTAGAAAGGCTTTTGCTTGGACATCGTAAATTAAATCATTTTAATTAATGATTAACAAACCTTTAATGATGTTGCCTTTGTTTGACAATCATTTTGCCTCAAATGAAATGACTTTCTTATCTCACAATAATCTCAACGTTCGCATGCTTGGGATAAAAATCTTTGAAGACCCAGAAGGCTCATTGGGACCCACCATGGAAATGAATGCCCTAGAGTAGATTTGTTTCTGATGTTTTCAACTTGTGTATACAGCTAAATTGTGGTTAAATGTTGATTGCAAGATATTTGATACAAAATTATTCAGGCGTCTGCTGATGCAGCTGTTTTTTTTTTTTTTAGCTTGTGTATCAAAGCCAGGAAAGCAGTTTGGCACATACTGTACAGTCTTTCTATATGTGGGCTTGATGCAAATGAAAATGAGTTCAGCCTGAAGCACTAAAAGCCTCACAAAAATGTTTATGATGCTTTAAAGGGCTACTTTTCTCAGAGAATAGATTTTAAAGGGATACTATCATGGGAAAAAAATTTTTTTTCCCCAAAATGCATCAGTTAATAGTGCTGCTCCAGCAGAATTCTGCACTGAAATCCATTTCTCAAAAGAGCAAACAGATTTTTTTTATATTTCATTTTGAAATCTGACCTGGGGCTAGACATATTTTCCAGCTGCCCCAAGTCATGTGACTTGTGCTCTGATAGCCTTCAATCACTCTTTACTGCTGTAGTGCAAGTTGGAGTGATATCACCCCCTCCCTTTTCCCCCAGCAGCCTAAGGGCCGGTACACACGGGCATTTTGGACCTGCGCTCCCCTGCGTTGCGTTTGGCTGCGCTCAGCCGCAGGGGAGTGCAGGTCTAGACGCACCTCATTTTGTTCAATGAGGTTGTACCCACGAGACGCGTGTAAGCGCCGAACGCAGATTCAGATGCAACATGCTGCTTTTTTCCTGCGTTTGGCGCCTACATGCGTTCGTGTGAGTTCAGCCCCATTGAAAATAATTGAGTGCGTCTATACCTGCGCTCCCCTGCGGCTGAACGCAGCAAAACGGAACGCAGGGGAGCGCAGGTAAAAACGCCCGTGTGTAAGGGCCCTAACGGAACAATGGGAAGGTAACAGATAACCGCTCCCTAACACAAGATAACAGCTGCCTGGTAGATCTAAGAACAGCACTCAATAGTAAAAACCCATGTCCCACTGCATACTATTCAGTTACATTGAGAAGGGAAAACAACAGCCTGCCAGAAAGCAGTTCCCTCCTAAAGTGCTGACACAAGTCACATGACTTGGGGCAGCTGGGAAATTGACAAAATGTCTAGCCCCATGTCAGATTTATTATGTCTGAATATAAAAAAATCTGTTTGCTCTTTTGAGAAATGGATTTCAGTGTAGAAGTCTACTAGAGCAGCACTATTAACAGACGTGTTTTGAAAATAACATATTTTCCCATGACAGTATCCCTTTAAGCACTTGTCTGTCTGGGATGAGAGGTCACAAATTTTAACCTGGTTGTCCCAGGTGACTGTTGTTTATGTAACTGCAACTCTGAAAATCTGACCCGAATTGCTTGTTATGCGTGTGACGTGACACGCGTGTTCTGCATATGCGAGTGACACAACATGGCTGCTCGCACCGGGAGCTTGTTCCCAGTGCGCGTAGCCTAGCGCTGGAAGGGGGGCATTTAAAAAAAAAGTTATCTCCAACCGGAATGTGGTGACACAGTGGCAGATTCGGGGAGATTTCATTTCCTGGTGACTAATCACCTGTTCTTCTGGGCGACAATTCCCCTGAACTGCCTTTGTGTGTCTTCCCTTCTACTATATTGTAAAGTCTTGTGCACTTCGTTTTCCATAGTCGCCCGAAATTGACTCACGAGGAAGGGAAGACACGCGAAGGCAGTTTAGGGAAATTGTGGCCCAGTAGAACAGTCGATTAGTCACCAGGTAACTAAATCTCCCCGAATCTTCCAATGTGTCACTACCCTTAAGGGTAAGGCCAGATGGGAAGATTCAAGGAGATTTGTCGCCTGGCGACTAATCGCCTCTTGTTTGGGGCGACAAATCTCCCCGAACAGATTCCCCCTGCCTTCCAGCGTCTTTAATGCATAATCGCCTGCACCTATTCACACACGGCACCGACTTGCGGTTTTGGGAAAGCACAGCACCGTGTGTGAATAGGCACAGCCGATTATTCATTAAAGACGCTGGAAGGCAGGGGGAAGCGGTTCGGGGAAATTAGTCGCCAGTCGACAAATCTCCTCAAATCTTTCCGTCTGGCCTTAAAGGGCAAGGAAAATGTAAAATAGAATAAGGCTAGAAATACTGTATTTTGTATACTAAACATAAACATGAACTTACTGCACCACAAGCCTAATCAAAATGATTTATGCTTTCAAAGTTGGCCACAGGGGGCTGTCATCTTGTAACTTTGTTAGACATCTCTGCAATAACAAGACTCGCACATGCTCAGTGTGATTTGGGTTTCTTAGGGCTCATTATAAATGATCAAAAAACAAAGCTGCTTGAGTTCTGCATGGCTGGTAAGTAAGGCAGGGGCTCCCCCTGCTGTTCATAAGTACGATTGTTTCCCTGCCAGAAGTTAGAGACTGTATGACAATTCCTATCCACAGCAGTAAATGAATGGAGAATTTCACTGCATACATTCAGGTTTCTTATAAAAACACATTTTTTAATTAAAGTATATTGGAGATATTCGAAAGAAAGCACGCACTCCTGCAGCCAAACGGTGAGGTAAAAAGTCAGCTTTATTCCATGAAGTTAAAAGTTAGCGTCCTAACGTGTTTCGTATCTTTCGATATGTAATCATAGGTAATACGTAAACCAGTGCAAATAGCATCAGAATTTTATAATCAGCCGTGTAGCATCAGCTTGTATGACAGGCCAACCCGTTTGAAGTTTGAAGTCCTTGATCATTGGTGCTAGTAATAAGTTTAGTATATAAAACATGTCATTTTAGCCCTATTCATTTTTAGGGTTTTGTTGTCCTTTAAATTTCAGATTAATTTATCATGATCCTGGCAGAAAGATGCTATTCATGGCAAAATTATAATTGTGATTACTGATAAACATCTCTCTTAAACATGTTTGTGTGATTAACGGGATGGGTCTGTGTATGGAGGAGACATCCTGTATGTAATTTGTTGCTGTTTTGACTTGGGTTGCAAAGGGTTAAGTATTTGACTGATGTCTAATTACATTGCCCCCCCCCCCCTGCACATAAATAGCCACAGCCACTCCTGCTAATCATTAGCCAGCCTAACTGTTGAACAGTTTCTGGAATTCCATGCACTGATCACAGTCATTGGCACATTTGCTCCAGGGAATACTTGCAAATGGAAATCCAGTGGAAATTTTTTTTTAATTTTAAATATTGGTAAATGACTGGTAAACATTTCATAGTAATAGTTCAGCATTCTTGTTTCTTGCTGTTCTGTGCTATAACCGTTCTCATCATTTAATAACTCCTTTGGCTGATCGTGTAATAGGAAATTCTGTTTTCTAATAATGTATGTACTATTAATACCATTCTGCTGCTCCATCATCTAAGTGCTGTGGCTAGGGTTGCCATCTGTCTGGTTTTGACCCAGACAACCCGATATTTTGAAGGGCTGCCCAGGTCCTGCCCAGTTTTCCTTATTTGGATTCCCTTGATTGACACGATGATTGGGCAATCACTGATTGTCGTGTCATAGCCCTGCCCCCTTATGGCACAGAAACGCCCCTATATGGCGCAGTCCCGCCCACTGATGTCACGTCTCCGTCCCCCTGCCTGGTCTCGTTCGTAAGGAAAGGTGGCAACCCTAGCTGTGGCACATGAGGGGGTTTGATTGCCACTGCTATTTTCTTCATTCACTTAAATGGGAAGTGCCACAGGTCTCCCATCACCCACAGTGACTGCTCAAAAAGGCTCACCTGCATCTAGGGTTGCCACCTTTGTTTGCCCAACTCCGGGCAGGGGGCGGGCCAGGTGACCTAGGAGGAGTTACCATTGTCATAGGAGCGGATGGCATTACGGCCGGGACTTCTGATGTGGCAATCAATGGTTAGCCGATCGCCATGCCATTTACTTGTTCCTGTTCGGATTTTCTCATTTGGAAATCCAGACATTTTTGGTCATTTTCAGCCTCAATAGCCCTTCCAAAAACCTTGCTGTCTGGGTGAAATCTGTACAGGTGGCAACCCTACCTACAACTCTCTAACTTGAAAATGACATGCAGTCATAGCATATTAAATCATATTCAGCTTCCTTGTTAAAGTTTGGTGCAATGGACTCCTCTCTGTAATTTTCAAATCCAACTGACTTCTGAAAGTGTTTAAACAAGGGGCACCAGTTAGAAGCCCTGACGGTAAATACAAAACAACGATCCATTAATGGGTATTTGTTTAATTTAAAAAATTTGTTACATAACCTTTTGCAGCTCAAACCCATAGAATTTTATACAATACATTGTTCAACATATTCCAAAAAAATAATTTTGTGTTGTGATCGTCACCCACCTCTCCAGCTAATTAATCTTCCTTAGATTTTATTCTTGGCTTTGCTCATGCGAGTGCTTTATCAAGGAATGTTCTGTTTCACATAAACAGCCTCGATCTTTTAGCTAGCTTTATTAATACGTAACCTCCAGGAGACTGTTTTAGGCTATCTGTTGATGTCATATTTTCTTTTATGCTTCATTGAACCAGCTTGATTTATGATGTGGCGCAGGCAAATTTAAATTTAGCTTTGCCAAATGCTTGATTAGTGTTTGTGGAGTGTATAGTGACTGCATGTTTTCCATGTTAAAAATCCCCTCAAAATACCCCCTGTTCTGCATCTGAGAATCATTTAAATGTTCCTGCCCAGCACACAATTACAGTTATTAGCCTTGAGAATGCAAAATGCAGCAGGAAAATGTGCGATTTTTACACATGAAATGGGCAAAAGTGGAGGCAAATTTAAAATTCATGGGTTGTTTGGTCTTATCAGCATGAATGACATTTTATGAGACTTTCTGCTGGATATGGAAGAATTTCAACAACTTTTGACTCCGTGACCATTGGTAGAAAAAGGTAGATTTATTGTCACTCACTGTGCTATCAGTCCTTTGTAGATAAAGGTCAAAATAGGGACTGAAGCTTTTCTATGAATAGGAATTGAAATTTGTTTTTTTTTTGTTTTTTTAACGATACAATATAATTCAGGGATTTTTTATGCAGATTTAACCCTCTGTGCACATCACTTGTACTCCCTTGTCTGTAAGCAATAAAGTCACGTGCTGCTTTGATCTTTTCTTGCACCATTTTGCCAGACAACACATTGCAGCGGTTTACTTTTATCTGAAGATAATGTGTAAAATTGTGTATTGTATTAAAGTTTTAGATCAGTGCTTGCAAATTGATTTGTCCTTGTTTTGCTTGTATAGGAACATCTGTTTCTCTATGGCTGTTTGTACCTTTTCTGACAAAAAAACAGGTGACTTGCTTTGTAGCACTGGTTTTAGATATACCAATGCCCTTGTGTATACTATTGTCAGGCCAGCTAAATTCTCAACTAGTGGTGAGTGAATCTGTGCCTTTTTGCTTTGCTGGCAAATTCACAAAAGGGAAAAATTTGCAAAACACGTGGTCATTGGGCTACAGCTCTGTGTATATGGACAGTGGCATTTGTCAGTCTGTCACTTTGCACAAGGGTTGGATATTGGCCCAAAAAGAAATATTTTAACTGTTTTAGAGCCATTATTTAGGTTGTAGGCACAGTGACAGGCTGATACCTGCTGGCAGACAAAACTATGCACATGACATTAGTCCAGCTTTTGTGCTCCCTATATTCAAGCTTTTTTTTTTTTTTAAACAACCAACTCTTAACGTATCATTCTTTTAGAAATAGTAGAAAATAAATTCATTATATTTTGAAAGTTTCTTCTTTTCATGAGAATAATTGTAGAGAAACTGTGTGTGTATAATAGTTCCCATTTAAAGGAGAACTAAAGCTTAACTAAAGAAGTATCTAGAAATGTTGTACATTATGTTTTAGGCTTCTGTACCAGCCCAAGGCAACCACAGACCTTTAGCAGTAAAGATCTGTGTCTC
>CM044434.1:121991069-122012239 GCA_024363595.1 Xenopus borealis | reverse complement strand
ACACATAGAATAGAAATGTCACAATATAAGGCGGATTAGTAATTAATACAGATAATTACTGCAGCAGAAAACAGTGCAACTAGCATTGGTTTATATTTGACAAACCTCATTTTCTGTTGGATAATTAGTGATGACCCCTAAGTTTAGCTTCTCAACAGCTTCCCACTGAGCATGTGAGTGTCACAGACAATTTCCAAGATGGTATAGCGAACACAAGAATCTGTGGCACAGCTGTTGCAGTTGAATCAGTGGTTGGTGTTTATTAAGTTCATAAACAAAATGGCAACGATTCGGGCCACCACTGGGCCCTTTGTCAAGCCTTGACACAGATTCTTGTGTTCGCTATACTGTCTTTGGGCCTTGATGGGCAGAGGGCCCGAAATCTGTGAAGCACCTGACACCAACCCGGTGTGTATATACCTGGAGTAGCACTCCTCTTTGTGGGACAATTTCCAAGATGGTGACCCCCCTGCAGGACTGGACTGGGATTCTCTGCTACAAAGAGGCCCAAACAGGCCCCACCAGCCCACTGAACAGTCCCTTTCTATGGCAACATGCAGCAGCCCATCGGGCATTTGCCAGAACCCACAGATTGCCAGTCCGGGCCTGCCCCCCTGTGACAAGTTTGAAGTCCTGGATCACTGCTGCTATTGAAACTTTAGGCTGGTGCAGCAAGTTCAGTATATACAATGTGGCATTTTTAGTCCTATTCATTTTTAGGGTTTATTTCTCCATTAAACATCCTCTCTGATTGTATCCACTCTCTTCTCTTCAAGTAGAGGGACTTGTTGGCCTGGATACAGACACACAGAGCAAATTTTGCCACAAAAATACATACTTGGCAGTCTCTGCTCTGAAATCGGCTCCTTGTGTCTGCACCCAGGCCAACACAGTGTCTGCAGACTTAGGAGAGTGTGAATGCTAGTGGATCGGCTGATTCCCAGCCCTGCATAACATTAACCTGCCATCACTTATTTTGTTCATAATAATTTCAGGAGCTCATTCCACTCTCCTAAAGCAACTTGCTGTTCTTGGTGTTTGGAGCATATGTTGAAAATAAGAAATGGCATGTGATATAACTTTGATCCTTATACATATATAGTTTGCTGCTAAATGGTATGCAATACTATTAATTCAGCTGTCTTTTATACAACTTCCAGTAAGGGAATGACTATGCAGTGTGAGTTCGGGACCTAGGATATGTTTGTTTTCTAATGCCTGGGTTTGGCACGGGGATGCACCAAGAACAGGCATTCATCTAGTAACCTGTCACTTTGAATAAGGGTGTGAATAATTCTAAACAATGGAAGAAAACCCATCTTTGCTTTATCATGCTTCAATTCATTAACAGGTCTGACATTCAGGCATTTTTTCAGTTGTAGCTAGGGGCTGTTTTCCAAAGCAGTTTTACTGTTCTTCCCTTAATCTTGTCTAGGTGTTGGCTTCTTATGAGTGTGTGCATTTATTAGCAGTTACTTTGGCTTTTTTTTTATATTATTATTAAAACATTTAAGAAATGTTCCAAAATGATCTGCAGTGTTGTACAGTAGAAGAGTTTATACATGTAACATACACTTCATACAAATCCAGATGGTAAAGTGTGCTCTGCTCATTCAAATAATAGTGGAAAGGTCTATCATTGTATAATGGTGGCCATACACTCACGGGCAGACTTCAGAGGCGGGCACCCCAACAGGCTGCACACTCCTAATTGCTGAGCAGAGGAGCACCGGACATTGGGGAGCTGAGCATCCCTAATGCTCCTCAGCAAGTGGCTGGGCTACAGGCCACCCCTAATAACTTGCCGCCCTAGGCCCAGGCCTGTGTGGCATCGCCACAAATACAGGCCTGCATACTCTTCCAGATGTGGGCCTGTTTTGCTTATTTACATTCAGAGCCCAATCTGGTTGATCAGTTGTAGGGATGTGGTGGGGTGTTATAAGTGAACACTGCGACTTAGGTTGTAATTGTGGGGTGACCCTAGAGGCAAGCTACACCACTGGACAATTCTACTAAATCTCCCATCTCTTACCGCATGACTTCAGCTACCTTCTACTATAGCTGCATTAGGAGTTGGGAGATCGGTAAGGTAATTCACAGCAACTGACCCTCACACTGGCACTTGGAAGGCACTTCTCAATACTTAAGGGGGAAACACAGTTGTTTGACAATAAACACAGTTGTTTGACAATAAATGCCAGCCAACCACTAACCATGATTGAACAAAGTTTTTGTGTTATCATTCATATTCTGTGAAAAATGGTTAACAAATCATAAATTCTGCCAGGGTATGTAAACTTATGAGCACAACTGTAAAGGTGGCCATACACGGGCATATAAAAGCTGCCGACAGACTGTGTCGGCAGCTTATCTGCCCGTTTGGGGGGCCCTCCGACGGGCTTTCCCGATCGATATCTGGCTGAAAGTCGGCCAGATGTCGATCGGGCAGGATTAAAAATCCCGTCGGATCGCGGCCGCATCTTTTCGTTGATGCGGTCCCGCGATCCGACCGCCCGTACTGATCCGAACGTTGGGCCCTAGGGCCCACGATCAGATCAGCCCGATATCGCCCACCTCAAGGTGGGCATATCGGGGAAAGATCGCCAAACAACATCGCCAAACGAGCGGATCTCTACGTGTATGGCCACCTTAACTCATGTGTCAGATCAATTGTAAAATAAACTGTTCTGCTTTGGTTCAGACAATCTTCATTTCACACCTCTTGTAGGTGCCCCATAAAGGGATTATTATCATATTAATAGGGATTAGCATTTTATATTTAGAGCACAATTTTCTACCTAGATGCAAAAACCTCATTAACAAAACAAGTAAAACACTGATTAAACAAAAAAGTGTAATTTATACAATTTAATATGTATAAAGTTTTTAACTCACACTTGCAATATTTTGCTAGTTTTAGCCTAATGAATGAGTCAGTCTTAGCAATTTGAGGTATATATTATCTAAAGGAAAAGCAAAGTTTTTTTTTTAGTTTTATCTGAAATTAGACACTTAACCTAAGATAGTAAAACATATTTCTGATACAGACCCCCATATTGTGCAAAATAGCATTTCTTATATTTAGACCCTCTCGTTACAGAAGTTGAATTACACAAACATGTAGGATTTAGAAAGCCCAGGTTATCCTGAAAAAAACAATGTATAATTTTCCTAGGTAAAGTGAACACCCTCCCCCAAAAATTCAAATTTGATGACTGATGGACAAGTGTAGTAAGAGCTAAAGCCAAACTCAGGAAAAATGTCTCTAAAATGTTGTGCAAAAAACAAAATCTGAAAACTGTCTGTTAAAAACACAAATTCACCAAAGTGGAGATAGAGGTTTGTGAATTTGGTGGGAAATGTAACATTGGTATCTCCACTTTTATTTTGTCTCAATATCACCACTTTTGTGAACCCCCCTTGGTGTCCCTGAAATGTGGGACATTTAAGTACATAAAACATGTTAGTGGTAATCTCCATCTGATTGAAAAGGACAAAAGATTGACCCGCTTGGCAACAGCACTTTTTATCTGTGTGTGCAGAGATGTATTTGGATTGAAGCTTTGGAAGTTGTGGGTAATACAGTACTGAAAAGCAATAGCTATTACTTACTCCTAAATTCAGTTTGAAATTCCAAAAATTTTGGTGAGGAATTAGGGTAGTGCCACATGGGACCATTATAAAAACCGACAGAAAATAATCAATCTGCTGAATTCCACTTGCTCTTGGTTCACCTGTGCAAAATTCAGTGTGGAAACAGGAGTATGTATTTTCATGCTAAAATCTGCTCCATGTTTCTGCACCCAGGGTGATGCAGTGCAGATGCAGTGAGTGCACACAAAGCGGAGTCCTGTGGATCATATGTGATCAGATACACACCATGTGGCACTGTCTTTAGATGCAACCTTCTAATGCTGGGGTCCACAACTGCCAGGCCACAGCCCAGAACCAGGCCACGGGCAGTCCTGAACTGGGCCACTGAGCCTATCGCGCAATTAACGTGGGTCACCGGTTTGGAAGCTGGCATGCCTGCATTGGCCGCTGACCGAACAACCATCACAGACTCTCTAAACTGTTCTACAAGATACATTAGTTGATACAATTCTTGTCTTTGGAACTGCAGTGCAGAACATAATTGGTTTCATTAATAGGCACTGTTAGAATTGATACAACAGTTGCTAATATTCCACAGATGCTGCCTAGAAATGTATCCACCAATGCAGCAAATTGTAACCGTTTAAAATCTGCACCTGGATCACTGAGCTGCCAGTCTGAAACGCCAAAGACAGCCAGGAACATAAAACTAAAAGTATTTTATTTCTGGTGAAATATATGAAAACTGAAATTTTTTGGCATGTGAAGAACCATTTGAAATGGTTAAACATTGGCTAGTTAACCTTTATAGGTTAGTAGCACATGATGTACCAGTGAGGACGCGAGAGCTTTTGCTACTGTATGTGTGCTCTTGTGTATTACTCTTTGAAGCTTTTTTAATTTTTTTGGGTTATAGAATGAGACTGGTGCAGTAACCAATCATGCAGCATATACTGCTAAACTGTTTGAAAGCAAGCATTTTATTGGTTGCTGTTTGTCACTGCACCCGGGTAACCTGAGTGCCTTTCATGCTGTGTCGTGTGAGTATAATTCTTCCTTATGAATAAAGCAGGTTTAAAAATATGTGCACTTGTTTGCATTCGGTTTTGTGAGTCTGTGATTGGCTCATTATCCTACACAGAGCAAAGTGGTTGCTATGGGTTACTGCACTAAGGCAGTTTCACGCAGGGTTAATTGAGCCCCAATAGCTCAGGCCGTACATTCATTTAAGTATAGCCTTACGGCCCAGCAGTTTTATCTGTAAGCTATGCGCAAAGGAAAAGTGTTTTCCAAGTCACCGCGGCTCCATGTACCGATTGCTGTCAACATTCATGTTACACTGATCAGTTAAACATAAGTAACTGGTTTAGTAACCCAGCTCTTCTGGGAAGGAGCAGGGATTATATAACGGGATTAGCCTTGCGTGTTGAACTAGTGTGCGCCTGTGCTTGCTCAGATGTGAAATCCCCTTCCCATAAAGATTTAATCTCTCTTGATGCTTTATGTAACACACTGCCATGTGACCTGTGCAGCTCATGATGTCATCATCTGCCCTGCTTTCCTCCTCCTCCTCCATCCCAGGGCAGTGAATCCAATAGCAACAGCATCTGCACGAAGAGAGAGTCCTAGTCGGGAAGAATAGCACCCACCCCCTCCTCCCTTATGTGCGCATAGAAATCTCACAGACCCCACAACATGCTGAAATAGGAATGAGCTGGGCTTATGCACCTGTGAAATGATACAACACAAGGCTTTCATTTGGGAGCCAAGCAGCAGGTGTAAACTGGGAAACCTGATGCAATGGAGCATTCATCCTAACCAGGGCTGTAGGCGTGCACTCAACATGAAGGTGCTGGTGTTGGTACTGGAGCAGCATCTGAAAAGGTATTTCATGTTGGTGTCCCGTTTCTGTAGTTCAGTGTGTCAATGTGCAGGTGTTGTGCCACTCTGTGGGGGAGCTTGTAGCAATTCTTCCCTTCAGGACTAAAACAACTAGAGGAAACCCTTTCGGTGCATAGCCCCCCGGCCTACCTCCCCCCTTGGCAAATGCCCCTAACTTGCTACTTACCCCTCGGTGCAGGTCCTGTCCATGGAGTTCACAGGCTCCATCTTCTTCCGTGCAGTCTTCTTCCTGGATCCATCGGCGTTTGGAGGTGCATGCGCAGTAGGAGCAGTCGCCGGTTCAGCTCTATTGCGCATGCGCCTTAAGTCACAAAGTTGAGATCGGAAAACTTTTGGTGCATGGGCAGTAGAGCTGAACCGGCGAATGCTCCTTCTGCGCATGCCGCCAAACGCGATGGTTCCAGGAAGAAGACCGCACAGGTGACCGGTAATTTCTGCCTGCTAACTGGATTCTATGGGTGATGGGAGTAAGTAACCTATTTATTTCATATCCCTCCTGTCTTTTAAGTATTTCACAATCTGTCTTCTGCCTTTGACTCTGTAGTTCCACTGAAGAAGGCTTTGCACTACTAATGATGTCTTGTATACCATATAATTCTGAGCAAAAAAAAAACCCTTTATATAGTATTTCACAGCAAATTATATTATATATGTACAATAACTGATGAAGAGTGTAGATTGTGATCCAAAGAGTAGTGATTTCATTTAATTACAGTGACTAGTATTTACAGCTGATACAGATGAAAGCAATCAACCTTCTTGAAAGAGCATACTATCTGTGATTAATTATGCAAGGGTTGTGGTTTGTGCTGAACACCAAAGCAGAGTACCTTCTTTTCATAAGGCATCTGTGCTCCTGGAACTGTACTGTGTGTGCTCTTTAGCAGGTTTAAGGTTCGCTTACATGCCTGGTACATGCCTGATGAAATGTTGGTGCCTAAAGGCCCCCATACATGGGGCGATAAAAGCTGCCCAAAGACCTAGTCGGCAGCATATTGGCCCGTGTGTGGGGCCATCCGACGGGCTTCCAGGTTAAAAAAAAATCCTGCTAGATTGCAGCCGCATCTGTGCGTATATGTGGTTCTTCGATCCGATCACCCATTTCGGATACATTATGATCTGATCATTGGGCCCTAGAGCCCACAATCGGATCAGAGAGATATCCCCCACTTCAATGTGGGCATATTAGGGAGAGATTCGCTGGTTTGGCGATATCGCCAATTGAGCAGATCTCTGCGTCTATGGCCACCCTTAAGGTGGCCATACACAGGCCCAATAAAAGCTGTCTGTGGCCCGTGTATGGAGCCCTCCAACGGGCTTCACCGATCGATATTTGGCCAAAAGTTAGCCAGATGTTGATTGGGTGGGACTAAAAATCCCGTTGGATCGCGGCCGCATCTGTTCCCAATGATCAGATCAGCCGCGGATCTCTACGTGCATGGCCACCTTTAGACTGAAAAATAACACCAGTAGAAGTTGTAGGTAGTGTGGACAGTGGTTGAAGGTGGTGGCCATGGTATGCATGCCCAAATTTTCATCAGGCCATGCCAATGTTTAAGGGCCACATGCATTTTGATGCAGTCTAGTGTTGCTATAGAATCCACATAATTGACTCTCTAGATAAAATACAATAAATAATTTCTCCTGTCTTTAACTGAATTGATTACAGTGACTACCAGAAACAAATATTACAGTGACCCCCCAGTATTAGAGATTTGAGGAAGCACCCACCTCTTCTCTTGCATAGTGGTTCTAGAATTACAGGACGTAGCACCCCCAAAATTATGGGGCAGATTTATTAAGGGTTGAATAGTAAATTTGAATTATTTTTAATAAATAATTTTAAACAAATAATAGTGGATTATCCAAATTTTATTCACATTTTGAGACCAATCAAACCTATACCCTGGGAATAATTTGAATTTGATTAACCTTAAACCTTCCGAGTTCTTGTATAAGTCAATGGGAGATATCCAGTGACCAGTTAGATGTTATTAGCCTTTGAGTTTTTTTTTTTTTTTTTAATAGAAAAAACTTTATTTGTTTAGTCGAATTAGATTTGAGTTTTCGGGTCAGTAATATTCGTGTTTTAGATATTCGATTTTTTTCTTAAATGACCTCCCAATCGAATTTTGAGTATATTCAAATTTATTAGAGTTTAAGTGGGCCTCTATACAGTATGTCACAGTGACCCCAACAACATAAAGCATAGTCATCTCAGCAGTATATGAGACACATTGGCCCCAGCATCATTTAAAGGAACGGTAACATCAAAAAATTAAAGTGTTTTAAAGTAATAGAAATATAATACAGTGTTGCCCTGCACTGGTAAAACTACTGTGTTTGCTTCAGAAACACTACTATTGTTTATATAAATAAGCTGCTAATTTGGCCAAGTTCATGGCCATTCCCTATATCTAGAGGCTAAATAGATGTAATAATAGATTATAGTATGTAAAGAAAATACACTAGGAGAATAGAGGTTGAATGAGTAGAGGAAGAATGATAGTACTGAGAGTGGGCCCCTAGTGTAAGGTTTTTGGGTGGGCCCCTGATGTCCCAGTCCGACACTGTATCTGAGCACATGAATTGTTCCATTATCCTATGAGGGCAGATGCACAGTATGCTGCAGCACAACAAATAGCTAAATGCTAATGGGTGCAGTTAGGGAGGAAAAAAGAGAACAGTTGCAAGATGGCATCACTTACAAGTTTCAGCACAGTGTCTGAGAGGGATGGTATTTGATGTAGTTAAGCAGCTTGCTGTATTCTGAAATTAATCATTAGAGCACTGACACAGGATGAAAATGAGCTTTAATTTGCGTGTATGAAAATGCATCACTGCATTATATATTTGTATTGACATACCTACTGCAGCATGCTTAAATGTGCCACAATGCTGCAATCTAATGGGCCTTAGGGCTAGGCCACACGGGAAGATTTCAGGGAGATTAGTTGCCTGGCGACTAATCGCCACGTCTTTGAGGCAACTAATCTCCCTGAATGGCTTGCTCCTATCTAACACCCGCTAGCGCTAAAGACGCCTGCGCCTATTCACACGGGGCGATGCGTTTTCCAAAGTCGCTCGAAATTGCCTCATGGGAGATTAGTCGCGGCAATTAGTCGCCAGGCGACAAATCTCCCCGAATCTTCGCGTCTGGCCTTACCCTTAGGGAATAAGAAATCTAGTTGGCACATTCACATATGTCTATGCGTGTGCACAGAGTAGAGTAAGCCCCTCACCTTCACTGCTGGATTTGACAGTTAGATTTCAGCAGGGAGCTTTGCAAATTTCTTGAGAAGGACATTTTTATTTTCCTTGATATACCCTTTTGTGCTTAAAGGTGCATGTAAGAAGTGGGCAGTAAGAGAAATAGCATCTAGTAAATTCAGTGAATATGTGTGAGCAACTATTGGCCTAATACATGGGGCCTACCAAAACTGTATGGTTACTGAAGATGGGGTTTACCTTGAAGTGGTCCCTTGTCAATTTTATGTTCATAACTTTGTAACTATGAACCCCTGTTTTTGAAAATGCATGCACTTGCACAAGTACTAAATTGCTAGTTTGATTATAATAATAGAAATAATAATTTATAAGATTTTTACACGTCTTGAACTTGATGGATATGTTACTTTTTTTTTTTCTTGTAACGCCGATTACAAGGTTATATGGCCTAAAACAGTGGTCCTCAAACTTGGCCCTCCAGCTGTTAAGGAACTACAAGTCCCACAATGCATTTGCCTGACTGTGGCTGTCAGACTCCATCATTGCATTGTGGGACTTGTAGTTCCTTAACAGCTGGAGGGCCAAGTTTGAGGACCACTGGCCTAAAATGTAATGTGCACTTTTCTGCACATGACAAGGGCATATTATTGGGGATCTATCCCTTTTAACACTGGTTATATTTACACATTTTGTCCTATAAGCATATTCCGTTCATGGAGTTGCTTTGATGCAGTACTCTACGGAGAGATCCCTATACCTGCGGGAGTATTTAAATAGCATCCAGACAGATGTAACTTGTTTATTTCTGTGATTGCTTCTCATTGTAGTTGGCAGTGGTTGTAGAATCAAGTGCAAGTTGCCTTTAACCATTAGAGGGCAATTTTTATATTATTCACACATAAGAACCTATTATTTAATTATTATATAGCCATCAAAGTGGCAAGAAAAGGAGGGAATTTAGGGTTTTTTAATAGCAGTTTTAAATGTATAAGGCTTGAGGGCACAAGATGGGTTGGCGCCGCTGCTCTCAGCTTGCATTTTTTTCTGCAGGCTAAAAGAAGCAAATCTACTCCCTTCTGCAGCTCCTCTTTTTCTGCACTAATTACATCTTCCGCTTGAGTGCAGGCCTATGGAGCCAAGCCAAGCAGGGATGAGCCTGAAAAACACAAAACAAGCATTTTTAGGCTGACTGCTCTGCTTCTTTTACCTGCACTCAGATGGAAGCTGTACTCTTAAGTGTAGAAAAAGTGGAGCTGCAGAAGGTAGTGGATCTGCTTCTCCCAACCTCCAAACCCCCCCCAACAACAGGCTAAAAACTGCACAGCCAACTTTCCATGTAACCTTACCATAAAGGAGAACTAAACCCCCCCTAAGAAAAACCCCATGTTCTACCCTAGATAGTCCCCTCTCTCTGCTTTCTCCGTGCACAGTACATTATTCCAAAAGGTGTCTCTGAATAGCATGTTCCTTTATTTATGCAGAGTAGCACATGAATCTTTGGATCTTCTTCAGATCTTCTTCCTTCCCTTTGACAATGTATGGAACTTTTCACTGTAGGCACAGTTGGTATAAATACAGGACTGCTCCAAATACCTCCGTTTTCACATAACCTTACAGAAAAGTATGGTGCTTATGAGCACCGCTGTGCTATTCTCCATAAATAAGTCAACGTGCTATTCTGATACACTTTTTGGAATACTGTACAATGAGGGGAGAAAGCAGGAAGGGGGACTATATAGGGTAGTGGATGTTTTTTTTATTGGGGGTAAGGTCTCCTTTAAGAAGTCTGGGCATTGATTAGTAAGATATGGAAGTAAAAGGTTATCTGTAATTTTTGTGCTTTATAGATCTCCTGCTAAACTACAGGTTCAAACACTTATTTACATTCTGAATCCCTGAACAAACTGGTCTACTGCATCTTTTGTACTATTTTTATCCAATCAATTGTTTTTGACATGGAATTATCTTCTCCCTTTATTGAGCATGCTCAAAACATTTTTATGTGAATTTAGACTTGTGCGTGGGAGTGGCTATATACTCTGCAGCCATTGTAACCGCACTAGCCAGGGCACTTGCACTGCCTGTGACATGACCAGCATTACCACTTTAATGTGTATGGGCAATGGAACATGCCTACATGTGTAAGTGGATACTATATCTGCAAGCATGGTGTTTGTTAGAAGGAAGTTTTATAATGGGTGTGTCCTAAAGTTCCTGTTCTAGGGTCTCCACTGTTGGTGACGTTATAGTGTCGTGGTCTACCACCTTAGTTGTTACGCTGCCAGAGATCATGTAACCTTATTGTGCGTATAGCCTTATATGCAACACCCTTGTCAAGATCTGCTTTTAAGATCAGATTGTACCTTTTGGGTACCCCTACTCTAGAATCATAGGTACATGCCACAGGAGGATAATGTAGAATTCAGGGTTGATGAAAGCCTTTATGCATTTAACTGTGAAAATCTTAACAGATAATTGGTATCCTATTAAAGGGGATCCAAAGCAAAATTTGAGGCCCACATAAAATAGAAACCCCTAATATACCCATCACAGTTAACAGTTTCTTCACAGTGTATGAATACATTTCATTTTCTATGCTGAAATCCAGCTGTTTAACAGTTCTTCTCTTTCTGCATGATTTGAAATCCTGGCAGGCAAGGAGGGACTAAACACTTTTTTTTTTTCAAAAAGCTTAAGTTATGTTTGTGTGGAGTTCCCCTTTAAGCGACTGACCTAATCAAAGAATGTCATCAAATTGGCATATACCTATTACTGCATATTTCCTTTGTGATTTTCTGTGTGTCCCCACACTGATTTCCTGATGGGAAATAATGCAGCTCCAACTGTAACAGGAAGCAGTGCGGGAGACCCCACTCTCTCCATTCATTGGCTGGCAAATTCTACCGTGTGTGCCCTTAGTTTGTGTAACTATGAAGATTCTCATTCATCCAGGTCATGATATATATATATATATAGATAGATAGATAGATAGATAGATATCGATATATATAGATATATATATATATAAAAAGTAACTCAAAGCAACTGGACTTGCTGAGATATTTTAATGAAAATAAAAAGTTTGTGTGTGAGCTCAATGAATTGTAGGAGCCAGAGGGGCACGATATGGGCCTTTCAAATGGCACATACTGTTTTACAGATGTTTATTTTTTGGGCTCATTGTACTTATAAGAGGGAACTATACTCTAAACAAAGAACTTCAGGAAAAGTGAAGGCAGAGACATTAAGGGGCTGATTTACTAAAAGTTGAATTTCGAAGTGGAAAATACTCCGAAATTCGACCATCGAATTAAAATATCGAATATCGAAGTCAAAGTATTTTTCACCCAAGTGAGGCTTCCTGCGGCCGAAGTAAAATCATTTGATCGAACGATAAAATCGTTCAAATCGCTCGAATCCAACGATTTTAGTGTACGATTGAACGAATGTACTTAAAACTGCTCTATAAGGTCCCCATAGGCTAACAACGCACTTTGGCCGCTTTTATTTGGTGAAGTAAAAAAAAAAAAAACTTTTTTGTTTTAAAGAGACAGTGCTTCGATTTTCAAAGTCAAAGGATTTTACTATTCGACCATTTGAATCGCCCGGTCGAAGTAGCCTATTCGATGGTCAAAGTTTTTCAAAAATTTACTTCGAAAATTAAACTTTTTGCATTTGAATATTCACTTTGACCCTTCTTAAATCCACCCCTAAACATTAGGCTTGTGGCACAAGGGCAGATTTGGTGAGATTTAATCACTTTTTCTTCTGGGCGACAAGCTCAACGAACTGCCTTCCCGTCCGCTACAATGAAAAGTAGCAAGAGCTAAAGCACATGCTGCACTTCGTTTTCCAAAGTTGCCTCATGAGGAAACTTCGGGCAACTTCGGAAAATGAAGTGCCGCATGTGCTCTATCTCTGGCTACTTTTCATTGCAGTGGATGGGAAGACACAGGAAGGCAGTTCAGGGAGATTGTCGCCCAGAAGAAGAGGAGATTAGTCGTCAGGCCACAAAATCTCCCTGTGTGTCACTACCCTTAAAATGGCAGGAGGCAGTCCTCTCCTCTGCAGGTTCAACTGGGCACTTGAAAATATACCTAAATAAGTATCATGCCTGCGTGCCCCTGACCCCCATCTGGCACTGAAGGCGAGTGCCCTGGGGAGGCGGGGGGCAGCAAAATGAATGCCGCCTCAGGCAGCAAAATGGGCAGGATCGCCCCTGTCTACATTGGTTTTCAAACGACATCACCTTATCTTATAGCTAAACATTCCAAAACCTATAGGTCAGTGAGTGAAATGTTGGCTCCAGATATATACAGTGCAGGCGTGACACTTGTTTAGGTATATTTTCAAGTGTCCAGTTGAACAGCAGAGGAGTGGACTGCCTCCTGCCACTTTAAGGGCAAGGCCAGACGGGGAGATTCGGGGGAGTCGCCTGGCGACTTCTTGCTGCGACGAATCTCCCCCGAATCGCTAACTAGCGCTGCTCACCCACTCTGCGTAAAGTCGCCTGCGCTTGTTCACACGCAGCGGCGCGATTTTAAAAGTCGCTCAAATTTGCCTCGCCAGGCAATTTTGAGCGACTTTTAAAATCGCGCCACTGCGTGTGAACAAGCGCAGGCGACTTTACGCAGAGCGGGTGAGCAGCGCTAGTTAGCTATTCGGGGAGATTCGTTGCGGCGAGAAGATGTCGCCAGGCGACAGATCTCCCCCGAATCTCCCCGTCTGGCCTTGCCCTTAGGGTAGTGACACACGGGGAGATTTTGTGGACTATGTCACTAGTTCAGAGAGTGCAATTGCGCTCTTTGCACTAGAAGAGTCGAATTTCTGGGATGAAAAACGGAAATTCGACTTGGTTACCAGGAGCAGAATTTTTGCTGCCTATTGCAACCAGGGGGGTGCTGCAGCCTGAGGCGAGTGCCTTAACTCTTCTCATTGTTGGAGAACCCCTGAATGTAGAGTGTTTGGGGGTAGGCATCTGCTGTATTCACCAGGCTTTTCTGAAATGACTTGTTTTAACAGAAGCAGGGCACATTCTGTGGTGATTATTCTGTGGTGATTATTCTGTGGTGATTATTTGCAAGCGGGAGGCCGAGTTGTTGTAGGGTGTGTGCGTGTGGCCCTGTGCTGTGCTGGGAACGTATAGTGCTAAGTAATGGTGAGTGCTGTGGTGTTTACCCTGGTACCCCATGGATACTGTTGCTAATGAGCAGTCGCAGCGAATCCTTCCCGCTAGGGGGCGATAGTGCACTGCAGGTTCTCGCAGAAGCGGCTCTAAAGCATCGCACACAGGATAGAGGAGAATAGCAGCCCGGATGGAGTGTAGTAATGTGCAGGTGTCTGCTCGCTAGCGACCCTCTTGCCCTGCCTTACTGTACGGAGAATGTGCCCACGTCTCTCCTTTACCGCACGTACTGCCCCCTCTATTTTATTGTAAGAGAGCTGGCTATGCGCAGGCTGATCTGGCTTCCAAAGCAAAGGGTTGCATCAGGAGACTGGGCGTTTCCGAGCAAGGGCTATCTGCCAATGGGCTTCGTGCTTCTCGCATAGATTATGCAATGAGCTCGCAGCCTTGAGCTGATCCAGGGAAGCGCTGAGCTGGGACATTTCTTCCAGCAGCGACAGCGAGAGCATCAGGCAGGGCCCGTGGCCCCATCTCCGTCCTGCAGCTGGGGAGCAGGCCATTCCCATTCAATGTAGAACAGGGCAGCTATGGATGGTGGGGTCTGTCAGCTGAGACACTTCTCCATCTCCTTCTTGTCCGCTCTGCTCGGGACAGACGGCCCCGCGGTCACTGTGGGCAGCAGGTAAATGTGTGACATAGCGCAATGGATTCTCTGTGTGATGTGATAGCCGGCCACTCTGTACGTGTGTGTATAAGGCGGGGCAGGACTGATGTTTCCCTTGCAGCATCCCCAGGAGCCCCGCCAGTGCCCGTACTAACGCCGCTCTCTCTCTCTTTGTCTTGCAGCGCCTCCGGTGCCAGCGTGGTTGCTATCGATAACAAGATCGAACAAGCCATGGTGAGTAGCACTGAGGACGGGGCACACTGCAGCACATTGCGGGGCTCCTCTACTCGCCCCTGTGCGGCACATCATTAGCTCGCTCTCTCGCTGCTGGGGACAATACTGTGTAGGGGAAATACACTGTACAAGCACAGGTTACACTAATGTCGTTTGTCAAACTGCGTCCCTTCTGCTGTTAGTGAATGCAAACCTCGTACCCATCTATTGTATTGCATCCCTGCCTCGCGTTTATTGCTGTTAAACACTGGCTAATTGTCCTGGCACGGGATCAGCCATCCATTCGTCCCGCACTCTCCTGCAGCCGCTACTGGAGCAATGCCCGCGACTCACTACAGCCTGTGCTCTCACCCGACTCCCAGCGCGCTGTTACTAGGCAGGAGGAGAGCCGATCACTCCCAATTATAAATATCTCGCTCGCTGATTGGCCGCGAGCAGCCTCTTTCTCTAGTGATGTCATCAAGGAGGAAAACTCTCTGCGGCAAGCTGCTTAGCTCAGACTGGCTACAGCCGGTGCAGGCCGGGTTTGGTGCCTGGGTGTAGTGCCATGGCTGCTTTTGTTCTCATTCGCTTTCATTGCATACTGCCGGGAGGAAAAGGAACCGTGCCACTATCATATTACACACCAACGAGATGTACCTCCAATAGCCCACTGACCCCTCACACTGGATAGCTCTGGCCTTACACTACACTCTACTGTCTATTCATGCAACTCCATAGCCATGCCCAGCAGCTGTCTCACATCAAACACTTTGGGGGTTATGTAGTAAAATGCACTAAATTTGCTGTAATCCATAGTGACCAATTAGCAGGTAGCATTTACCGGTTCCTTGTTTCAAAAGCAAGCATCTTATTGGTTGCTATGGGTTACTGCTCCTGGGCAAACTTAGAAGACAAACCCCCACATGTAATAAAAGGCTCTAAGTCACTGAACCCTGTATTGAAGCATCTCTTGAGAGAACGTTGACAGTAATGGGGTATGCTTGTTATGGCCTTGGAAGTCTTGCTTTTTATAAAGAAAAATCCAACAAAAGAGTGCCGTAACTTTCCATTATACATGAAACATTTCAGTGATTTTAAACTTGTCCGTAATGCGGTTGCAGCTGAAAGTAGTGAGCGTTTAGCTCTTTCTTTTATGTGGGCATAAAGCAGTCAAAGTCGTCTCTCTCCTGGGCTGTTAATGTGCTGCCTTCTGGAGATGAAACCAAGTGCAGAGATTATAATGAGCCCGCGTGACACCGCTGTCAATAGCAATCATGTTTACATATAACCTTAAAGGACCAGTAATATCATTTTTTTTTTTAATTGTTAGTATACATTGGAAAAAAAAAACACCAAGACAAATTGAACTTTAAAATTGCAAAGCCTTTATTAAGACATAACTTACCAAAAACCTGCCGCCTTTTCTGAAGAGGAGTGTAAGCGGAGTTTCGATTAGTTATTTCTTAATAAAGGCTTTGCGATTTTAACGTTTAATTTGTCTTGGTGTTTTTTTTTTCAATGTAAACGAACACATTTTTTATTTTACTGGTCCTTTAATTAGTGTTCCACTACATGGTGATGAGGGTGTTAAAGCAGAGGTCCCCAACCTTTTCTTGGCTCTGGGATTGGTGTTGAGGCAAAACTTTATTTTCAAGGACCGGGGGGGGGGGCTAGGCTCTGCGCCCCAGTTTAGGACTGCAAGTAGTTGGGGACCCCTGTGTTAAAGGAACAGTAACAACAACAAAAAAATTAAGTATTTTAAAGTAATGAAAATATAATGTCCAGTTGCTCTGCACTGGTAATGCTGGTGTGTTTGCTTAAGCATCACTGCTATAGTTTATATAAACAAGCTGCTGTGTAGCCTTGGGGGTAGCTGTTCAAAGCTGAAAAAAAGAATAGGCACATATATTGTCATACCTTTAAAACACCATTTTAAAATTCCTTTATAACAACTGTTTTGTTGTTAAGGTTCCTTTAAAGGAGAAGGAATAATATTTTACAATTGGGGAGCCAAAGGTTAGTCACCCCCAAGTGACTATTTTTATTAACCCCCCCAACCCCCGCAACTTCAAATCTCTGCCAAACATTTGTGTGAGGGCATTTAATCATATTAATATTATACAGTGATTATATGTGGAAAAGCTACTTACTGATTATATGTGCTGCTTTTATTTGGAGAAATCAGGGCTCCTAAACAAAGTGTTTCAAAAGGTGCTCAGGACCAGGATAAAGCACATCATACCTGAGATGTAGCATCTGTACAAGCCCCATAGGAAGATATGGGCTCTGAAAAGTAATAGTGTTTACACTTGGGGGGTGCCAAACATTAGCAGAAAACCGCACAAGTCCAGGTTCTTAAAGTTCGCTTATGGCTCTACTGCTCATGCGCAGCCACAAGACGAAGAAGCAGGAAGAGGAACTTGCCGTGCTGCTCACTAGAAGAACCCGGGCCAGTGCGGTTTTCTGCTGATAGGAGCACCAGGTTGTCGGGTAAGAAAAAGTAGTCAAATGTTTGGCACCCCCAAGTGTAAATACTATTCCTTCTCCTTTAACAGAGCCCATACCAATGCTACATCTCAGGCATGTTGTGCTTTATCATGGTCCTTTGCACCTTTTGAAACACTTTGTTTAGGGGCCCTGATTTCTCCAAATAAAAGCATCAAGTGTAATCAGTAAATGGCTGTTTCACATATATTCACTGTATAATGTTAATATGATTAAATGCCCTCACACAAGTGTCTGGCAGGGATTTGAGCTTGCGGGTGGAGGGGGTTCCCTACCAGCATTTTGTCTGGGTTTCTCTACATGCTCAGAATGAGAACATTATATGGAATATTTGCCCAGTGCACCAGTGCACAACTGACTCACCAAAGCAATGGAGTAAGTTGCAATAATAATGCTTTTTACCCTAAACTAAATAAGGCTGCTGCACATTCTTATAGGACTGTATATGGGCAAGATATCAAGACAAGTGATAGACCCCAATTTGAAGCAATACATTCTAAGCATAATCTGCCCGTTACTCTGAGTGCTGTTAGAATATAAATAGCTATGATCCATACTGATCACGGCAACATTGGGAATTATTTCTTCACCTTGGCAAAGCCATATTTTTAGATTGTTTACAGATTAAGGTGTTGCCAAATAGTTGATTGGGTGCATCCCTAGTTGCTACGATTTTTCACTTCACAGTTGATGTTGTTACAACCGGTTGGGTCAGGAAGAGATTTGCCCACTTTAATAACTTGTTATAACTGGGGCCCCAAAGCAAAATCTTTTAAGGCTCCTCCAGAACTTCATAAGACGGAATTGTTGCACAGACCTATATGTTGTACATCCAGTAGTGCACAATGATTCCTCTGTTATTAACCACTTTCTTGTGTGAAAAGGGGGCTGGGTAAGCAACTCACTATTGTGGTTCTTTAGTGTTCCAATGATCTGATGAACGGATCATTCCTAATCCATGAAATACTGCTTTCCTTATGTTTCCTCTGTTCTCCTTCCAACTAACTCGATCATTCTATACGGAAGTTTGTGGAATTTTTTGTGTTGACCAGACAATTGGGGGCCATAAAAATGACTGCGTTAACCATATCTAATCATGGTACTTACCAAATGTTGGGATTTTTGGCTCATCAAATGGCCCTTGTTTAATTTCTCTTACTTTGCATGAAGATATTAAAGGAACACTATACCCCCAAAATGAATACTTGAGCAACAGATACTTTAATATGTCACTTAATTTTATATAAACTATCTTTCCAAACTGGAATGTATATATATTTAAGTAAATGTTGGCCTTTTACATCTCTTGCCTTGAACCACCATTTTGTGATGGTCTGTGTGCTGCCTCAGAGATCACCTGACCAGAAATATTTCAACTCTAACTGTAACAGGAAGAAGTGTGGAAGCAAAAGACACAACTCTGTCTGTTAATTGGCTCATGTGACCTAACTTTATAGTTTGTTTGGTATGTTTGTGTGCACCGTTGACCTGTTTTTGTTGTGTCCTAGGATCTGGTGAAGAGCCACCTCATGTATGCTGTCAGGGAGGAAGTGGAAGTCCTCAAGGAGCAAATCAAGGAACTCATTGACAAGAACTCACAGCTGGAGCAGGAGAACAACTTGTTGAAGACACTCGCCAGTCCCGAGCAGATGGCACAGTTCCAGGCTCAGCTACAGGCAGGGTCCCCTCCTTCTTCCTCATCTTGTTCCCAGCCTCCAGGAAGTAATCCGGCACCCACTCAGCCAACACCACAAAGCACAGGCCCCTCTGCATAGCTGCTGGCACTTGATCCTAAACACGGTCGCACTTTCAGTGGGACAAACATCTGCTGTGACTTTTAGTGACCGAACAGCGCTGTCATTATCATGGCGGGACGTGTTCAACTGCACCTGTTATTCTGAAAGCTCCAATGTGTCATGAAATGTGACTGCAAGACATGACTACTAAATAGCTTTGATTATGGGATTTTCAAAGGAGGCAACCAAAATCTGAGCTTTTTCTATGGAAATGAAGTGTCCTAGTAATTTCAGCAATGACAAGACAATTGCCCAAGACACACTCACCTCTGGATGTGCCTCTCAGATCTGTATATTTGCGCACAGGTACCGCCCGTGCCTCCCAGTCCTTTGCTGCACCCCCATCCTTTTCTTTACAGTATTAAACCTTTTTTTTTTTCTTCCTCCTCATCCTTTGACGCAAAGGATTTTTCAGTCGCTATTACTTTTCTGTGTAATCCAGTGCTGTGCTGTAAGTGTTGCAAGAACATCCAAGTGTATGTGTGCTAAAGCAGTTCTACTGGAAGTAGCCTAAAGTCTCTCTCTCTTCTGTTCTCTGTGTACCTGGGGAGGTGAGAGCCCCAAATTACACAAACTCACAACCTGCACTCTTTCAAGTGTTGTAATAATACAGCTCTCTGCATTCTTTGGTGGCAGTGGGATGCTAAGAGCTGTAGTTCAGCTTTTGTAGGTCTATGGGTTGCCCAGGTTCTGCGTTATACTCTGCATTTCTCCTAGCGAGCTGAGCCTTTAGTTTGTCCTTTTTTTTCTCTAATCTAAGGCAAGATTGTATGCACCAAGCATTTTAGAAAAGAACACACTGCTGCAAAATTCAAATGATTTCAATGAAGTTAATTTGCCTTCTGTATATTTCTGTATGTAGTGTAAGTACTCTGTAATATAGACCACTTGTAAGTACTGCTTAGGTTGTACAGATTGAAATTTAGTGGTTTCATTGATTGACCTTAAGTTTTTTTTTTTTATTATTATTATTTTATTTGAAAGCTGCTTCCTCCTCTAGAGGCAGAAGAGTCCAAGTGGCATTTTCCTCCAGCACTAAAGGGGTTAGCCTGCAACACACCCAATCAACTGTTTAGGACATGGCAGATTTATGCCACTTTTTGTGTATTATTTTTTTGTTTCAGAAATGGCCTTGGCTGGTGAGTATCTCTTGAAGTAAATCCCAGTTCACTGATGTTTTAGTTTTGGTTTAGACACTCCAGCTGTGACTTACTGCATTCTGCTAACACAATGGAACATATGAGCTGTAAGGTAGTATGCATATGTTGTGCATGTTCTCTAAACAGTTGTAACACGTCAATGTATTTAACTGTTGCACTTGTCAACTTTCAATAAAGCATACATTGTTGGTAAATAAAGGTCTATGGGACAGCTGCTTTTTCTCTTCTACAGCAGCGATTCATGGGGTATTTGCAACTATCAATTGTTCTTAGGGAAATTTCCTTACTTGAGGTACAGGTATTGGGACCTGTTATCCAGAATGTTTGGGACCTGGGGTTTTCCGGATAACGGATCTTTAATTAAGATCTTCATAGCTTTAATCTACTAGAAAATCATGTAAATGTGAAATAAACCAATAAGGATTAAATATATCTTAGTTTGGATCAAGCACAAGCTACTGTTTTATTATAACACAGAAAAAGGAAATCATTTTTAAAAATGATGGTTATTTTGATAAAATGGAGTCTATGGGTGACTGCCTTTCTGTAATATGGAACTTTCTGGCGAATGGGTTTCCCGATAACTGATCCCATACCTGTATTGCTATTTTAACATTTGCTACTTGGGTTTTAATCTGTGGTGATTTCAGAAACCTGCTCTACATTATTTATTGTGTTTGAGCAAATCTACAATCTTCCTTATACATTAGTGTCTTAGAAATATTATTTCTGAGGGATGGAGAGTCGTGATGTGCAGAACGACCTGCGGGTCTGGCAGGTTCAGGCCGACCTCACACTGTTCTTCGCGGGCTCCTGACTTCAGGGTTCTTCTTTTATAGACACTGTACCTGCCCACTCCGCCCCTTTTGTGATGTCATCGGCTGGGCGGGGTGGCCAGGTCTATAAAAGGGACCCGGAAGTCGTGCACGGTGGAGGGAGGGCAGTAGGGGAAATCCCAAACCGCACATCAATAATGTAGA
>CM044434.1:121957173-121989129 GCA_024363595.1 Xenopus borealis | reverse complement strand
AGTTATTGAGCAACATTCCTACATAGGGCCCCAGGAGACATGCTGACACAATGGTTTTATGTGTAATTCAGATAATTCACCTTGTCAAACAATCCCCAGTGTAGGTTTTCTTATTCCGGCTCTGCTACTGTCGTTGGAGTAGCCACCTCCAAATCCGTATCATGCAATGAAGAAGTACAGGAGAGCCTTTCCAAAGTGTTTAATGTAGTTTAAGCAGCACTTAAACTGCTTAAACTACATTAAACACTTTGGAAAGGCTCTCCTGTTGTACTTCTTCATTGCACAATGGTTTTATAGTTATGGAGTGAACTGTTTAGCACTATGGCCTTCAATCATTCCTATGGATAACCACTGTCAAACAGATGACCATATGCCTTATAGTCTATCCTGTCTTAGGCCTTTGGCATTGTGGCACCAGAGCATATGGGGGACTCAGATGAGAGATATAAATCCTATATTGTTATGATATTCTGATTACACTCTGACACTAGCCATTCACCCGTCAAAGGATATAGACCGTTCCCATAGAAATATCAACATTCCATACAAAATGCCTTTATTTGTATTGCCAAAAACTACTGCTTCTAGGTAATTGTCTGGAAAAGTGAAATCTTAGGTTTCTGAAAAGAATGTGAACGAGTGCTTTTTAAAGGAACAGTAGCATTAAGAAATGAAAGCGATTTAAAGCAATAAAAAAAAAAAACTTACGTAAATTATTAAAATATATAAAAAGTTAATAGAAAATCTAGAATATTGCCCCAGATCTGTTCCAGGCAAAGGGCAAGTAAGAGGGAGGTGGGGACTGAAGTAAAGCAGAATGCTGCTGCTGGAGACAGGGGTAAAGATAAAACTTAAAGAAATAAAAAAAACATTATTTGCCTTCTAAAGTGCGCCCCCCCTAATGACTGTGCCCTAGGCAGCCACCTACTCTGCCTACCCCTAGTTCCGTCCCTGAATATTGCCCCCAGTGGTCTCAAAGCTTTTTTTATTCCCTGGTTTGGAGGCAAGTTTTGGTTGCATAAGAACCAGATGTACCTTCTAGGATCTTCTGTCATACTTGTGTTGCTCCCTAATTGATTTTATATTTGAATGTCTTGTCATTAAGCCCCACCTCCTCAGCTATAAAAAAAAAAAAAAAATACCGGGCAAAAATTGTGTATTTAAAAAGTTATTAAAGAGCAAGTCAACCCCAAAATAAAAATATGCCTAATCAAAAAAAAAACCTTTCTAAGCAATGTTCCAATATACATTAATTACAAATTTCCATGCTTTTAATGTTATTTGTAAAAACAATAATGAAAGCAGCATTGGCTTAAAAGAATAGTTCAGTGTAAAAATGAAAACTGGATAAATAGGCTGTGCAAAATAAAAAATGTATCCAATATAATGAGTCAGGGAAAAATGCAAACTATAAAGGCTGGAGTGACTGGATGTCTAATATAATAGCCAGAACACTACTTCCTGCTTTTCAGCTCTCTAAGGGCTCCTACACACGGGCGTTTTTACCTGCGCTCCCCTGCGTTGCGTTTTTCTGCGTTCAAACGCAGGGGAGCGCAGGTATAGACGCACTCAATTATTTTCAATGGGGCTGTACTCACACGAACGCATGTAAGCGCCGAACGCAGGAAAAATGCAGCATGTTGCGTCTGAACCTGCGTTCGGCGCTTACACACGTCTCGTGGGTACTACCTCATTGAAAAGAATGAGGTGCGTCTAGACCTGCGCTCCCCTGCGGCTGAACGCAGCCAAACGCAATGCAGGAGAGCGCAGGTAAAAACGCCCGTGTGTAGGAGCCCTAAATCTGAGTTAGTCAGCGACTTGAAGGGGGGCCACATGGGACATAACTTAGTGAGTTTACAATTGATCCTCAGCATTCAGCTCAGATTCAAAAGCAACAGTTATGGTCCGTGTGACCCTCCCTCAAGTCACTGATTGGTTACTGCTTGGTAACCAGGGTAACCAGTCCAAGAGAGCTGAAAAAGCAGGAAGTTGGATTCTGTTATGTTAGACATCCAGTCACTCCAGCCTTTATACATAAAATTTTTGGCTAACTAACTATATTACAAACATTTTTTATTTTGCACAGTTTTTATTTTTATACTGACACTCCAGTCTTTATACATTACATTTTTCCCTGACTAACTATATTGAAAACATTTTTTATTTTGCACAGCCTACCTATTTACCCAGTTTTTATTTTTACACTGAACAATTCCTTTAAAAATCGTAATAGAAAGTCTTTTTTTAAAAAAACTTTTAAAAAGCCATTATTTTGGGAAAATCATTTAAAAATACGTTATTTGAAGTTGAACTGTTTGTTAATGCGCCAGAGAAAAATGTCTGCAGCCGATTTCTTTAAGGGTAGAACTACTCGGCCGATTTCTACACGTTTTCGGTGGATCCGTCTCGCTGCTCCAAAACGCAGGCATCGATTCGGATGCAATGGAAACCAGGTAAGGAATACAAATGCTGCATGGTGTCGCAGTGTTCATATGACGACTGTCTGATAAACGCTGCAACACTATCCAACATTGCTATCTTACCTTATTTTCCGTTGCATCCGACTTGACACCTGCATTTTGGCGCACCGCGTTGTATCCTGCAGAATCGCGTTCAAAGCGTTCGTGTTATTGTTACTTTAAAAACGCAAGGATGTGGTGGCATACAATATATCCCACTGCTGAATTTTATTATTATCACTGGAAACCATCTGCTTATGGAGGGCAGGCAGTTCAGGTATGGGCTCTGTTATCCGGAGACCCCTTATCCAGAAACCTCAGAATAATGGAAAGGCCTTGTCCTGTAGACTGAGTTTATAAAAATAATCCAAAAAAAATCCTTTTTCTTTGTAATAATAAAACAATATCTTGTATTTGATCCCAGCTAATCTAATGAATCCTTATTGGAAGTATAACAACCCTATTGGGTTTATTTTGTGTTTAAAGGAAAAGCTCCTTATCCAGAAACCCTGGTGCTAAGCATTTTGGATAATAGATCCTATACCTGTAAAGCCGTTGAAGCAGGAAGGGAAGTTGACAGCCAGTTTCCTTATCAAGAGTTAATGACTGTTGGCAGTTATACTGGGTGAGCACACGCCTTGCAATACAGTTTTATGTGGTTGTCTTTGGGCTTTGTGGTTCCTAGTTCTTTTTCACAGATGACTAGGGTGTAATTAGGCACGTTTCTAAGCGGTTTCCAAGGGTAGTGTCACGGGCAATGAGTAAAATACTGCTGTGATAGTTAATAGGATATCAGAGAATAGGAATGCACATATAACAAGTCTGCTGCCATTGCTTTTGCTTGAATCACTGTGATCTCTCACTGATATGGCTGTACTTGCAATTTAGTTAAATATTAATTAAACCCAAATTATCCTTCTAATTAAGTCATCCCCTGAAATGAGAGGGAGCAGACATGTTGCACCCCCGTTCTTCCTAAAAATCTAATGAGAGAATTGATGGTGCTCGTCGAGGGGCCTAAGTACTTGGCTCTGAGATGGGGATTTCTCACTATTATACAATGACATGAGTTAGTGCAGCTTTCTCCTGATAGAACTGGTTTTGTGATTAACTAGAACTGTAAAGAAAGCATCATCATCATCATCATCATCATCAGGCAGCACTGGTTTAGTAATAAGGCTTTGCATTACATAATGACCTCACAGAGGAGACATTTATGACACATACTGACACAGAACATTAATAAAGAAATGGCCATTCTCTGATTATGCTGCCGTCACTCTACTTCATCCACGGGTACTTTATCTCCATGGTCTATTTACAGTACCTTCAGTTAGGTACTAGCTTGCCCTTTACCACATCATCTTTAATGGCAAAGCCTGTTGCATATCATGTATCTCCATTAACATGTCACTTGTTTGGTCTTAAGGTGATGCCTCTTCTTGTTCTTTTCTGGGTTTCAGTTATGGAAGTGGTGGGGCGGTAACATTTCACTTGTTTGGTTAAACATTAGAGGTTCTAACCATGAAACTCTGTTTGGAATGGTGAACTAAGTGACTGTTAAGCTGGCCATAGACTAGAAGATCTGCTAGTCTGGTCGAGCAAATCTTTCCCCAATATGCCACTAATGGCATGGCCCTATGGCCAAAGGATCGAATTTAAAAACTTCAAATCTTTGAATATTTTTTTGGCCACTTCGACAATCGAATCTGTAAAATTCAATCTAATCGAATGATTTGAATAGATCAAATAAAAATCTATTCGATCAGTCGACCTTTTGATGGTCAAATTACTTGCCCTTTTTTATTCGATGGCCTACTTCGCCAGATTTAACCTACCGAATTGCTGTATGTCACTATGGGAAGCTTCCATAGGGTTTTTCCAACTTTTTGAGATCGAATAAAAAAAATCTGATTGAATGGTTAAAATCGTTTGATTCGAACGATCGAATTGCGTTAAAACCCCTCGAATTCGAAGGGTTTTAATTTGAATTTAATTCGATGGCTGAATTTGAGGGTTATTTAACCCTTCGAATTCAACCCTAAGTAAATCTGCCCAGAAATGTTACCTACAGGTCATGTTGATCATTTTTTGCTGAGAGGTTTGTTTTTGTATATAATTGTTAGTTGAGGGTCATGTAACAGCATAATGCAAATTCTTTATGGCAAAGTTAGAAGAAGCTTTCAAAGCCAATATTATAAAAGGGTTAGGGTTAGTTTAATTTCAGGTGTCAGTGTCTCTTTAATTTCTTGTCTGGACAACCTGATATGGTGTCACTATGATCTGATCGTGTGGCCTGAGGATCAAACAAATGGATGTTTTAGTGTATGGCCAGTTTAAGAATTTTACACGTCATGCATGCTTTTATGGAAATAAAAAGGCAATATCTGTATGAATCAAACTGCAAAAACAAAAAATGTAGTTAATTATCAAAAAGAATAAGCATTTCACAACACACATATGAACCATCCAATGCATATGAACCTTATCTTCCATATTTAAAAAAAAATACATTAAATAAAAATAATAAACAGAGCTGGTACAGCCAAGCATAAGAAAAAGTCTATATTAAATATTTCTGCACCAAAATGTGATGTTAGTCTGTTCATCCAAGCAAACTCTTTAGGCACAGTATCATTAAATATCCTATAGGTGTCCATTGCCTATTGGGACTTATAAGGCCTGATAAAGTGAAAAGAATAAAAAAAAAAGTTGAAAACCTTTATCTTTATTTAGTAGTCCATGATAAAAATGCACATATATTAAAAAACACAAGGATCTCCTATAAAAATGGCTTCCAGACTCACAATGCCCATAGTATTCCATGTGTAAATGTTGGTACAGGTATGGGACCTGTTATCCAGAATGCTTGGGACCCAGGGTATTCTGGATAATGGATTTTTCCATAATTTGGATCTTCATACCTTAAGTCTACTGGAAAATCATATAACCATTAAATAAACCCAATAGGCTGGTTTTGCTTCCAATAAGGATTAATTATATCTTAGTTGGGATCATGTACAAGCTACTGTTTTATTATTAAAGGAAATTATTTTTAAAACTTTAGATTATTTGGATAAAATGGAGTCTATGGGAGATGGCCTTTCCGTAATTCGGAGCTTTCTGGATAACAGGTTTCCGGGTTCTATTGAGTGGCTTTTATCCTGCCAAGCTGCTTGGGGTGGGATCTTCTGGATTTTACAATGTACTGATGCATTTTGTTAAACAAAGCTGTTTTGGATTTGTAAAGGTTAGTGCTGACCTTTGTATTACATGTAACAATTCACACAATATGGGACTTATTTATTAATTCTCAAGCCTCCAGACTCCATCTTTCACTTCCTAAAACTGCGTGAGTTCTTAAAGGGGTTTTCCACCTTTGACTTAGCTTTTAGTATGATGTAGTCAAATTGCAATTGGTTTTCATTTTTTATTATTTGTGGTTTTTGGGTTATTTAGCTTTTTATTCAGCAGCTCTTCTGTTTGCAATTTCAGCTATCTGGTTGCATTAATCAGAATAAGAGACTGGTATATGACTAGGAGTGGGCCTGCATAGAAAGAGGAGTGATAAAAAGTAGTAATAACAATAAACGTGTAGCCTTACAGAGCGTTCGTTTTTACACGGGGTCACTGACCCCCATTTGAAAGCTGGAAAGAGTCAGAAGAAGAATGCAAATAATTAAAAAACTATAAGAAATAAATAACGGAGACCAATTCAATTGAATAGTTGCTTAGAACTGGCCATTCTATAACATACTAAAAGTTAATTTAAAGATGAAACAGCCCTTTAAAGTCACATGGTTTCTGCTAGTTGGTTTTCCAGCTTGTCGCTTAAGGTGCTGCCCTTTTTAAAAAAAAAAAAAAAAAAAACCACTAGGAGAAAAAAATGTTCGGCAGCAAATCAAGGTATTCGGGTTCAAAAACCAGATTTAACACAATAAATGTAAATGAATGATTGAGGCTAGAGCATTAATAAAGCAGCCTCAATATCTGTCTCTTTCATGTGTCCGTACACCACATATCCCAAGAGGTGTCATTATCAAACAGCTTTGTCACATATATGTTATATAACATTATGGGGATACTGACGTGTTCCTTTAAGGGTAGAAGCCGATTTTGCCGGATCCAACATTGGGTGACGAAATGCCCGCGGTAAGTCTGATGTGAAGGAAATCAGGTAAGTAATTTATAGTTGACAGATGCATAGGCAGCTTGCAGCATTTGCATCCGACAGTCGTGTACATCCGACAGACATGAATGCTGCAACAGCTTCCGACTTATTAAGTACCTTGTTTCCTGTTGCATCCAGCTTGATGTGGGTGACGCCAGCTTGACGGCGATTTTTTTTGGGGGGGCATTTTCGATCGAATCTAATAGGTCAATTTTCGATCGAAAAGAATTCGTTCGAGTGCATCGATTGATTCGAACAATTTTTTTTAAAAAACTTTGAATTTCCAGGACTTTAAAAAAAATTTCAGGAAAGGTTCCAGGAGGTCCCCCATAGGCAATGGCATTTCATCAGCTTGAAGGTGACTATGTGTCAGATTCAAAAGAGGGTTCCTCCAGTTACGCTGAGCTGTGGGAGGTGTAATTATTTTATAGGCTGAAGTACAAATGCAACTGCACTCCAGCCTATGCAAGAATCATACTACTACCAGCACTGACTGATTGACAGGCAAATGTGGAGTGTTCAGTTGGGCTGGGGCAGCTTAGGGGAGGTATTTTACAAAATCAACACTGCAGTGATACATTATTAGAACATATGGACACATTCCTTAATGCGTCAGTATCACTTTAAGTTATTCATATTCACCAGCAGTAAATGGTACTTTTATAACGTTTAAAATCTCAAATGCAGCAACCTGCTTTATTTTTTTAGGGAAAATAAAAAACATTACTGAAACATACAGGTATGGAATCCGTTATCCAGAAACCCCTTATCCAAAAGCTCAGAATTATGGAAAAGCCGTCTCCCATAGAATCCATTACATCCAAATAATTCACATTTTTTTAAAATAATTTCTTCTGTAATAAAACAGTTGCTTGTACTTGATCCACCTAAGATATAATTAATCCTTATTGGAAGCAAAACCAGCCTATTGGGTGTATTTAATGTTTTCATGATTTTCTAGTAGACTTAAGGTATAAAGATCCAAATTACGGAAAGATGCATTATCCAGAAACCCCAGGTCTTGAGCATTTTGGATAACAGGTCCCATACATGTATTGTATTTCAACCACACAACAAACTCTGCCTCACTCTCAACACGAAGGTGGTTACTTGTTTCTTCCACTGTTGTTGGAGAAAACCATAGCGAAATCTTAACTGTAAAAACTGTATCATAACAGACTTTAGCTCATCTCTTGTATTAACAGTTAGATTACGTATTATTTCTGATGGCACAAAACATTTCAGTGTGAGAAAACGAGTGACGAAGTGGCGGTCACATCACACATGTGAAAATATATTTTTATAGTGTTTTTAATGTATGTGCACTTTTATCATCAATTACTAATTAAACAAGGATTGTTTTATACTTGTTTTTGCCCAGAATGACTTGTTTTTGCCCAGAATGTACAGCGCTGCAGCCTCTTCAATAAAGCAAGTGTATACACACCAAGAGCTTCAGTTATCCATGGTCTATCTATATTTGAAGTGAAATTTGAAAAAGAGTCTGTATTCCTTCAGGGATATATTGGTATGATGACAGTTTTCAGAAAAAAATATTTTCAAAAATATCTCTGCTAGGCAGGTGGAGTTCCACATTTTTGCTCTTCGATAAGGCCAAGTGTCCAACATCATTATCTTCTCACATTCCCATCCTGATGCTCTGGATTATTTGAAAAATCGCTAGAACAAAACAAAAGAGATCTTCCAGTCAGTATTATTATCACTCGGGTGCTTAATATAACACAAACACTTTAATCAGGAGATCAAACCTGAAATCATCAGGCTATAGCTGAAAACTCACCCAATCTACTTACCCAGTTTTTATTTTTATAATGAACAGCTCCTTTAAGGACTTTCATAAGGGAACAAGCAACTATTTTAATCAATTGTGTTGTCTGTAGGAAACCGGCTAGAACATTAAAATGATATTAACCCATCTGAGTTCATTATTCCTACCATTGCAGGTGATCAATTATGTATTTCACATCAGCGTGGGGTGCACAAAAATAACCAATGGTCTTTCAGTTTGGTCAAAAAGAACTTATTTTTCATACTATCACAATACTGGCATTGTCTTATCAGTCTGTGTCTGCGTAAAAAATCATGAGTGCTGACCTGCATAGTTCAAACCACTGAAAAATGGTGATATGGCTAAATTAAAAACGAAATTCAAATACGGGTACCATCGATTGGAAAAGCACTGGTAAATGGGAAAATTCATCATTGTTATTATGTAGTTTTTTTAGAGTATAAGACTGAAGTAATAATCAATGATGTAGATCTTTTAGTCTATTTTGAGATAATTACAATGCTGGGAGTCCCATAGGCCAATTCAGTAATACCATGTAATTAAGCAACAGTGTAGCGTCTGTTCTACAGTGTTAGCTTAAGTGAAATCTATAGAAAGTCGAAAGGTTATTTTTTCCAAACATTTTTGTAAATTTGAGGATTTTCATTGGGTGGAACATGGATGTCCTTCAGCACGAGCCTTCCTTGTACATTATTCATGATGGAAGCCCTGATGATGCAAGTTATGTAGCCCTGTAATTAAAGGGGAACTATTGCAAAAGAGAAAATATAATATAAGGTTCATCAGACTGAAATAAGAAACTTTCAAAATATTAAAATTCTGTACTGTTTCTGAAATAATCAAGTTTATCCCTCTCAGTATCTGTTTCTCTTCATTCTCTCTTCATGCAGCAGTTGAGTGTCAGATAATGATTGACAGTTAGATCCAATATATCTTATAGGGGGGCTCCTTTTGCCTAGAAGATGTATTAGAGCTCACTATTAATATCAACAGACATTATGTCTCACTACATGAAGGAGTTGTGCAAATGGCAGTTATTTTGTTAGATTTTGTTTGCGCTGGAATCAGTTTTTTAAATGAGCTCTTAAAGGAGAACCAAACCTGAAATTGAAAAAAAAAAACCTCCCTCCTAACCCCCCTAATTTTTACCCCTCCTTCATATTCGAACTCCTTTGGCCCAAATCTGCAGGAGGGGTAAGTAAAAGTCTACAAAGCCTGCTGTAATATAAGCAATACAGTTGCAATTCATTGCATAGACTTGTTTAGACAAAATGGCAAAGAAGAAATGTCTATGAGAATCATAGTAAATGAATGCCTTCCATGTATTTTGTTTTGAAAAGGTTAAATCAGGGGTGTCCAACCTTTTGGCTTTCCTGGGCCACACTGGAAAATGGTCTTGGGCCACACATGAAATACACAAAACACTTTTGATTTGTAAAAGTAAAGAAAATGCACAGAAAAGAACTACAATACCAGTTGGATAACTAGATGAAGCTATATACTGGAATATGGGACACCTGGATATTACAGTAAAAAGACTTATTATTATATTATTTTGACATTTCCTCGGGAACCAAGCGTTTCAAGCTGGGCCGCATTCATATGCATCCTGGGCCGCATTCATATGCATCCTGGGACGCATGCGGCCCTCTTTGCCGCAGTTTGGACACCCCTGGGTTAAACAAATACATGTTTTTTTTCTCAAACTTTAGAAGTGCTATAGTTTTACTGCATTGCAGCTTAAACAGTTTTAGGGTTTCAGGGCTAGCATATTTAAAATACAAACAGCAGTTAATCTCAAAGCAACACAGAAAAACCTAATACACCAAAAAGAAGTTTGACAGTTGTTATCCAAAGGGCCAAACATGAAATGAAAAATACCCTCAGTGGTGGTAGCTCTGAAAGAACCATATTTTCCTGAAGGCAAAATGCCCTTTCTTTTTAGGGGTCAAGAATGGAAGTTACATGCAGTGATGGATATCATCACTGAAGCCCACATCACTTGGTATTTGGATGGCAAAACATAATGGTGGCATTAGTTTAAAAAGAAGAAAAGTCGAGATGCACTTGGGGGTGCCAAATGTTACTGGCCTGAGGTGGCTTTTTCACTCATCTGCACATGCATTAGTCCAGGGAAATGTGTAGTTAAAAGAAGATGGAAGTCGATCGCTCCGTGGTGCTCACTGGTAAAACCCAGCCGGTACAGTTCTCTGCTGATCGGAGCACCGGCCCGGGTTTCAGGTAAGTCCATACAATCACTTGGGGTGCCTAAAATGTGGCACCCCAAAGTGTATCTAGACTTTCCTTCTCCTTTAAATATCACCAACAGGTGTAATGGTCCAAAGGGGGTGGGCATCCAAAACTGTCCAAGGGCATCTATTGTATAACATCTGTTTTCCTCAATAGAGTTGGGGCCTAGTGGGCTCACAGTGATATATACCAGTGGAAACCAAGAGAGCTGCAAAGCAGGAAGTAGTGTTCTGGCTATTATGTTACACGTCCACTCACTCCAGCCTTTATACATTAAAATTTTGGCTAAGTAACTATATTGAAAACATTTTTTTATTTTGCACAGACTATCTATTTAACCAGTTTTTACTTTAATACTGAACAATTCCTTTAAGTAAGGGTTAACATCTCTCATTTCCTATGGCATTGCTATATAAGCCTCTCCGTATTCCAAATCCCAGAAATACATTACCTTTTTACAAACAATGACACCACTACATTAACAATGACATTGGAACTGTGAACTCCATTTTGTGCAGCAGTGTTTGTTTATTGTTCACTGTAGACTGACACACAAAAGTGATAAGCGGGGTGGGGAACCCTCTTTGTATTTCCCGCAGGTTGTGCTGAGTTGTGACAACCACAAAGCATTCTTGTGCTCAGAAGTCAATTTATTGTGCATGTCAGTGCTGAGGACAAGTGTGACTCTTGTCACATGCTCTGGGAAATAAAGAAGTCGGGCAGTAAATTGATTGACAAACCTAGGAATTATAAAGGTGTGAGTAATATACATGAAGGAAAATCTACAAATATATTTACCTTATTGCTTAAAGGAGAATTTAAGCTTGTAAAAAAAAAAAAGCCACACCCCCCCCACCCCACGTAGACCCCCCTCCCTCCTGCCTAACTGCCCCCAGGGTAAATGCCCCATACTTAATACTTACCCCTTGGTGCAGATTCAGGCAGCAGAGCCCCACGCAGCCACCTTCAACTGCTTCGGTAAGCTGAATGGGAGTTCGGCAATTTCTGTAAATTTCGGAGCATGCGTAGTAGAAAACCAGCTAAATGTGCCAACTGCGCATGCGTCAATACACCGGTCTCCTAAGCGGTTGAAGATGGCTGCATGGAACTCTGCTGCGTTAATCTGTACCAATGGGTATGTATAAAGTATGGGGCATTTCCCACAGTGGGGGGGGGGGGGGGGGGGGGGGGTATGGTTTCTTTTTTTACAGGGTAAAATTAACTATTAGTATAATGTAGAGAGTGATATTCTGAGACAATTTGCAATAGGTTCATTTTTTTATTATTTGTGGTTTTATAGTTATTTAGCTTTTTATTCAGCAGCTCTCCAGTTTGCAATTTCAGCAATCTGGTTGCTAGGGTCCAAATTACCCTAGCAACCATGCATTGATTTGAATAAGAGACTGGAAATATGAATAGGAGATGAGCTGAATAGAAAGAAGAGTAATGAAAAATAGCAATAACAATACATTTATAGCCTTACAGAGCATTTGTTTTAAGATGGTGTCAGTGACCCTTATCTGAAAGCTGCAAAGAGTCAGAAGAAGAAGAAGCCAAATAATTAAAATAAACGATAAAAAGATAAATAATGAACACCGATTGCAAAGTTGCTATACCATTCTATAACATACAAACATACAAAAAGTTAACTGAAAGGTGAACCATCCCTTTAAATGTGATTGTCATTACAACTGTTTGAATAAATAACATTTATTTGTTGCACATGTTTTCCAAAAGGACACAGAACATATCGATTTTAATTCTGGTTACTCTATACTGGTCTTTGTCCATACCTGATCCACAGACAACAAAAACAAACAGTGCCAGAAGCCAAGGTCCTACAGGATATTTCTCTTCTTGTGGCCTCTAAAATGTGGAAAAAGAAATGTAGTTTGTTATCCATTTGCCATGTAATGTGTTAAAAATGTGGTGTGCGGGTATAAAATAAATTCTAAAATAGGTTGAAAAATATCCAACAAAAATTATATAATAATATATTAAATAGTACAGGTATGGGATCCGTTATCCGGAAACCCGCTATCCAGAAAGTTCAGAATTACGGAAGGCCGTCTCCCATAGACTCCATTATAATCAAAAATTTCCTTTTCCTCTGTAACTTGTACTTGATCCAAACTAAGATATAATGCATCCTCACTGGAAGCAGAACAAGCCTATTGGGTTTATTTAATGTTTACATGATTTTCTAGCAGTCGTAAGGTATGAAGATCCAAATTACACAAATACCCGTTATCCGGAAAACCCCAGGCCCTAAGCATTCTGGATAATAGGTCCCACACCTGTATATTTAAAAAAACTCCACAGTGCATCAAGATTACACTTTTAAGAGTATTTAATCTGCTACATTCAGAGGCTAAGTCCCACATTCAAAAGAACTAACTTTCTAATGCACAAAGACTTAATAACTGCATCTTTAAAGGATAACTAAACCCTAAAAATGAATAGAGCTAAAAAAAAAAAAGCCATATTTTATATATTTATTGAATCAGCCTAAAAGTTCACCATCTCTATAGCATTAATGATCCAGGCCTTCACAGGAGTCTCCCAACCTTGATTTTGAGTAGTGTCTCTGACACACACCTGTATGTTTGGAGCAGCTTAGCATTGTCCCAAATCATCAAGCAGAAAATTATGATTGTAAAACAATTTGTAAAAAAAAGTACCTTTGTAGCTGTTTATATTGTTATATTATATGTAGTAAGGAATACTTGAGAGCCTTCAATTAAAAGACAGAGTTAAGTTTATAGAAGCACTACATGTTTCAGACCACAAAGGTCCTTCCTTGGGTATACGTTCACCCAAGGAACATGCCCCCGGTTTTCCTTACTACTTATGGTACAGATGTGGAGGTGGCTACTCCTTAGCTGTTGAAGAGCCCAATAAAAACTTATGAGACTAGTAGAGGATGAGTTGGAAAGTTTTGACTTATACTGTGTCCCTTTATAATGTCCACAGTGAGTAAAGAATATAAAAGCCTCTTTCTTGCCTGTGGAAGTTCTCCCGTTTACAAGCTTAGGATATGTGAATTAAGACGTTCTATAGGAAGCCACAAGTTGAAACTACATAAAGAAGTCTCTTAAAGTACCACCGAATTTTGTGTCATTGATGCAACTCACTCCGCAGATATAAGAATGTCAAATTGCATTTGTGTATGGGGTTATGGGGTATAGAATGCAAAGGCTTTAATTCATTATTACCGTTCGGTGGAGCAGTGGAGTATAAAATAAACAAATAACGCTGCAGAATAGATAAGACCAACAAAATTGGTCAGTATAGATAGTTGCATATATTCATATTTATGCCAACTGTCCTAAAGAAAATATTGTACACTGAACTGTACAATTTACTTAAACATAACAATTGCAGAAACATAGTTATTCTGAGCTGAAAAAAATACTGTAGCCAGCCCCCTTCCTTCAGCGTTTGGCACAGATCATCCTGATTTACAAGGCATGCACCAACCACTGGAGAGGAATATGACTATGAAGATTCTCATTCATCCAGGTCATGGTATATCTAACGCAAGCAACTCAAAACAGGGCTCTACAGGGCAAGACTCGGCTGTTTTTCTACACCTACAAGGAAGATAGCAGTGTCCAAATTTTGGATAAAGAAGACCGCTAGTTTGAAAGAGGTGTGAAAGAGGCATTCATGTTAAGGTGGAGCAACCATCCCTGAACATAGGCGGGGGCCTTCAACACCATCTGTCTGCTACACACAATGCTGTTCTCACATCTGTACCCTGTTGGTTTCTGAACTATTCACACATCCATTCATGCAACTCTCACAAGTAACACCTGTGTCTAGGAGTTGCATGACACATTGGTAATCCTATCACAGTAACTACACATAATCAACACCTCTGTGAATTTCAGATGTCACCTCTCTGAAGAGTTAAAATGTGCGGTTGTTATTGGATTGTTGGAAGAGTTTATATGCCAAGAACTCCCTTCACCAGTCAGTTGAACTGAAGAAGCTGCTCGGATGAGCAGTGAAACGTCTTCACTAAACTTTCTCAGCAAGTCCAATTGTTTTGAGTTACTTGTGTTAGATACACTGGAGAGGAAGTGGAGTATCCAGGAGTGGGTTGCATGTTTCTTTAACATATATGTGCATGTTTAGCACTGCTCGAAATGTAAAATCATACAATGGTGAATATTACATTGGAGTTTTGTAAAATATTTGTTTAAAAAAGTGAATAAAGCTCAAAAGTCTTTTAATAGCTTTTATTTCCATACACACAAATACATTGGGAACAGTGCACATTCTATTCCAAATCAAATCAGGAAGAAAACATTTGTGTTTCAAGATGTTACTTTCCTTTGAATGACTGAACTAATATTTAGTTGTATAATCAGTGTGTCTGAGAACTGCTGCACATCTGTGTTACATGGAGTCCAACAACTTCTGGCACCTGTTACTTTCCACAATTCTTCTGCATTTCTTGGTTTTGCCTCAGAAACAGCATTTTTATGTCACCCCACAGGTTTTCTTTTGGATTAAAGTCCAGGGATTACTGGTCACTCCACAATGTCAATCTTGTTGGTCTGGAACCAAGATGTTGCTCATTTACTGGTGTATTTTGGGCCGTTGTCTTGTTGAAACCCCCATATCTAGGACATTTCATCTTCAGCATAAGGCAACATGGCCTCTTCAAGTATTTTGATTTATTGAAACTGATCCATTGTATGCGACAGATCGGGGATTAGCCGTGTGGATACACTACATGTTTCGGCCCAAGCCCTTTCTTGTCTTGAAAAAGGGCCTGGTCCGAAACATGTAGAGTATCCACACTGCTAATAAAGTAACACCTGCCATTTGTTATTTCTGCCTTGGGGCTGTCTGATTCTTCTGTTTTGAAATTGGTCATTTAGTTTGTGGTGGTGCACAGACACTTGGAATCTACAGCCATACAATCTCTGACTCTGAGCACAACTGAACCATAACCAATTTGCTTTTTTTGTCATCCAAAGATGTGCCAAATACCATTTACAAGTTTGGAAGTAGCTGTATTAAAGAGGTGGTTCATCTTTAGGTTAACCTTTAGTATGTTATAGAATATCTACTTCTAAGCAATCTTTCAATTGGCCTTCATTTTTTCTTTTCTATAATTGAATTTCTTTTATCTAGTTGAATTGAATTATTTGCCCTTTTCTTCTGACTCTTTCCAACTTTCAAATGGGGCTCACTTGCCCCTTCTAAAAACAGATGCTCTGTAAGGCTACATACAGTATGTAGTTAATACCTGTATGGGATCCCTTATCCGATGCTTCAATATAGTGGTCACAAGGAACGGCTTGTAGGCAGGAATGCTGCTCAAAGACTTTTATTTATAGCACAACATGTTTCGAGTCGATAGAAGAGTCGATAGACTCGAAACATGTTGTGCTATAAATAAAAGTCTTTGAGCAGCATTCCTGCCTACAAGCCGTTCCTTGTGACCACTATATTGAAGCATCAGTACCAATAGGAGGGGTACGAACACAAGGAAAAGCTACCATTGCACAAAGAAGCACTAGGTAACAGTTAACCTTCTTGTTTTATGGGGGATCCCTTATCCAGAAAGCTGTTAACCATAAAGCTCCAAATAGCAGAAAGGCTGTCTATTTTATCCAAATTTGTTAAAACAATTTCTTTTTTCTCTGTAATAATAAAACAGTTACTTGTACTTGATCCAAACTAAGATATATTTATTCCTTATTGGAAGGACAACCAGCCTATTGGGATAATTTAATATAGCCTCTCTTCAAATCACTGCATAGTTGCTAGGATAATTTGGGCCTTAGCAACCAGATCTTTGAAATTACTTATACTTGAGAGCTGCTGAGTACAGGCTGATACATTAGATAGCTTTAAGAAAGCGTCGGATGGCTTTTTAACAAGGGATGGAATACAGGGTTAAAGATAACTCATAGTACAAATTGATCCAGGAACTAGTCAAATTTCCATCTTCGAGTCAGGATTTTTTTTTTTTTAAAAATTGGTAATTAGTTTTCCTCATGTGCACATGAATTGAGCATGTTTTATGAACATTTCCATGTTTACTTTGATACAAGATACAACAGGGTAAAAGTAACAAAACACCCCAACTTTAGCACAAAGAGGCTTGATAAAGGGCTGGTGAAGTCCAAAACGTCGCCTAGTTTGAGGCACAAATAAAACACAATTTTTCACTATATCGGAGTGCTGCTGAAATATGTTTCTTCCACAGTACAGCACTGAGCACAGACTCACCACAGAAAATACAAATATTTGGGATAGTCAAAAGGCTGGTCCAGGGACCAAAGTCAACGGGAAATGTGCCGGTTCCCAGGGCACTCCTCACAAATATAAAAAAAAAATTCCCATAACTTAGCTTTGTAAAAATTTACAACTTATTCAAAGGTGGAATAAAAACATTTCAGCATACTGACCCCATGTCCCTCCACCTTACGCATTTCCTACCCTCAACTATGAGTAAGTACCAGAGGGTAGGCAATGCGTGAGGTGGAGGAACATGGGGTCAGCAGGCTGAAATGTTTTTATGACACCTTTGAATAAATGAATTCTTACAAAGCTGAGTTACTGGAATAGTTAGAAACATCAGCAGCACAGCACAGTACATTCAGGGCACAGAGGATAAATAAAAAAAGGCATATAGTGCATTTTATTTAACCAAGCCCAGTACAATGTGTTGGCTAATTATCATGGGAATTATAGTCAGGCAGGTGGGATGTCACATAGAGAGAATTAAAGCCGTGGTGGCACATAGACACCCCTCTCCCATTCTTACCAAGGTTTTTGCCACGTTGCCTCTTTGGGTGATGTTTTTACTATGTTTTTCGTTAGCCATCCGAATCCTCTGTTTCGCCACCATGGTGCCGACGCGACTAAGTGGGTGAACGTGTCAGTAGCCCGCTCTGCGCACTCACAAAGATAACGGCTTGCACCGTGACGTCATGAACACCTGCGTCTCACCGACTGTATGACAGGAGCGCCGTGCGATTCTCCCGCTCGCTCATTTTCACCTGACGCTTACATCTGATGATTTGTTTTTTGTTTTCATTTTTGCAGGAGCTCTGTTATATCGGCACGTGAAGAAAACTGAAAACACAATTGAGGCGCAGATGCGCCATTTGTTGGTTGCCATGACGATGGTACTTGCGTTGAGATGCTCTATAAGTGACACATACTTGGGGCTCTGCGATTGGTTCGGCACTTCTGTGTAAGTGGGGCGTGGCTGCTGCCGGGTTTGGCGCCATTGTGCTTTTGGGATGCGATTGCCCAAGTTACTTGTAACTTTAGTTCTGAAATTCAGAGTTAAATTGGGGAGATTGTAACTACTCCCAGTGCAGTGATATGACTCTAAAAAGGCAATATATGGATAGTTCTGAATGTGGTGTAATTTGCTTTGTGCAATATATCGAAGGGTTTCTGTCCTGATTTTTATGGTGTAGTTTATTTCAAAAATACATTGCAAAACATCGCTCTACCAAGTTTTATTCCTGAACCAGCAAGTTTATTTTCTTTAATTTATAATATTGGCAGGGGGAGGGGCTGTGATGAAGTATGGGTGGGGTTGTGGCGTACCGGCGGACTGTGATGGCGGGTGATGGGACGCTCTGTCAAGGTCAAAACCTGACAGGTGGCAACCCTAGTGTGTAGGCAGCCATCTCAGGTCTCTTTGCCTGGTCATGTGCTTTCAGAAAGAGCCACCACTTTAAGATGGAACCAGGGTTCGATTGGACATGCCCCCCCCATGCGCTAACAGCACAGTAATTCATTTTATTTGGGGGGGCAGAGGTCGTGGGGGGGGGGCTGGGCCAGTGGGGGCCCATGAGTGCCAGGGCCCACAGGGTTTTTTCCCAGTATCCTGCCGGTAGGGATGCCACCTTTTCCTAAATGTTTTACCGGCCGGTGGGGGCGTCACCAAAAAGGGTCGGAGCGTGACGTCAAAAGAGGCGGGACCATGATGTGTTAGGGGTGTGGACACTGCGCAGAGCTTTCAAGAAGGGGACAAAAGCTAAATTTATAGGGGATTATGGGCTGGACAATGGGTCTTTTTAAGGGTATTACAAATTTACCGGCAGCTACATTGCTGGTAAATTTGTAATACCGGCCTGGGCCACATATATTAACCTGGTGAAGATTTCTATTATTTAGTCTCTGAAGAGATGGGTCCCTCATTTTCATACCTTCTCTGTGCTGAAGAACAAGAGATTATACTAGTGTACTTAAATAAACAAAAGCAATAGATCCAGGGTATTAATAGTAATACGTGGCAGTGATATTTAAAGTGGCTGAAGTCTGGGAGCTGTACTTTTGTAAAGGTATGTGCATTAGAGGCAAAATATGTTGTACCCTAATCATAAATAGAATTAAACTAACTTTTTACTATAAACTCATTATATCATATATACAGTATTTATTCCTATCAATAGCAGCAACTATTCTGATGTGTACTTTTGAAACCATATGCATTTTCATTCCAATATCTATTTTTATTTCTAAATTCTTAACTGATTAGTATAATCAGTATTCTTTCCTAAGATCACCAGAGAATGTCATTGTAATGAAAGGCTTCCTCTGTCAACTAAATTGACATTTGACTGGACATTTTATTGATTAATATTTGTAGGTGAAGAAATGCTTTTTGGTTAAGTCTCTGGACCCTTGATTCTGAGCTATCTAGTAATCACTGCTCTCAGTGCCAAGTTTATATTGTCGGATTTACAGGAACATATTGAGCCTTATATATAAATTTAACAATGAAAAGTGGTAAATTAAATTCTCAGAACAAGAAGGATTGCCCAAAAGACAGGCAATATCCATTTACAGCATTAAAGGTTCCAAACTTCAGTCTTGAATCATTGAAAAGACTAGTTCCTTAGCAACTACATTTAGCTAACTGTGATAACAGCATTACAAAACTCAACCACTTAGCCTCATTGTTTTGCACGAACCTTAGCAGTCTTCAGTGGGTGAATTATTTAAATAGAATTGTATGCCAGAGCAGTCTCTAAGTTATCCAGAATGCTCTGCTTTCCAGATAATGGATCTTTCTGTAATTTGGATCTTATCTTCATACCTTAAAGCAGGGGTCCCCAACCTTTTTAGCTCGTGAGCCATATTTAAATGAAAAAGACTTGGAGAGCAACACAAGTATGAAAAAGTCCACTGGGTGCCAAAAAAACGGCTGTGATTGGCTGTTTGGTAGCCCCTATGGGGACTGGCCGCCTACAGGAGAGAATGTTTGGCAGTACATCTGGTTTTTACACAACCAAAACTTGCCTTCTAGCCAGGAATTAAAAAATAAGCACCTGCTTTGAGGCCACTGGGAGCAACATCTAAGGGGTTGGTGAGCAACATGTTGCTCGCGAACTACTGGTTGGGGACCACTGCCTTAAAGAGATACTGACACCTGAAATTAAACTCTTTTTTAAATCTATTATAATATTGGCTTTGAAAGCTACTTCTAACTTTGCCATAAAGTATTTGCATGATGCTTTTACATTACCTGTCTGATCCCCCATGTTCGTGTATGAGGGGGCTGCCATATTTGTGCAGCAGGAGTCCGTTAGCATTAGAAACTGTAACTAACAGGCCGAGATGGGACAGTCAGGTTGGCAACAGAAATAATTTGATCGATCGATAAAATCGTTCGAATCAAACTATTTTAACCATTCAATCGAATTTTTTTATTCGATCAAAAATAGTTAAATCCAATTTTTGGTTGAGTTTGGTTGAATCTGGTGAACTAGGCAGTCGAATAAGAATGTAAAGGGCAAGTTATTCCACTGTCGAATATTCAAATAGAATATTATTTGAATCATTCGATTCCATCAAATTTTCAAAATTCGATGGTCTAAGTGGTCTTCAAAAACATTTGAATTCGATCAAATTTCGAATCCTTCATGTGAATTTGATAAATCTGCCCTTAATGTACATTCATATGTTACTAACAGGTGCTAAAAATGCTAAGGTGCAGTTGTTAGAGTAAGTCATTTAGGAATTAGTTTTAAACAGTATACTTGGGGCAGATTTACTAAGGGTCGAATTCGAGGGTTAAAAAAAACCTTGAATTCGACCATGGGAATAGCATGGGAATTAAAATCCTTCGATTTCGAAGGATTTTACCGCTATTTGATTGGTTGAATAGTGAAAATTTGATCGATAAAATTGTTTGAATCAAACAATTCGAATGATTTTAGCAATTCGATAAAAAAAAATTTATTCGATCAAAATTCAGTAAAACCGCTTTAGTAGGTTGAATCTGGCGAACTAGGCAGTCGAAAAATATTTAAAGGGGAAGTTATTCGACTGTCGAATATTCAAATAGATTTTTATTCGAATCATTCGATTCAATCGAATTTTCAAAAATCACTGGTCAAAGTGGTCTTCAAAAACATTCGAAAATTCAATTTCTAATCTTTTGAAAATTCGATCGAACTTCGAATCCTTCATGTGAATTTAATAAATCTGCCTTAAAGTCAGAAAATCAAAGCAAATACATGATTGCTATGGGTAACTGCGCTGGTGCAATTTAGCATCTAAATTTCTAAATTACCTTCAGGATGTTTTTTATTTTCATGTTACCAGTCCTATGGAAACTTGCTCAGTGTGTTACTATCTGCTGCCCATTCAGTTTGTTGAATGATTTTAGGGGCTGAGACAAATATTTTGTGAGGTTTTCTAAGAAAAAAGCTTTCAAATCGCCTTTTTAGTATCTCCAACAATTATCATTCTCTCCCTTACTGTACCTCTTTCTGTTGGGGTTCCTCAAGGCTGTCTCTTTTTGCAAATTAATTAATGCCTATGGTTTCCAATGGCACGTCTATGCTGAAATTTTAAGGTGAGTCTCTTCTTGCTGTTTAGCCATTTCTACTTGGATGCCATAAACCTTTATATAACAGAAATGGTTCTCTTTCCCCATCCAGCATCTAAATACATCCAAGGATTATCTAATGCCATTAAAGACTCCACTATCACCCCATCTGCCCAGGCCAGATACCTTTGTTATTCAGTTATTATTTCCAATCAATAACTAAATCATGTTACTTTTATCGAAGAAATGTTTCAAAAATATGAAAATTTATCAGACAAGCTACCACCAAAATTCACTCACTTATTATATTTACATTATATTTATTGACAACATTCAGAAACACTCACCACTCCAGTCTCAAGTAAATGTTGCTGCCAGGCTTGTACACCTTTTAAAGGGGAATGAACCCCCCCTGCACAAACTATGAAGCAGTGAGTAAAATCCTAGATCAGGGTCCCAACCTTTTAAACCTGTGAGCACATTCAAATTTAAAAATAGTCAGGGAGCAACAGTAGCATGAAAAAAGCTCCATGGGGCTGTGGTTGGCTATTTGGTAGAGCCCATGTGGACTGGCAGCCTACAAGAGCCTTTGTTTGGCAGTACACCTGTTATGTTATGAATTTAAAACTTTCCTCCAAGCTATTAATTAAAAAATAAGCAACTGCTTCGAGGCCCCCAAGAGTAACATCCAAGGGCTTGGTAAAGAACATGTTACTCAAAAGTCACTGGTTGGGGATCACTAGCCTAGATACTGAGGTGGCTGTGGGTGTGATCTTATTTAGAAAAGTATTTGAAACAGTACCACATAGAATGGTATTGATTAAATTAAGGAATATTGGCCTGGAAGGTAATATTTGGATTTGGATTGTTAACTAGCTGAAGGATAAGTTAAAAAGAGTCGCATGTATATTGAAACATATTCTAATTTAACTGTTTGTGTTAGTTGTATACCATAATTTGCTTTTTAATGACATCGAGGTGACATTGTAAGTGCAAAAAAACAATTTCATGCAGGAAGCTGCCACTTTGCACAGTGATTAGACTAAAGTGCAGCACAGGGCATATTGCAAATTGACAAATGAGGTTCAGTGTTGATTAATGCAAGGTTATAAATAACATACATTATAGTTATACACTAAATGGTATTGTGTTGGGGCTTCCTTAATAGAGACAAGTTTGGGGATTTTGTAGATAACATACTCAGTGCCAGTTAACAGCTACTAAAGCAAATGAAGTCTAGCTTGAAAATGGGAGTTACAGTAGTGCTCATAAGCTTACACACCCTGGCAAAATTTATGATTTCTCAACCATTTTTCAGAAATTGTGAATGATAACACAAAAACTTTTCTTTCACTCATGGTTAGTGGTTGGCTGAAGCCATTTATTGTCAAACAACTGTGTTTACTCTTTTTAAATCATAATCACTAAACAAACTACCTAAATGACCCTGATCAAAAGTTTACACCCCCCAGTTCTTAATACCTTGTATTTCCCCCTTTAACATCAATGACAGCTTGAAGTCTTTTGTGGTAGTTGTGGATGAGGCTCTTTATCTTCTCAGACAGTAAAGTTGCCCATTCTTCCTGGCAAAAAGCCTCCAGTTCCAGTAAATTCTTGGGCTGTCTTGTATGAACTGCAAGTTTGAGGTCTCCCCAGAGTGGCTCAATGATATTGAGGTCAGGAGACTGAGATGGCCACTCCAGAACCTTCACTTTATTTTGCTGTAGCCAATGACAGGTCGATTTGGCCTTGTGTTTTGGATCATTGTCATGTTGGAATGTCCAAGTACTTCCCATGCGCAGCTTCCGGGCTGATGAGTGCAAATTTCCAGTATTTTTTGATAACTTACTGCATTCATTTTGCCATCAATTCTGACCAAATTTCCTGTGCCTTTGTAACTCCAACATTAGCGATCCACCACCATGTTTCACAGTGGGAGTGGTGCACCTTTCATCATAGGCCTTGTTGACACCTCTCCGAATGTAGCTTTTATTGTTGTGGCCAAAAACTTCAATTTTAGTCTCATCACTCCAAATGACTTTGTGTCAGAAGGTTTGAGGCTTGTCTCTGTGCTGTTTGGCATATCGTAAGAGAGATACTTTGTGGCATTTGCGTAGTAATGGATTTCTTCTGGCAACTTGACTTCTTAAAGTGCCTCCTTATTGTGCATCTTGAAACAGCCGCACCACAATTTTCAGAGTGCTGTATTTCAAAAGTAAAGAGGTATTTGAAGCTACAAACCATTTCTGGAGTCATAGGCTGCTCAATCAAACAGTGATCTGGTTTTGCCACTTCACTGGAGAGCAATTGTGTTCCATTTCTTAAAGTAGTTTTATTATGGGTGCATAGTTGGACCTCTTGGATCCTTTCTCTGGTGCAATTACAACTATAGAAGTGAATCAGGCTTATAAGGCCAACATTCCCACCCCCACACCAATCGTGTTCAACAAATTCCAAACCAGCTCCATCTTCATCTTCATGCCAGGTTTAGTTATTACCATCAAAAACAGCTTAAGGAAAATACATTTAAGTCTATCCAGAAAAACACCATTGAGAAACGTCAGGAATTCACAGTTTTAGCAACAATGAATAAGTTTAGCAACAATGTATAAGTTTAAGATAGTTATATCCTACCATCTGGTTGTTTTCAGTCTATAAGTAATTGTCCATACATTGTATCAAGATACCCAGATGATAGTGTGAATCTGAGGAAAAAATGTTACAATTAGTATAAAATTGTATCAGGTTACAGCACATTAGTGCTATAAAAAGCATTTTAAACTCCATGCTTCATTCATTCTTTTCAATTCAACTGTGTTCAATAATTCTATCCGTTTTGCTTCTTGCTGTAATAGCATTACTTTTCTGGTACCCCCTTCTCAAAGGCATATTTACCTTTTGTAAGGCCATCCATTTTAAACTCACTGCACTATGTCTTTCATTAAAAAAGAGCCTTCCAACTGGTGTATGTGTCTTCTTATGGTTAGGGTCAAAGGATGTGATGGATCTCTTGTGTTCTCCGATTCTAACTTTGACTGCATGGGTTGTCTGTCACACATTTGCCACATGGGCATTTCAGGGCATATATAATGTTATCAGGGCTACTACCCCAGGGCCCCCCTGGCGTGCTGGTGTATACACATGTGCATGGTGCTTGCATGTGATGCAGTGTTTAGACGCAGGCGAGCACCGTCACAGTTGGCTCACAATTTTTTTTTGCCGTAACCTCCAGCAAAGGGGGTCATTGCATTAAGGGCACATGTGGGTGAGGACCTGGACTGGCAGGTTTTTTCCCAGTGCCCCGCCAGCCGAGTCTGACCCTGATCGAGTTACAAGTGCCTTCGAACTGGTGTGTGTGTGTCTTCTTATTGTTATGGTCAAAGGATGTGAAGGATCTTGTGTTCTCCAATTCTAAATTTGACTGCACTGGTCGTCTGTCACACATATAATTTGCCACATGGGCATTTCAAGCATATATAACGTGATCAGAGTCAGACTGGGGGGACTGGGGCCCACCAGGGATACTACCCCAAGGCCCCCCTGCCATGCTGGTGTGAACACATGCACATGGCGCTTCTGTGCAATGCAGCGCTTAGATGCATTCATGTGAGACCTTCTTAAAGGAGAAGAAACCCTTTCGGCGCAAAACCCTCCCCCCCCCATAGGCCCCCCTCCCATCTCCCCCCAGGCTACCTCCCCCCTCTGGGCAAATGCCCCTAACTTCCTACTTACCCTGTCCATGGAGTTCACAGGCGCCATCTTCTTCTGTGCAGTTTTCTTCCTGGATCCATCTGCGTTTTGCGGCGCATGCGCAGTAGGAGCATTCACCGGTTCAGCTCTACTGCGCATGCGCAGAAAGATCCAAATTAAGGAAAGATCCATTACCTGGAAAAGCCCAGGTCCCGAGCATTCTGGATAACTGTACAAGATTTTTTTTAAAGCCAGGAATTATTACCTTCTGTTCTGTGAGCTCTTACACAGCCAAATTTATCATTATCACGTGAAATACATCTGTTGTGTTACAGAAGCGTACCTACAGATTGACACAAAGGTATGTGTAAAAACTATTGCAAAGCAAACTATGAGCTTTTAGTTATCTTATTTATTTATATACTTTAGTCCTATATAGAGGTGTTGAATGAAAAATATGTCAATGTCTCTTAATTAAGCGAATTTAGCTCTAGATTTATTTGACAGACTATGTAGGAACAGCAATGCTGTGGATTCAGAAGCTTTATTTGTCATAAAATGTATTTTATCTCCCTTGCACAAACTGCAAGTGCAGAGATTTGTTAGATAAAATCTAATGACATGCCTAGTGTATCCTGTTCCTGCTTCCAATGTCTGTTTTACATCTACCTCTTACTGCTTACACTGATACGCAACTGTTTGTTCACGGATACAAGTAAAGTGAATGTAAGGAGGCAAAGGTAATACTGTTAGACACTGGCATTTCTTAGCAGGGGATCTGACATATGTGCCATATGCCCTTTGTTTAGCAGATTTGGAATTGGTAGGTGCTCTGACAAATATGAAGAGGACACCAAAGATTAGCCTAATAATAATGACTGTCCATTATAGTAAATAAAGATTTTGCTCAAACGACCATGGAGCCTCTTCTGGTAGGCCGGTATTGCTTTGAAATATTGAGGTCTGGTTTCCTGAATGATATTCACCTCCTGGTGGAAGTAGCTGACATAACAAAGCATGTTCCAAACTAGCCATTAGAAATAATCAAACTGGTGGAAAAAGAATCAAGCTCAAAGTGGAAGACAATCTTGAAAGTTACTGTTCTTTACAAACACCTGCACAACATGAGCTTAACAATTAATTTTAAATAAGGCCTAATCATTTTAAGCAAACAAGACCATGGTACCACTGTCTTTATTCAACTGGTTTGGTTACGGAACAAAAACTACTATGCTGTGTTTTAGTATATATGGTATCATGTTTGTTGGTAGCTTTCCTTTATTTAACTTTATTATTACATTTTGCAACTAAAAATAGATTTAGTGTAGTAAAACTAGTAAGTAAAAGTGATTTCTCTTGTTTTTCTAAAAACAATACATATTTGATATTTTCATAAATTCATTGTGAATCCATAGAACAATATTTATTATGGTTAGCCAGTTATGTTTGGAAAAGTTCAAAATGTTCAGAATGATACTAAATGAAAGCATATATAATAACTCCCCCCACTTCTAAAACCTTAGGGCTGGGATCCCCAACCTTTTTTTTTTATCTGTGAGCCACATTCAAATGTAAAATAAGATGGAGAGCAACACAAGCATGGGTTGCAGTTATGGGCTGTGATCATTTGGAAGCTCCTATGTGGACTGGAGGCTCTGTTTGGCTGTACACCTGTTTTTTTATGTAACCAAAACTTTCCTCCAAACCAAAAAATGGAAAAATAAGCACCTGCATTGGAGCCACTGGAGCAACATGTAAGGGATTAGTGAGCAACACTGCATAATAGTTGGGGATCACTGCCTTAGGGAAACTAAAGCCTGAAAACAAATGGCACTCTCTTCCAGCCCTTCCAGGTACATCAGTCTTTTGTTGATAAAGATCTTCAAAGCCAGTGCAGTTAGCAGCAGAAAAGCAGTTTGCGTGTTTGTTTCCCACTGAGGATTCTAGCTGTTTTGAGAGAGAAACAAACATACACGCTGCTTTTCTGCCATAATATCATTTCTAAGCTGTGCAGTTTGCTGATGCCTGTAGATGTGTAAATAGAACTTAGAGCAAGAACCACAGGGGATGCAGTACGAAACAAATTTATTATAAAAATGCTCCAAAATATTGAAAAAAGCATTTTTTATTAGTTTTTATTGTTAGACATTATTAGGGATGTACCCACCTGCTAAAATGGATTCAGCCAAATCTGAACCCTTGGCGAGGTTGGATATATCCTGTGTAGGGATATAAATAGTCAATGCACACTAAGCTTTGTAAAAGGTTGCTTTATAAAGGGTTAGGATTTGGTTCAGGCGGGACTTGGAGTTGGAGGATTTGAATCCTGCTTAATAGGCTTGGATACAGCCAAATCAGGGGTACATCCCTTTTAAACGTAAATAATATAAAAATCTTGAAAGCTAAAAAGAGAGTTGAAAAACTTCATTGTTGCACAGTAACGTAGCTAGAGGGGGGCAGTCCCTGGTGCGGGACGTGCAGCCGGGCTCCCCCCCCCCCGCGCGCGTACGCGATTTTTAGACAGGAAATCGGCAGTGCGTGAGCTGCCAGGGGGCCCTGAAGGAGTGCAGGACCTGGCCCAATTAAACCCCCTGCTCCCCCAGTAGTTCCGCCACTGTTGTCAGAAAACAATTGAACTGAAACTTTCATGACCAGCAGTGTGTGCGATACAAAACTGGAATAAGGGCAATACAATAAAAAAGAAAAAAAATCATTATACTTATTTTAGGATTTACATTGCTGTCCGACTATCAAATCTCTTTCCAGTAATCCTACGAGAGATAGCAGTTTAGCAGATAAAAGAGGAAGAATGGATTAGAAAGGATCAGCCACTTCACAGATTTAAAGGAAAGAGGATTGTGCTATATATAAGAGAGATTACCAAACAATATTGTCTGTTTCTAAATTTAGCTAATTTATTTTTTCTGTAAAGGAAATAGAAAGACAACTAATCTTTCACACTGTTATCAGACAGTAGCACATTACAGATTTCCCATGTCATAACGAGAACCAGACTGTAGTATTTGGTACTATAGTTTAAAGGAACACCTACGTTCACCATGAGCCAGCAAATATTGCTGAAAATATGTTTAGAACATTGATTTGCTTGAAAGGTTTGCCCAAAGTAGACATTTTATTTCAGTTCTCTGTGTTCGTGCGTCAGCAGATGAGAAAGTGGAGGAGCCATAGCTGTGTGCTGATCCAGTCAGCCCACAAGGCAATTGATTGGAAATGTCAGGAAACATTATTATTATCAACTATGTTATCCCCCCCCAACTAAAGTTGGCCATAGCTCGTGATCGTAAGACCAAGCTTATCTTGAAACGATCGTTTAATATACGATTTGTCCATCAACAAAAAAGACCCTTTCAAGCAATATTGTCAAACTGAAGTCAGGAAAACTGTGGGCCTTTTATCCTTTTTAATCTTTGAATGGCTGCATCCAAGACTACACAGCAGCTTGTTAATATAAACTATTGTAGCATTTTTGAAACAAACACACCACTATTTTTTCTAGTGCAGAACAACACTACGTTATATTTTAATTACTTTAAAACGCTTACATTTTTTGATGCTACTGTTCCTTTAACGTCTATGGTGAGCTTTACCCCTTAACTACAACACAGTAAAAATGTTCTTGAGGTAAACAGCTTTTGAGTAGATATATAGAGAGATACACATAGCCCCTAAATAGGGGAGTAGGTAGGAGCTTTTTACAGTAAATATCACACAGCCAAAGAAATTTTTCTTTTTACGATATATAAACACAAGAACAAGATACAGTAATTACTAACCATCTCCTGGATAGATAAATTTAAAACATATACAGGCATTAGACCTGTTATCCATAATGCTCGGGACCTGGGGATTTCTGGATAACGGATCTTTATGTAATTTAAATCTTACTACCTTAAGGGTAGTGACACATGGGGAGATTAGTCGCCCAGCAACTGCCAGCAGCCTTAGGGGCAGATTCACTGAAGGGTGAAGTGATTAATGCTTCCTAAAATTCACCAATGTGACATCATTTTGTTACTTGGCCGATTTACTAATGAGCACAGGTACCCCTTCACTAGCGAAGGAGATGTACCCTAGCGTTGCTTCGCACTCTAACGCCAGCCATCTTTCACTCTGGTGAATGGACGTACACTAACTCCGCAAATTCACTAAGATGCGGATTTTACTGAACGTTACTCTATTGCCAGACTCTATTGACCTGGTGAAATGTATTAGAGTTCATAAAACATCCTCAATCTTCAGTTACTTACATCATAATTTTTGAGTGTAATATCTTCTAAGTACAAAAAAACGCTGGTGTCTTTTTCATTTTTCAGGGTGTTAGGCTGCAAAAGGCATTTTTCGGGCACCCGATTTCCCCATACATTTTCTACCATATGGAACATTATTTAACAGTGGGCTTTATGTGTAGGGCATTAAACAACTCTATTGACTTTATTAAGGTTCCCTTGGCATGTCTAGTTATTAGTGTAAATGTAATGTATTAGATGCACCATGAAACATAAAGAACTCCATTCCACTTTATATTAGTGTAAATGTAATGTATTAGATGCACCATGAAACATAAACAACTCCATTCCACTTTATATTAGTGTAAATGTAATGTATTAGATGCACCATGTAAGATAAAGAGCTCTATTCCACTTTAAATTCGTATGCAAATTAGCCTGAGTGCAAGACCTCTAGCAAAGTTGCGCTAGGCAGAATTGAACATTAGCACAGCTTTTCTTTGATTTGCTCGCTCTGCCGAAGTAACACTAGAGAAAATTTGCCAGCGTTTGGCGCCCACTCTTTAGTGCAGTTGCCCCTTAGTCTACTAGAAAAACAGATAAACAATAAATAAACTCATTAAGTTGGTTCTGCCTCCAAGAAGGATTAATTATATCTTAGTTTGGATCAAGTACAAGGTACTATTTTATTGTTAAAATATTTTTTTTTTAAATTTGGATTTGTATAAAATAGAGTCTCCGTAATTCAGAGCTTTCTCGATAACAGGTTTATTGATAATAGCTCCTATACCTATAGTATGGTTATGGAACTTGTTAACCAGGGGGTTTTCCATAATTTGGCTCTTCATACCTTAAGTCTACTAGAAAATCACGTAAATATTAAATAAACCCAATAGGCTGGTTTTGCTTCCAATAAGGATTCATTATAATAATAATAAGTTTGGATCAAGTACAAGCTACTGTTTTATTATTACAGAGAAAAAGGAAATAATTTAAAAGAATTTGGATAAAATGGAGTCTGTGAGAGATGGCCTTTCTGTAATTTGGAGTTCTCTGATTTCTGGATGATGAATCCCATACCTGTAGGTGGAAAGTGACAAAATGATGATTTGAAGTAAAGCTAGTGTCACCCACACAAAAGAGTCTTACTGCAGTAGCTGGTTAGAGGTTATGCAGCGTTTTACTTGGATCTGGCCAGCAGTGTGGCATAGGGTCGCCCAGCCTCTGAATTCAGTATCTCTGTGTATACATGGTTTTTTTAAAACATCTGTTTCTATTTTCATTAAATTAAACCAATTTAATTGCTTAGGTTATAGAGATTATTTCTAATTGCTATCCATAAATACATTTCAGCTACTGATGAAAGGTGCCATCAGAGCATGAAACACAAAATATTGTATTCCTTTGTACTAAAAGATATTGAAATTCCTTTTGTCTAGGCTGGGCTAGTGTCATGTTCAGCATTGTCTGTGCAACATGATATGAAGGTATTACCTAGGTGTGTCCCAGTGGTAATTAGTTAGATGGACAACACACTGGGGAAGCATTAAGATCCCGCAGTAAAGGATGCTCTTTTACAAAACAGCTTAGAAATATTTTCTTTCACTGACTTTGGAGGTATGAAAGCAATACATGTGAGAAAAAGTCACATCAACGTATTGCTTATTGCACAGTTGTATTGTGATTACTGATTAGTGATGTTCACCTGAAAAGACCACAGGGAATTACAATGCTACTTTGCCCCCAGCCACTTCTGGTATTGCTTGTAAATGTGGAAGTCTGCTTTCCTGAATTATATTCTCCTGCAGGCAGAAACAGTTGATATTGTGGTTAGCCTTTCAGTGTTAAGGCATCTGCATATGAAATAAATTTGCCGGTGCCTTGATTTTCTACATATTTATCGGTCCAAAACTAGACCGAGTCAAGGTACAGTATGTGACTGCAGCAGAGTATATACATCTCCATAGCCTCATTCCCAGTACTGTGCAATGACAGTGAAATCTTTGTGGCCCCAGGCTTTTGCTCCAGCCCTACTGCTGTACCATATAGTATACAGTTCTGGGCCCATCTGCACCAATTTTCAGACAGATTGCCACTCATACATATGAGCTCTGGAGGTTTGAAATGAACGATTGATAGGTTATACACAGTAATTATTTTGTGCTTTTAACAAAAGCACTCTGGATTATAGTGTTTTATAATATATATTTGATTGTTAGCAAATTATAAAATTCCACACATAAACTTAGAATGCCCAAGAGTCATTTACTGTATATTTCAATCCATTACTATTTTTTAATTACCATTATTACCATTATTAATTCCATAATGGCTACATTACAGCTGCCTGAAGAGAGAGCAGAGACATGCAAGTTACCTGGTTAGAGGGATGGAAATACTTAAATTATGAGAGTAGACTGTCAAGGTTGGGGTTGTTTTGTCTGGCAAAAAAAGGCGCTTGCGAGGGGACATTATTACACTTTACAAATACATTAGAGGACATTATA
>CM044434.1:121894879-121944005 GCA_024363595.1 Xenopus borealis | reverse complement strand
ATATATATATACAGGTATGGGATCCATCATCCCGAAATCCATTATCTGAATTACAGAAAGGCATTTTCCCATAGACTCCAGTATAGTCAAATGATCCAAATTTTTAAAAATTATTTTCTTTTTTCTCTGTAATAATAAAACTCAATCCAACCTAAAATATAATTAATCCTTATTGGATATAAAACCATCTTATTTGATTAATTCAATTTTCTAGTAAACTTAAGGTATGAAGATCCAAATTACAGAAAGATCCGTTATCCAGAAAACCTCAAGTCCTGATCATTCTGGATAACAGGTCCCATACTTGTATGTGTGTAGGTGTGTTAGACAGGTATTTGCAGGTAAAGTTGTTGTTCCACTCTGCGCCTGGCTAAAATGAAAAATCGCCGGCGCTAATCACACACAGCGATTCATTTTCCTGAAGGTTCCTCGCGAGGCAACTTCGGGCGATGCCAGAAAATTAATTGCTGCGTGCTTATCGCCGGCGATTTTTCATTTTAGCCAGGCGCAGAGTGAGGGAAGGCATTCTGGGAGATTGGTGCCGCAAAGTCGAGGTGATTAGTCGCCAGGCAACTCAATCTCCCCAAATCGCCTAGTGTGTCCTTACCCTTAGGGGCAGATTTATCAAAGGGTCAAATGAATAACGAATCATCGCCTAACGGGGGCAGGCGTCACTTCTGTGAATGAGATAGAAGCTAGCATTGATTCGCTCTCTAATGCCAGGTGAATTCACTAAGATGCAGATTTTACTGAATGTTGCCTCTATCACCAAATTTGTCTTGGAGTGCATTGGAGTGCATAGAACATCCTCAATCTTCAGTTACTTACATCATCAAGTCCAAAAAACGCTGGCGTCTTCATTTTTTCAGGGTGTTAGGCTGTAAAAGGCATAATTTTTTTTCGGGATATCTAGTTTCCCCCATACATTTTCTACCATATGGCACATTATTTTACAGTAGCCTTATGTGTAGGGCATTAAAACAACTCTATTGCCTTTATTGAGGTTCCCTTGGCCTGTCTAGTTATCAGTGTAAATGTAATGTATTAGATGCACCATGTAACATAAATAGCACTTTAGATTTCCCACCGTATGCAAATTAGTCTGAGCTTAAGAACTCTAGGGAAGTTGCGCAAGGCAGAATTGAACACTAGTGCATCTTCGCTTTGATTTTCACGACTTGCTGAAGTAACGCTATTGATAATTCACCAGTGTTTGTTGCCTGTAAATTTGCTTTGTTTGATGGCTGCAAAGCCGTTGCTGGCGAATTTTCGCCGCTTAGTAAATTTGCTCCTTAGGGTGCAAAACCACGCTTTTTTAAATTGCTATTATTCCTTCAGCTCATCCAGAAAAAGAAAATGAAGCTGAATGTCTGTCCTAGGAAGACTTATAGATTGTTATCAGGCTGAAGCAGGTGAATCAATATAATGTTTGCCAGACTTGTCATTTCTGGCACACTGCTATTGTGCTGAAGACTGAATAGCTGACCTGTGCCACGAAACAAAAGGTCCAATTTCTCCTCTAAACTTTATTACCTCTTTCAAGTGAGAATTGGCATTAATTGCTTTAGACCTTCAGTAAAGTTATTGATTGAGTTGGATGTTTACTTGCTTAGGCAATTTGCATGCACACTGTGCAAGTCCTTAGAGCTGAGGTAATAACCCCATGGATCTACAGGTGCTGGAAAGGACAGCCGCCAGCAGCCTCAGGCAGTAGTCAGTCAAACACAAGAGCACACTCTTTAAGGAGGCCAGGGGAATTATATCTTTAGTATCAGCCTACTCACGCGTGACATTTATGTTAGATGTTAGAAATAATGGAAATAGAAATAGGTCTTCCTTACTTTCTCTGAATCCTAAGAGTATTATTTTCAAATTCATGGTTTAATAAATGTATGCATATAAACTTGCATAGATATTGATTGCAAAGGCAGCAAAAAAGGAGATTATAAAGTAGAACTCAAGTCTATGCTAAGTGGGCAATTTTATACTGTTACCAAAATCCATCCTATGTGATCACATTAAAATCTGATTACCTTATATGATCTAGAAGTTTAAACTGACTGAATCTTATTATACAATCCAAATTTGGCATCCAAGTGTGAACACATTACATCTGTTCCTTTTATTCATTTGGGACTGAAACCTGCGTCCGGCTTTATTCTGCAAGTGGAACCTAACCTGAGAAGAATAAGCATGAAATGATTGCAAGATGTACAGTATATACAAATTTAGCTGGTAATGAGGAAAGAATCTGTCCAGCATATGTGACAATCAGAATGTTAATACGTAAGGCTGGCTGAGAACAGATGTTTAGAAGTGTGGTTTGTCTGAGGGAAATGAAGTGACAGGCGGAGGGTGTGCATATTACACGTCTGTTTGCAGCTGCCTTTCCAAAATTTAAAACAGGACCATTAGTTAATAAAATTTGTGAGAGTTGAGTGGTGTTAGTGACAGATCTTTATTTGGCACCCTGCCACAAATCCTGCTACCGGAGTCATTCAAATCCAAAGCCTGATCTTTAAAGAAAATGACAAGTGAATCCCAACTTCATATTGTACATGTAGGATAATACACATACATATCTTTCTGATTATTTTAAATGTAAGGTTGATAACAAAGTAACAAACAAACCACAGAACTATTGAGATGAGAGTAGGAAGTTCACAGATTTAACCCCCACCTCCTCATCTGCAGCAACCCAGTTCAGACCGTCAGCGTGTAACTAATGTGCTTCACTTGATTATCCCCCTCAATTAAGCTAAAATATAACTTTTAATAATATTATTTTAAAAACGAGCTTACCTTAGCATAGGTGGACGGTGGTGAGAATAGCTTGGACCGCTCCCGACGTAGATAGGCAGGTTTGCCTGGGAAAATCAGGGAGAGGGTGGCAGATGATTGTGGGTGTTTCATGGACCCGTTTTACTACAATTTAAGAAATAGAGCTAGCCCGATACTTAATGGACAAACTCAACCACTGGTCCACCGTGCGTTTTTAATTTGTGTGTATTTTATGGACATGGTCCAGCAAAGCGTTATTACATGCTGTGGGTGTGTGGTGTTTTTTTATTTATTCGGTTTGCGCATTTATGAGATACGCTTGTTTATTAAATAATATTATTAAAATTTATATTAATAATAAAAATAATAATAATAATAAAGGGGAAGTAATTGGACTTTCGAATAGTCGAATAGTCGAATAGTCGAATATTCAAATAGATTTTTATTTGAATTCTGTCCATGGCCCCCCCTCCTGCCGTCCAGGGCCCCTCACTTCCTTCCTCCTCTCTCCTCCTGCCTCGCCTCCCCTCCTGTTCCAGTGTCACTGGGCGCACATGTTGTGCTGATGTCAGCGCCGGGCGTGCGCTTTTGCACATGTGCACCCGCGCAGCAAGTCACGGCAATTTTTTTTTCCAAATTGAGAGGGGGTCTGGCCCAGCGGGAGCCCATGAGGGTCAGTTGTCCCATACCTGCATTGCATATTGGCATGCTTATTATTTCATGAGAATTATGTAGCCAGTGATAAAATATTCATTTTTTATATGCATAGCCAGAATAACAAGTTCATTATTGTTTGTAAAATAGGGTTTGATTAACATTTGCTCAGTTTTTACAAATATAATGATCCTCTCTACTAGACTATAGCATGTAGTTTTAAACAAATGCATTTAAAATGCATTACAGAGCTAAAGACAAATCAGACCAGGGTAACAAAATCTTGTGATGACAATAAAGAAAATTAATTCTGATTAAACCTGTGTGTTTTCTTATAAAAGCATGCATAAGAAGAGATGTGATTGCACTTATGGAACCCATAATTTAATATGAATAGGTGGTTTAAGTTTCCAGCTCATATTGTATTCTATGGTAACCATATGCTCTTCTCAATTATCACATCCTTATCCCTCTATTATTTTCTTTTACCCCTCTACATTTTTTTAACATGTACATAGCTGGACTGTTTCCCTGAAAGCAGATGCAGTGATCTAATAGAGAATATTACAAGGGACAGAAAAGTAAGACATAAGGGGTCATTCACAATGCCCTACGCAATCAGCCATTTTTGGAATACTGCATTTATTAGCACCTAGACAGGACCGGATTTGTGTGATGAGGCTGGATTCGTGGGCCTGCCATCCAGTCACATTCTAAGGAGCACTGCAGACGCGTATGCCTGTATGGGTGATCCATAGTGAGCCAGTGCATGCCTGGGGGGGGGCACTCTCACAGGCACTAGGAGTGGACCCTGAGGCCTTGGGACACCCAAGACCGAAATCCAGCCCTGCACCTAGAATAATCACTGAGGGTTCCCATCACTCCTAGACTGAGCACTAATGGGCATGCTCTTGCATCCCCCTGATCAAGAATGACCCATACAAATTTTGCCATGCCCCTTCATAAAGAACTGTAAGCAAAAATACATTTGGGGTTATTTATCCAATTTAGCATAGTTTGAGCACTCGTTAAAGAAAAGTGCCATGCCCCACTTTTTTTTACAGGTCTAATTTATTGACATCTCCTTGCATAACTCATCATCTTCCTATGACTGTTAATAAACTGACGTCTAATGTATCTGAAGGTCAGTTGGGGGGACCTGAGCACACTGCACATGGTGCTAAACACAAGGCTAAAAGTTATATTTAAATGAACCCCATTACTTTATGTGCTTTGATGTGGTCCAGGTCCCTGTGTACCTTCTAGGGTAATGCCTCATGGCATGTTTCAAAAGTTACATTGCTCACAATCCTGCTGGTTAGTACTACTTCAGAGTCTTGGACTTATCCAAAAGTCAAAGTTGTTGACAATGTTATGTTTTTTATACTGTATTTCAGTCATAGGTGAAGTGCATGGGCTTGTTCTTTTTTTAATTCAAGGGACTGGGTTTCCTACAGCTGGAAAGTTAAGGGTGTTCGGATAGACAAATATTCCAAAATTTTAGGTGGCTGGAAGTGCAAGACAGAGATTTCTCCTATGGTCTTGCCAAGTTACAATGGCCAGCAGGTATTAGGTATGCTAATCTTTCTTGATTCCCAATATTTTATTGGTACTGGATAAGACAGCTAAACTCAAAAATGTTGTTGGATATATAATATCACAATATATGACAAATTCTTAGAAACCTTGATTACTTCAATCATTTTAGGCAAAACAACAAAAAAAATCAGACAAGACCACCAAGAACGATTTCCTGTACTTGTATTGGGGAAAGCTGCTCATAATGCACAGGAAAAAGTAAGGTATAAAGGTATACACATAAATCTGAGAAGCCAATGCTGATACTGTATGTCTACACGTGTGCTAGTCAAAGGATTATGAGCCGAAGTATAGCAGCTTATAATAACATAGTTAATTTAAGCCGCTCCGTTTCATACCAGTTATCTGGCAACTGGTCTTCTGGATCTTGGCAGTGTTTGCTTAGCGATTTTAGCTTGTTGGCTTTGAAGCTGGTCCTATGAAACACGTTCTTTGATCTTCTAACAGTATGTCTATTATCATCAGGGGATTCAGCATCACATTGTTCTGTCCTGAGGCATATTCTGTATGAATTATCTTGATATAAGCTTGCATTTCTTCTCTTTAGTGTTGGGATAATTGCGCTCTGAACCCATTGGCAGTGTTTTCAAGCAGCTTTCAGTGGCACTTACAAATCAAATGCTGTTTTCTCATTCTTATACAAGGAAGGAGGGAGAAGTCATCAAATCTCAGGGTAGAACATACTTTGCTATAGTGGCACTGTTCTATCATTGTTCCCCCCTCATAATAAGACTGTAAAACTTTAACACAATAATCTTAAGTGTTAGCAGGGTCTTTAGGTATACAAACAGTGGATACACAAAACATAGCAGGCCATTCTAAACAGAAATTGTACAATAAATAGCTCTTTATTAATTCCAATATTTCCGTTTTCAAAAATTGGTCATTTAACCTGCCCAAGCCCCATCTGATCAGCCTGAAATGTTTCCATTCCAAGTAGCCCTGTCCCTTTTGGGGATGTGCGATTTGGGACTTTCCTTTAAAACTCAAGGCCTTTTGGGTGTGGAGTAGTAGAGCAAGATGGTTAAAGTAGCATTTTGTAGCCATGCTGTTAAAACAGTGTTTTTTCAATATTCAACTCTCAGCAAACAAGTAGAGCTTATAGTAATGACATGGTGTAATATTATTTTACGTACCAAAAAGCTTCTCATAGTATATCTGTGTGGCAGTATATATATGGTGAACTCAAAATTCATGCACTACATTTTTGTTGAAAATGTTACTCTTGCATGCACAAAATATATTTCTCAACCAAAACCATCATTTTTAACTTAATCATTTTGTTATACATGAAAGCAAAAGAGATTTTCAGACAAAGTGCCACGGCTGCTATTAACTTTAATTTACACTTTCATATGGATCTGAACTGGTTCTTCTATATGAATTATTTCTTTTATCCCGATGATACATGTTCACTTCTTAAGATACTAAAGTCTGAAGATAAAGTCCTTCCTTTGTACGGTTTATAATTGGACCAAGGGCACAAGGAGTTTGGATCTGCTGCTCTTAACCTGCTCTGTTTGCAGGCTGAGAGAATCGGATCTGCCCCCTTCTGCAGCTCAGTTTACTATATCTGCACTGAAAAGTACATCTTCCACTTGTGTGCAGGTATATGGATCAGAGCTGAGATCATACCAAAAAGCTTGCGTTTGGCTTTTTCAGTCCGATCTCTGCTCCATGTACTTGCACATATGCGGAAGCTGTACTTTTCAATGCAGATAAATGGAGCTGGGGAATGCGGCGGATCCATTTCTTTCAGCCTGTAGGAAAAAATGCAGGCTGAGAATTGACTTACGTGTCTAAGGGGCAAATTTACTATTATTCCCCATAATTAGCTCGACCAACTTCGCAATTCGATAAGCATTTGACCATCGAATGCTTATCGAATTGTTTTAGGCTATAATTTTGCTCGCAATACGATTTCTCGATGAATTCGTACGATCGGATACCGATCATTCGATTTCACCAAAAAATCGTGAAATTTCATTTGAAAAATCCGTACGATTCAAACGATCGAACGCTCGGATCGAACGCTCTGATCGTACAAATGGTATTCGAGCAGGAGCCTATGGGAAGCTTCCCATAGGCTTCTATTACAATTCGGTAGGTTCAATCTGGCGAAGTAGGCAGTCGAATAACTTTAAAATTTTGATTCCTTCAATCATTGAATGATCGAATTATCGAATTTCCGATCATTCGATCTAGTCGATATTCGATGATTAAAGAGGCCAAATTTGCATATACGATTTCACGAAAAATTTGTACGATCGTTATTCGATCGAACTTCAATCATTTCACGTGAATTTCGTAAATTTGCCCCTAAATGTTGTGCATGGAATGGATAGGTAAAAGAGGATACCTACATGCAAACATGTTGGATTGCTACAGTTTTCGCACTTTTTTTTGCACAGTGCCATGAAGGGTATAAAAGTGTAGTAAATGAGCCCTAACATGTTTATTTATACTCCTTGGTGGCAGGGCCGCCATCTAGGGGGGGACAGGGGGGACAAGTGTCCTGGGCCCGGATTTGCTGCACTTTTCGAAGAGCCGGACCCCCTTTAGAACGCTGAAGGAGTGTTTTTTTTAATCCCCTGGCCACCAATGGTTTATTTTAATACTCTATAGGCCCATGCCATGAATTTTTTAAAAAAATAATAATTTTTGGGGCCCTAATTTTTTTAACTTGTGCCAAGGTTTTTTTTTTTTTTTTTTTTTTAAAGAAATATTTTGGGGCCCCAATTTTTTTCAACTTGTAAGGGGGGCCCTGGTGCCAATGTTTTTTTAAAAAATATTTTTCTGGGGCCCCAATTTTTTTAACTTGAAAGGGGGGCCCTGGCACCAATGCTTTTTTTTTTTATAAAAAAAAACCTTTTATGGAGGGCCCTGGTGCCAATGTTTTTCTAACTTATAATTGAGCCCTGACCATCAATATTTGTGGGGGCTGATGTCTGTGTGGCCTTTTAACTTTGATGTGGAGTGGATGGGATCAGAGGTGGGGCTTGGGTGCCAGGGTGGGTGGGGCCGTGATTTCTAATGGTGGCCCTGCTTGGTGGGTCTGTTCAGTGGTATACTTCTTCCCACTAGGTACCAATTTTTTTATCATCCTACCACCAGGGAGTAACTCTGGTTTGCCTTACCAAAAAGGCACATGTAGTCATATAATAATGTTTATGTATTAGATTAGCTTTACAGGCATGTAACACAATTAAAACAGGCAGAACATTTATCAGAGATTAAATTTCCCTTTCATCTATATTCCTAAAGACCAGTAGAATTGAACAACGCTGTTATTAAACAAAAGGTTAATTTTATATTCACTGAGCTTGTGGCTTAACAGTGCAAAGCATACACTGCCTTATCAACAATATATTCAATACTGTCATTAATTTGGGCTCCCGCTGCAGAGCCTTGTCTCTTCTCCAAGTCTCACAGCAAGCCATGCAGTACTAATATATGTTGTTATTTTGATTTTGCTTTTGTTGGGCAGATTATGATATCAAGGACATTTTCTACAGCCATTATAGGGGATAATTACAATATCTATGGTGTATAAAATAAAAACAAAATGTCAATTACCTACTTTGGGGATACCTTGTAAATGTGTCTATTAATATCTTTTTCAAACATGCATCTAAAGAAAGTTAAAAAGCTAACTTTAGCAAAGAAACAAACACTTATTTATCTGCTGCTGCCATGATTCGTTTAAACTAGCGGTGAAGAATCATGGACGGCATAAGGAACGTTCAGATATAGCGGTCTTATAAACACCAATAATACATTCCTGTCCCTCCTGGTAAAGAATACAACTGTAACCTGCACATACCTAAGGCAATTATAGCAGTGTTGTGAGTGCCGCAGTGCTCTCAGGGTGAAAAGTATCAAAATACACATATCCCACTTGCATATTACAGATGCTGGAGCGGTCAGGTAGGGACGGCATGGAAATACCAGCATGCATGCGCAGTAGGAGCATTTGCTGGTTCAGCTCTACTGCGCATGTGCCGAAAGTCACAAATTTTGAATCGGACCTGTTCTGAGTGGTAAGTAGCAACTTAGGGGCATTTGCCTGGGGGGGGAGGGGGCATGGCGTTTACCCCATTATAGGTTGACTTCTCCTTTAAGGTATGAAGATTCAAATTACAGATAGATTCAGTTTCTGGAAAGCCCCAAGCCCCAAGCATTCTGGATAACAGGTCCCATACCTGAATTTTACTATTAACCCAGCTCATCAGAGGATCCTGCGGTGCAACTGAACTAACCCAGGCACTTCCATTACTGCTGATTTTCTGCTGCTGTAGCATCTCAGCACAGGACCACCCACGGTATTCAGGCCTCTGCATGCTACTGTAACTAAGACCTACACAGGAAAATATTTTATTGCCTTGTTTTTCCAGAGAGAATCAGAAATAGTTCTGTTCCCAGAGCTCTAAGGGCAGTCTCAGCAGCAGTTTCCAGAAGAATGAGTAAATGGTGGATTTATTCATATTTCATGATTATGTCTAGTGATGGCCAGGGGCGAATTCCCGCGATTCGACGCTGGCGAATAAATTCACGAAACGCCAGCGAGAATTCACCTGGCGAAAATCGCGTAAAAAAACGAATCGCAACGAAAACGGCGCGACGCGCGTCAAAAACGACGCGCAAATTTTTATTCGCGAATTTCGATGGAAATTATGTCAGTATGTAACATGTCTGTAGTATGGTTTACGATATAGGTACTCAAAGCTTTAGGGGGCAGCCCTAAACGTAATATGGACAAGAATGATGTCACTTCCGTGCATGTGTGGCGCATCACCTTCATACTGCGTACGCTGCACCATAATACTCCACTGGTTTCTTACAGTTTAATTCATTTGTTAAACCCTAAATAAGACTAGTATATTGCTCAATAAAGATTCTGAGGCAATGCAGCCTCCTCGTTGTGAGGTATTAATGTAGTAATGAAGCAATGGAACTTTTCCTGTCTTACCACACAGGAGGCAATGGTGTAACAAGTGGTGGGTAAACCTGCAGCTGCAAGCAAGAACACATGCACATTAAATATTATATTTTTCCTTAAACTTGTATTTAGCACTTTATTATTTATCCCAGTGTATGTGTGTCCTTAGATAGACCTCCTGGATATAATGTGGACATGCTACATTTAATAATATCTAATACTATTTCTTTTATGATAATTTCAAATTTACTGTTCATCCTGCCTCAGTGGAGCTTACAGTTTATTCACGTTTGCACAAGGCTCATTTTAATCCAAAGTCATTTTTTGTTTGGAAACTAGAGTACCAACCCACTCACAGACACAAGGACACTACACCGTGACAAGTTCTGGTGGCATCTACCAACTGCATGATGGGCCCATTGCATTTCACAGATCACAGTTTGTAATCTGTCCCACCTCAATTTGGTATATACAGTACATCTATAAACTTTCTGTTTTCTGTGGGTTATGTTATTATACGGAACTGTGCAATATATTGCGGCTTTAAATAAAAAGATCCTTTCTCAACCACCTGTTATCACTTTTGCACTAATAATTATAGCCAATATATTGTTGCATGTAGGGGCATATTAATGTACAGGCTCCCCTAGACTAAAGCCAAGAGGTCCAACATGATCAGGGGTCCATCAAGGCTTTTTTCAAATGTTAATTTATTTTTCTTTTAATATTTCTTTTTATTTGCAATGCTGATCTGGTCTGGTCTGGGAGAAGATGGCAGGCAAGGTTCATGTGTGCAGATCCAGTAACATTACTGGAGTACGCTGAACCCAACCTGGTGTCGAGATCTTGAGTGCATGCATCCTGACCCAGCAGTAGCCTAGAAGGGTTGGCCTGTTTATGCAGCTTAAAGGCCTTACATATGATTAATCCACCACTAGTTGCATGCTAAAATGGACACACATGTGTTTGCATATGGATTCAAAAAAGGTACTTGCCAGGAAGAAATATCAGATTACCCATAAGGTTGTGTCCCATTTACTGGCTTCCTGGGATAAGTGTAAGTTTAAATACCACTTAATATCTGCAAAGACACCTTTACAGATTATTATGGAAAATCCTTTCTTTCTGCAAGGCTTACATCCCAGGAGCTTCACTTTATGGAATAAACATAACCTTATAACAGTTAAATCCTTAATTCATACTAATGCCATTAAATCTTTCCAGTTTCTCCAATTTCTATAAAACTTCACCCAGGAAAAAAATATCAGTACAGGTTAAACATTTTCATTATTCTTTTTCATAATTAGGCTCTAACTTCAGTTTATCCATTTTTAAAAAAAAATGTAAGTGAAATTTCTCCAAATGGGCCAGGTGCATTGTCTACAATTGTCTAGTTTTCTCTCCTCTTATACATCTGAGTCTGATCTTACATATGTTGCGCAGTGGGAACAAGACTCGGAAATAACTCCAAATGACTGGAACAATATTTTCATGTAGGAACATTGTATCCAAGGAATTATTTATTAAGATGGTATCTGACCCTTCAAAGGAAACATAGAATAGACATAATCACTTTCCCTCTCTGTCAACGGCTCTTTTATATACTGTATCTATGCGGTGTCTTGTCAAAATTCTGGAAACCAACTGATATTGTGAAACAGCTCCCGAATTACAACATTCCAAATTCACCTCTCTATCTACTTTTTAATTTACCCATTAAAATGCTCTATAGACATGCTTTGTCTGTCTTTGACTCTTGCCTCACTTTGGCTTAGGGACAGCCTCCACTGTTTTAAATAAAATCCAGCAGATTGTCACTATGGATGATGGCATGTATAGAGAACACTATGGCTAAATTTATGGACACATTGACCCTCAGGGTCCTATATACCAAACACTTATTGTGATTCCCCCAGTTAGTTCTTTGTTGTTGCCCCTGGAGAATTCATTTGGGTATGTATTGCCTTTTTGAATCTCCTTTATTGTCCTTCTTGTTCTCCTAATATGGTTGCATATACACATATGGAAATTTGAAAAACATTAAAAATAAAGTAGAAAGAAAAAGATATTTACAACCAAATTTCTCCTTGCCCTTCCATTTACTGGTGCTGAATGTCAATGAATTGCCCGGCTTTATCTGATGAATAATTCACAAGTGAGCTCTGGAACTGCCACCACACAGGTTGTGGTGGTAAATCCAGAGTTTGCACAGTGTATTGCCAGGCAAATCATATGCAATGCTTTTATTAATGTTGCATGCATTGGTACACAGACTCAACACCATCCTACTCTGATGTGAATGTTATTCCCACAAAAGCATAAGAACATTAGTTGCACTATGGTGCATTTGTGGCAGGTGCAACTTGTTGAGTAGCTGCAACAATGCTGGAATTGTGACAAAAAGTTGCATTGTCAGTAAAAGCAAAGCAATTTGTGTCCAAGAAGTGCACTTTTTGATTGTAAATGAAACTTATAACCTCTTCAAGCCAGCAGGCCTATATCTGCACCAAGCCCATAAAGGAGTTTATGTTCATTCCACACTCTACAATTAGTTAAAATTCTTTCTTGCAGCATGTAATGTTTTCTACCATTTCTGCAGACACTGTAATATTCCCTTTATTGCAAAGGAAAACACCCATTCCACTTTATCAGCTGTTTCTCTAGCTTGCTCATCGTCTTTGTGGCTTGATAAGTGCATGAAAAATGTCCTCCTGATCCTTTCTCATAAAGAAATGATTAATGGGAGCTTTTCTCCCTCAGCCCACCCTGTTTGCCACAGCATTTCCAAAGAGGAGAGTTATTTGCTCTGTCCCATTATAGCATTTTATTTGGCCTTTCCTCTTCCAATTATTATATGTATCCCTCCTTCTTGGATTTATAAGAGTAGAGTAAAGAGGAGGAGATTGTTTTGAAGGGATGACTTTATCATCATCAAGATAATGTTTTCAATCAAGATAATCCAGTAGCCTGCGCTTGGCATCAAGCAGATTGAGTGCAAGAAACAAAACTTGCTAATGCGACAGTTTAAAGGTCTATTCTTGGCAAGAGTCCTATAGTTGTGCAGCTGTCCAAACATGACAGCTATAAAATGTAGCTCAGAAGTACAAACACTTTTGCACTGCTGAAGCAGGGAACAATTTTACAAGTGCTTTGTTATTTTTACTTTAGGCAGTATATTATATTCCTTAAATGTTTCCAAGGGTCTTGAACAAATTTAAATTAGGAAAATAAATCTATTTCTTTCTTAATATGTTACAAAGGACTAGATCAAGTCTATTTTGAGCATACTTGCTACTGACTCCAGTGATCTCTTGTAATTTCTTTAAAGTCCACATCATTTTAAGCAAATTCTTAGTAGAGTATTTTGGATCTATGTGATAACAAGGCTATAGTTAGAGGAGTGGGTATACCCTAAATGGATTGTAGGTTGGGGGCTTATTCAGTAGTTAGAACACATCTACGGAGCTCTTGTAGCAGCATTTCAAAGCATTTTATAGCGATCTTTTGCTGGTGGTCATTTCTGCCTTAGGTCAATTTGAAAAGGGTGGGTACATACAGGTTGTATGGACGTCTTTATTAGAGATGTTGGTGGCCACTTTTTATTATAAATGTCCAAGGAAGCAAATTAAAGATATAGAATATCCCTACACATAAGCCCAACCTAAACCAATTGTGGCATGTCCCTGAAATGGTTGGGAGAGAAATGTTAACACAAAAATGTTTTTATAGTTTGGGCTTTTGAAGGCAATCCCACTTTTAAAATAAAAAATGCCAGCATTTTTTTTTTACAACTTTTATGACTTTCTGCCATACAGGATGATGTCACTGACATAAGCTTGAGGAGGATTTAGCTTCATCCTATTAGTTCACCTGATCTAAGGTGGTGAAGGAAACTCTGGCGAAAGAGGGAATCTTCTGTAAAATGCACAAATTGCAAAGTAACGATCTTTTGCTTGAGCAAAGATTTGCCTGGCCACATTGTGTTAAACTGAGCTATAGACGGTCTTTCTTGCTTGCTAATTGCGGTCTACACCTGTTATTAAATTGGCGATGTCCCTGCGGATGAGATTTCTGGCGAATGTTTACATCCCTAAACCCTTCCCACCATCATAAGATAAAATGTTAAGATAACATAAGAAAATGAAAAAATATTTTTGACCCTTACGTATGCATTTTTTTTTTTTAGAATACCCTGATGATTTCTTATTCCTTTATGCAACATTAAAGCATAAATATATTTATATCTGTTAATTGTGGCAGTTTCATCTGGGTATCAATAGGAGGTCCAGTCTTTCAACGAGTTTGTGTGAAAAACCCTCCTCCATTCTTACAGTAAGGGCTCATATGAGAGAGAGAGACTCCTGTGTAACTCATGCCCTGCTGGGCGTTGTAACTTACCAGGCCTGTCTTGGGAGGGCAAAAGGCAACGTTCTCTGTGCCAATGAGCAGTACAGCTTCCAAAATAGTGTTGTGTTAACAAAATTACTATATTGAGTCATTAAATGGTCCATTGGCAGTATTCTTTATGAGACAGGAAATTGCATCATTCGATTGATTGTTTCTTACTTTCTGGGGAAGTAGAAAACAATGTTCACTTACACTTTCTTATAGGCAAGTTATCAAACTTATCAAACTTATCAAAGCATCCTGCTGTTGTGCTCTACAATGCTCAGTTGCCGGGATTCTGGAAGTTCTACTTCAGTAACTCTTGAGTAACGTGATCTCCCTGCACTTCAGGCACCAAACTTTGATTGTAAGCTTTGTGGATCCATGTCTCATTGTACATGAATATCTCTAACAACAGCACTAAAATTATTTTGATTAGCTGCACCACAGGAAAATGACCACAATTAAGTTTGTCGTCTGAAGGAAGTGACATCCCTTTGTTGATTTACATGATATAAGTCCCAGGAGTGTTTATATGAAGGTTATACTTTAATAGTGGATAAAATGAACTATAATAAATAGTTATAAGATGTGTCAGTTTATTCAGCACCAGGTTTTCTGCATTCGTGCCATGATAACCTCTCTAATGGAATGATGACTAACTTATTAACTGCTTGGTTTGCATCCTTATTCTGGAGACCTACCATACATTCACACTGTACAAGGAAAAAATAAATGCATAATGCTGAGTTCCCACTGAATGATTCATTCCATTTTCCTGCTCTACAGGCAAGGTAAGTATGACACCATAACCACAATTCCAGCTCCATATTTGTATCTGCGTGTGTGTATGTATAGCTCTCCCTGCCAGTCAATTAAAAATGAGTATACAATAGTAAAATACCTGTACAGTCAAAAATATTCACCAGCACCTTGTTCCTAATCTTTCTGGCAGAATGATATGGGGCCATCATACACCCACAAAATTGTTGCAGATTCACATATGCAAATTAGGGTTCGGATTCGGTTCGGTATTCACCCGAATCCAAAATAGTGGATTCGGTGCATCCCTAATATAATTCCATGAATTTCTGTGAGTCTGCAACAATTTTGTGGGTGTATGATGGCCCCATATCATTCTGCCAGAAAGGGGAAGGGGAAAACTTTTTTTACTTCCTTGTTTTGTGACAAAAAGTCATGCAATTTCCCTCCCCACCCCTAATTAGCATATGCAAATTAGGGGTCGGATTCGGTTCGGTTGGGCAGAAGGATTCGGCCGAATCCCTAATCGAATTCTGGATTCGGTGCATCCCTAAATTATATATTGACCCATGATGACAACCAGAGGAGAAGCACCTAAAATGGACCAGTCATTGGCTAAAATGTAATGAGCCTCAAACTCTGTTTCTTACTTGGCTCTCATCCTAAGAGGAAATCTAACATCCTATCCATAGAGAAAGTTGCCTAACTGTCGGCAACATTGAAAGAAGCTAAAAGCATGAGATGTCCTGTCTGACTAAGGAGTTCTGACTATAATAAATGGAATCAATACATCAACATCAATGGAACAGCCTTCGCAAAATGTCAGAAGCTGCCATTAAGCAAGCAGTTACATTTCCAAATAGAGATGATTATCGGCACTTTTTTCACTGTATTTATGGATTGGAATAAGGATATTCATATGAGAATAACTGAAAATGTCTGCCATTAAAGTTGAAAAATTGAATAACAGCAGACCTTATGGCAACAGATCAAGTATAAATACTTGAAAAGAGAGGAAGAGAGGCTACTGAACATTTGCTCACCATAACACAAGTAAGAATCATTTGAGAACAGGATCTTTAGGTAGTTGAGACCTTTGTATTTTTAATAAAAAAATTTTAGTATCAGTTTAATATTTGTAGCCAAAAAAGACAAAGAAACATTCTGGTATATGTTTTAATTTTAATCATAAAAAACATGTAATACTCAATTTCTGCATTACTGTTGTCATTTATGTACTTTATTGCAGCCTTAACATAGAGCTCTTAGAATGCCTAGGAGCATTGATTTGAGCTTTCAAAAGGGTCTGTTCACAAAGAGCCTTAATGCAGGTTTATACTGTACATCAGTGCTGTCCAACTTCTGTGGTACCGAGGGCCAAACTTTTTCTGGTCTACGTGGTGGAGGGCTGATAATGGAAGTCAGTGTTGACCACTCCCCCATTTAAACCACACCCATTGTAAACCACACCACATTACCACAAGAACTTTTAAGATCTTTTACGATCATTGACGGTAGTAGCACACCAAACAACAAAATGGTTGGTGCTCACTGCAGAGATATCGCATATCACTCATATGTGAGGATTTTAAGTCAGCCATATGCCTAATCATACCCTGTAGGCACAAAAAGGTTAACTTGTTCTATGTATAGGAAATCTGTAAAAACACTATTGTTTGCTACTCATGTGGCAAGCTGGACCCCAGCAGGGTTGAAAGGCAGGGGTCCCGTTTGAGTGGCTGGGGGAGTATATAACGCTGATATCCAAGATTCAGCCCACTAGCTGTTATGGAAGTGCAACTGCCAGCACCAACAGTAATTCTTGAGTTTATCGTGAAGTCATAAATCATTTGCATTAATTTCCTTTTACACAATTGGTAGACCTTTTGCTGCAAATGGAACCCTAGATGTACAGTGGTGTGAAAAACTATTTCCTGATTTCTTATTCTTTTGCATGTTTGTCACACTTAAATGTTTCTGCTCATCAAAAACCGTTAACTATTAGTCAAAGATAACATAATTGAACACAAAATGCAGTTTTTAAATGAAGGTTTACGTTATTAAGGGAGAAAAAAAACTCCAAATCTACATGGGCCTGTGTGAAAAAGTGATTGCCCCCCTGGTTAAAAAATAACAGAACAAAAGTAATTGAGATCTATCAGTCTGGTAAAGGTTATAAAGCCATTTTTAAAGCTTTGGGACTCCAAAGAACCACAGTGAGAGCCATTATCCACAAATGGCAAAAACATGGAACAGTGGTGAACCTTCCCAGGAGTGGCCGGCCGACCAAAATTACCCCAAGAGCGCAGAGACAACTCATCCGAGAGGCCACAAAGACCCCAGGACAACATCTAAAGAACTGCAGGCCTCACTTGCCTCAATTAAGGTCAGTGTTCACGACTCCACCATAAGAAAGAGACTGGGCAAAAACGGCCTGCATGGCAGATTTCCAAGGTGCAAACCACTTTTAAGCAAAAAGAACATTAAGGCTCGTCTCAATTATGCTAAAAAACATCTCAATGATTGCCAAGACTTTTGGGAAAATACCTTGTGGACCGACGAGACAAAAGTTGAACTTTTTGGAAGGTGCGCGTCCCGTTACATCTGGCGTAAAAGTAACACAGCATTTCAGAAAAAGAACATCATACCAACAGTAAAATATGGTGGTGGTAGTGTGATGGTCTGGGGTTGTTTTGTTGCTTCAGGACATGGAAGGCTTGCTGTGATAGATGGAACCATGAATTCTACTGTCTACCAAAAAATCCTGAAGGAGAATGTCCGGCCATCTGTTCGTCAACTCAAGCTGAAGCGATCTTGGGTGCTGCAGCAGGACAATGACCCAAAACACACCAGCAAATCCACCTCTGAATGGCTGAAGAAAAACAAAATGAAGACTTTGGAGTGGCCTAGTCAAAGTCCTGACCTGAATCCTATTGAGATGTTGTGGCATGACCTTAAAAAGGTGGTTCATGCTAGAAAACCCTCAAATAAAGCTGAATTACAACAATTCTGCAAAGATGAGTGGGCCAAAATTCCTCCAGAGCACTGTAAAAGACTCGTTGCAAGTTATCGCAAACGCTTGATTGCAGTTATTGCTGCAAAGGGTGGCCCAACCAGTTATTAGGTTCAGGGGGCAATTACTTTTTCACACAGGTTTGGATTTTTTTTCTCCCTAAATAATAAAAACCCTCATTTAAAAACTGCATTTTGTGTTTACTTGTGTTTACTTGTGTTATCTTTGACTAATAGTTAAATGTGTTTGATGATCAGAAACATTTTGTGTGACAAACATGCAAAAGAATAAGAAATCAGGAAGGGGGCAAATAGTTTTTCACACCACTGTATATCTCATAAATTTCCATTCTGCACTTCTTCTGTTGCTATAGAAACAGGGAATGTGTTAAACAAAGCTAATATAAGGACTGGGCAATTCAATACAGAAAAATAGAGTTAATCAAATCTATTGTGGCCATGCATTTAATTGTTGATTGCTGTGTGCTTGACTACATTGCACAACTTTTACATTCATCCTAGAATTAGAAATCATTTTCATAGGCGATACACCACTAGCTGATTACCATTCTTATTTACAAGTGTAGTCTTGGTGACACTGTGCTAACTTCTCTGTGCAAACATTTTCTTACCTGTAATATGTATTGTAAAATGAATAGTTATAATATGTTATTTAAAGGACATGTCAACCCTTTTCACAAAAATGTAATCAATGAACAGCGTCAGTATCCCCTTTATCAGCTACAAATTCTTCTACTACACTAAATCACTCTGCCCCCTCCCTCAGGAATTTCCTTTGGCTCTTGGCTCAGTGAGCATGCTCAGTTCCTCTCAGCTCAGATTACATAACACACCCTCCAGACTAACAGCCAATGAAGAGAGAGCATTGCTGGTTCCCATAGAAACTGTCTGATGCTATTTTTTTCTCCTAACCACCTCTCCTGAGCTCAGCGTAATAATTACAGTGCTCAAACCCAGCAGAACTTTTTTTTATCAAAGTATGTTGTGCCTGTGTTAAACTGCATTCTGCATTACATGGACTTTACAGCATACATGTCTTATTTCAGATGTCAATAGTACTGATAATGTATCAGAGGGAAAATGGCCGCCAGGTGAAAGCTGCTATTTGTTTTAGGAAAATGTGATGGCGCTGGCAAACAGAGGGGGTATGTGCAGTACAAATGATGCAGTTTGGGTGCGGAAGATATGCCCAACTTATATACAGGGTAGGAAAATGTAGGCTTTACATGTCCTTTAAGGATAACTCTTTTGGAGAGGTACAAATTCACTTGAATGACCAACAGACCAGGACCTCGTTACATTCCTCTACAAAAGAGGTCCTCTGAATGTGGGGATCACTGTAAGGGCAAACAGTGTAAAGATGAACAACCTGGCTGCTGGCTTATAAACTAAGAATAATGCATATTTTCTTCTGCATTCTTATTATATACGTATTTCATTCCTTGTATTGCTAAATTATAATATAATAATAACCAGTGGACCAAAGCTTTAAATATCTATGCTCCACTCAACTTGTAAACTTTTATTATGACTATTGGCTTGTCACCAAAATATATAATCTTTGGCTATATCCCTGAGAGACAGCTGCATTTTCATGCTTCCTTTATAAATGGAAAAATATTTTTATTACTTTCTGGCAATGGACATTGAGAACTTGGAGTCCTCTAATCACTCTGTTGAGCTTTGGGTCTGGATCATGCTTTATAGCCCACATCTGCCCTGCCAAGTAGACTATAGAAAGGAAAAGTGGATGCCATTTGCTAAGCAACTCCTCAGTTGTGCTTAACTAAAGTCAGTAGATTGTCAGCACAACTGAGGAATTGCTTAGCAAATGGCATCCACTTTTCCTTTCTATCCTTTATTAATAATTGTTGATATAGTGCAAGTTGAGAACAGGCATTATATAACAGCTTGTCGGACTACAGAGGGTCTATCAGACAACGGATAGTAACAGAGAGTGCAGTACATATGGTACAGAATCAAAAAAGCATAATATACCACATGTACACCATTTTAGTTGATATGTTATATATTAGTTGATATATGAGGCAGCACAGTTCACAATAAATGTAAAACTACTCTACACAAAAGGTGTACTTTTTCAGCATGCCTTAGAGAGGGGTTGTTATTATATTAATGAAAGTGACTGGTTAGGATGGGAGAATTCTAATTTCTATTATGGTGTGCTCACTGAAATAGAGACTGGACTAACAACACTTACAAACAGTGGCATCAGGGAACATGTAAAAAACATGCATAAAATAATCATTTATAATTATAATAATAAATTATGATTAGATTTACTTCTTTAAAAAAATGTGCATATTTTTAATGCGATTTTATAAACTGATTGCAGTTGAAAGATGAAAAATAATCCTGGCAAACACAAGTTATTGAAAGCAATTGAATGACTTTTTGGTTTTGAACTTAAAGAATCATCACTGTACAGACTGGAATATTAGAAAATGAGGTCATGGGTCTCCTCAAAACCTTTACAGCTCATTCAGATACCTGGCTTACACTACTGGCATCAAGCAAGGAACGAAGTGGAAAAAGTATGTTTATTGTGTTTCTGTAGCAAAACTATAAGATAAAATTCATTTTTTTTCCGTTTTTTTTCCATTTTAGAATACTTTTTTTCTCTTCAGCGCACTTGTAGTTTAAGAAAAAAATTTTAACACATAAAATGGCCAAAAGGCAGTTTTTTCATTATTGGTAGTATGGATTTGAAGTTATTCCTACAATGGAAAACTGGTGACCGAAGTAGAGAAACATGCATGATACAATGCATGAAAATAGGTATGTTTGGGGCTTTCCAGATAAGTCTACTAGAAAATAATTTAAACATTAAATAAACTGGTTCTGATTCCAATAAGGATTGTATATCTTAGTTTGGATCATGTACAAGGTACTGTTTTATTATTACAGAGAAAAGGAAATCATGTTTGTGAGAGTCACCTGATGAAAACGGGGAGCTTTTAAAAGTAAAAAATAAATAATGCTATTTCTGAGATAATCAAATTACTTTTTCACTGATTTATACAAATACAAGTATTCCCTAAACTGAGTTGGCTACTGGTAGGATGTACTCATTTCCTTTAAAAATGAACTGTTATGAAAATAAATAGGTAAAATGAAATTCCTCTGATGAAAATGGGGAACTATAATTATTTAATTAAAATTGAAATAATCAAGTTACTTTTTCACTGGTTTCTTCAAATACAAATATTCCCTAAATTAAACGTTTCTCTTCATTCAGGCTTTTTAGGTAATTTCATAAATGAATACAAGGTGCAATATTTGCACAGGTTGAGTCATTGCAACCAGTCAGACTCGCTGACTCATAAATGTTCCCTGGTGATTGCTATGGGTTATTTGACTAGTAGCAAACTTTGCTCCTTTTTTCATGTCGGAGTCATTTTTATGGACAGTTTGCAAATAATACAGCAAGGTTCTGTGCTCTCATTACTTTAAAAAAAAAACTCCCCCCGTAGACCCCGCTCCCCCCCCCAGCTTACTTGCTTCCCTGGGCAAATGCTCCTAATTTTTTACTCACCCCTTGCGGGAGATTCAGGCGTCTGAGTTCACGGCAGCCATCTTCTTCTATAATTTTTGTGTGTTGAACGGCGTTTCGGCGCATGTGCAGTTGGAGCAAATTTTCGGAAAAATTCACGGGAATCGCTGAAGAGTCGAAAGAAGACACGAATATTACCGAAGAAGATGGCTGCCGTGAATTTCGATGCCTGAATCTGCCGCGATCGGTGAGTAAAAAGTTTGGGGCATTTGCCCAAGGTAGCAAGTAGGCTTGGGGGGGGGGGGGAGTGGGTTCTTTGGGGGGAAGGTTTTTTAGAGTTTGTGTTTGGTTCTTCTTTAACTCTAAAAAGTAATTTCCTTTCTATGTTGTATGTGTTAACAACTGAGTTCTGATGTAATATTTAAGCAGAAAGTTACATGGTAATGTTTTAATTAACATCTTGGCCTAGTTCTCACCTTTGTAACATTCACATTCAGTGTGTTGATCGATTTCCTAAATATTTTGATTTACAGTATATTCAAATCTTCAAAGCCATTAACAATATTGAAATTGCTTCAGGTATTGTTATTTTTTTTCTGCCAAAAAGGAAAGCTGTAGGGAGAGAAAATGTTTTCAGAATAATAGACTTGTTTTCCAGTTCAGCTGACCATGGTCCTGTTACATGGAAGAAAACAAGATAATTCCTATCTAATAGATCCAAGGAATAATTTGTTTAATTTTTACAAAAGCAGTATTTCAAGCATATTACACTTGTTATCATTGACAGAATAGGGAGCACTTATCTAGATGTGAAGCGATTCAATTGATAACTTACTCTAGCTGCTCCACTAAAGCGTTAAAGGAGAGCTCAAACCTAAAACTTAATATGCCTAAAACTGCCATGTTTTATATACTGAACTTATTGCACCAGACTAAAGTTTTAGCTTGTCAATAGCAGCAATGATCCTGGAGTTTAAACTTGTTGCAGGGGGTCACCATCTTGGAAAGTGTCTGCGGCACTCACATGCTCAGTGGGCTCTGAGCAGCTGTTGAGAAGCTAAGCTAAGGGGTCATCACTAATTATCAAGCAGAAAATTAGGTTTGTCTGTAATATAAGCTGATGCTACAGGGCTGATTATTAAATTCTGATGCTAGTTCCACTGGTTTCTGTGTTGCCATGTAGTAATTATCCATATTTATTACTAATCAGCCTTATATTGGACATTAATATTCTATGGGGCAAATATACAAAATTTGTGTTGAGGATACGAAATTCGATCGAATTTTAATGAATATTCTAATTTTTGAATAACTTTTTTGGGCACTTCAACCATCGAATTTAAAAAATTCGATAGATTTGAATAAAAATCCATTCGATCATTCAACCATTTGATGGTCGAATCACTTGCCCTTTAAAATTTTATTCGAATCCCTAGTTCACCAGATTAAACCTACCGAATTGCTGTATAACCCTATGGGAAGCACCCATAGGGGTTTTCCAGTATTTTTAAATCGAATAAAAAAAATTTGATCGAATGGTTAAACGATTTTATCGTTCAATCGAATTTTTCTTATTCAATCGTTCGATAAATTTCGAATTCGATGGATTTTAATTCTATAAAAATTCAATGGTCAAATTCGAGGGTTTTTTAACCCTCGAATTCGACCCTTGATAAATCTGACCATATGTGTACTGTATATTGTGAGTGGGTCCCTAAGCTCAGTAAGTGACAGATGCACAGAGCATGTGAATCAGTGAATCAGCAGAAAAGAAGATGGGGAGCTACTGGGGCATCTTTGGAGACACAGATCTTTACTGCTAAAGGGCTGTGGTTGCCTTGGGCTGGTACAGAAGTAAAAAACATAAGGTACTATATTTCTAGCTACTTCTTTAGTTAAGCTTTAGTGCCCCTTTAACACAAGCATATTAAAATAGGATACAACTGTAGCTAAAGGCACATAAATTATAACCGTTTTCAAAGGATATTTAACCATAACATTTGTCTTTAGATTTGTTGCCATATTTTAGGAAAATGCTAATTTTCTCATACAGGAAAAGGGTCAGGTTTATGGAAGAACAAACTTGAGAGCCCAGAAGGATTTCCAGCAGTTTCATCTATTTTATGACAGGAACTGACACATTTATCAGATCTGAATGCAGAGTGTTCTGAGTAGTCCAACACATTTATTTTCTGAGTGTTAATGGTCAGTGCAGATCAGCAGAATGGCTATATAACCCATCCATAATGTTGACCATAAGTGCCAATTTTATTTCTTTAATGGTTTAGGTAAATATTTTTTTGATCATCAATTCCAATTCATCCCAGCATAGAAATTATAGTTAATTGAAATAATAAAATTTTTAATATTTCCACTATGTAAAAATTGCTGAGCTGTAATAAAGCAATCCCCATATGATAAAATACCTTTAATACCTGTATCAGTATTTTCTAAACAAGTCTTTGCCTAGAGTTGGTTTCTAAGCTAAGCTCTAAAAAGAATAAGGTAAGCTTTTACAGCTATCAAATTATTATTATTATTAATAATAATAATAATAATAATAATAATGTATTACCAGATGTACTTAACTTACTGTTAACCCCATCCAGTTGTTTAGCCCTGGGGACAAACAATCACATTACAATGGCCACTTCAACCATCCAATTTTAAAAATTCGATCGAACTGAATGATTCGAATAAATCGAATGAAAATCTATTCGATCATTCGATGGTCGAATTACTTGCCCTTTAAATTTTTATTCAATGGCCTACTTTGCCAGATTAAACCTACTGATTTGCTGTATATCCCTATGAGAAGCTCCCATAGGGCTTTTCCAGCTTTTTTAGATCGAATAAAAAAAATTCGATCGAATGGTTAAAATCATCGATTCGAACGATTCTACTGATCGATCAAATTTTTTTATTCGATCATTCGATTAATCGAATATCGTTAAAACCTTTCGAATTCGAAGGGTTAAAATTCGATAAAAATTCGATGGTCGAATTCGAAGGTTTTTTAACCCTCAAATTTAATCCTTAGTAAATCTGCCCCCATGTGTAACTGGGAGAATGTAACTGTATCAGTGTGACGTATATTCCATCCTTCGATACCTCAATACAGAGCGACCTTCCGGTATCTCTCAGAGCTCCCTCTTACACCCGTAACCACCCTTCTATAAGGTTATAGGTTATAGAAGGCAGATGTAATTACTACCACTAAGCACATACACTCTGATATCACCCCAACTGCACCACTGAACCTAGCAATGGCTTCAGTTTAGATTATGTTGGTGTTACATTAACCTATAATCTTGCTATTTCAATACCATTCACAAGCTGATGGCCCAGAGTCAGAACAGCTTGTTCTCTGCCAACCTCATTTTAATTTTTCTTGTGCGGTATTGCTTTAGGATTTGAAGTAAAAGTTACATTTTAAAATTTCATATTGGGTCTCAGACAATTATAGTGGGAAGGTGCAACTATTGGGCCTTACTTTTTTCTTGATCTATTTAATTCCATCTTAGTTTGGATCAAGTACAATGTACTATTTTATTGTTACATTTTATCTCTGTATAATGGGTTTTCAGAAAAGGGATCCCATACCTTTACCTTGTACTTGATCCCAACCAAGATATAATTTAATTCTTATTAGAGTTAAAAGAATCCTATTGGATTTAATTTAAATTATTTTTAATAGACTTGATATGAAGATCCAAAATACTGAAAAACCATTATCCGGAAAACCCCAGTTCCCAAGTCACTGGACTACTGAACGTCTGCAATGACCAAATGTTGTTTTTATGTCAAAACCAAATTTCTTGGCCAAAACCTTAATTTCTACATTTTGCCCAGGTCTCATGTCGGGGCACTATGACTGGAATGAAGCCTTGGAGTATATGAGAGCTTGTATGTTTTTAGAATTATACTTGAACTGAATTTCTGACAAAACAATTTTCAACATTTTACTCCAAGGTAGTCATTGAAAACATTTTAGGTCCCCCACCACCCAAGGATTGTCTACCAAAATGTAGAAGAAAACATGGACCAAACTACAATTCTAGGCAAATCTTTTATGTCCTCTTAAAACTGACAGTGCTGGCAGATATATGGTTGTTTCTTTTTTATGACATAGATATAACAAATAGCAACATTGCTATTTATACAATATATGAAAATATAGGGTCATGAAAAACCTATTATCATGCTCTACAATATTCTACTGCAAAGTTTAATATGTTAATGGTAGCCTGGTCTCTGTGATTCTTGCTTGTTCTGCTGGACCAGAAGCAGAATAAAGAAAATAAATGAGCAATTGAGGTTTCTAAGGGTAAAGGTTTCCTGTGCCAATGGCAGCTGAAAGCCAACCCAGACAGTCTGCTCTCTGTAAGGTTCTGTGTGAGTGAAAGGGGGAACACACTGTTCCTTCTCAGTGTATATCCTACTGCACTTCACCTAAATAATTTAAATAAGTAAACATACTTTATCAATGGGAACACTTGTAAAGAGACAACATGACATGACATTTTAAATTCAGAGTAGACTTGAAGTGGTACAAGTAGTATAGTTGCATATTTGCTAGCTTTGCAGATTAGGCCAGTCTAAATGGCTGCATTGATATACTCATTATAGTAGTGTAGGGGACAGAAGGAATCATTCCCCTGTTTTTCTGCCTGTGACATCATCCAGCCCAGTTACAGGCTGGAGAGGAATCCATTTGGGCACCCCAGTGCATCCTTGGGAGAAAGAGTGTGCCTGATTTTGGAGCTAGATTTACGGTGTCTTCAGGAGAGTTGAAGAGAGTCAGCACAAGTAGCTGTAAGACTCTCAAGTACAGAGAAGCTGTTAACTCTGTGGAATCTGTGGAGATACAGATTGAGGCCAGCCTGTCCCCTGCCAATCTGCTATAAACTCAAAAGGAGAAAGGTGCCACTGGTGAGATTGATCCTGCTATAGAGCTGCCTGTAATATCCAGTGTGACTGCCTCTGAGAGCACCCCAGTGAGTGAGCCACCGAAAAGGAGGATACTGGCAAGGATACAAGCGTGGGGCCCCAAAGTGAAGGCAAAAGTCCCTGCTGCTTTTTGAAGAGCATGTATGGAAGTCCACTGACTTTTCAGCTTTAAATGTATTATTACTCTGCAAATCAAACCTATACCTGAGGATGATTGTAATTGTACTAGTCACAAACTTGGCTTAGCAGTCCCCTTGTTTGAATTTAAGACCTTAAAATTATCACCTGGTGGGGGTTCCAGTCAGATGCTGGAAACAGTTAAAGGCTTAAACAGACATATGACTAAGAAATTCTATGCAAATGTGTTTGGTAATGCTTTATGTGGATGTAATTACACAAGGCTTGTAGCAATGTTTTCCAAGATACACATACATATCATGAAAAAACTTCAGTCAGACTCATATGAAGACATTTTCCTTTACTCACTGTGTAATTTTGGGTTGATACACTTTCTTTCCACATCCTTATTTACTTTATGGCACAGAGCCTTGCAATCATGAAAAAATATTTCTGCTTTTCAGAAGTGAATGTTAAATATCAAAGGTGGCTTTATCCTTCGGCCATTTCAGAAAGTTGCTGAAAACAAGGACAGTCGTTCTCTACTGTACAAGTTACGTGGAAGATCGCCAGCTGAGACACTCACATAAAACTGGACAGAAGAGTTACTGCAGTTGTAATCTGCACACTACCGCAGGTTATCAGATACTAACACAGGTTATCAGATTGCCTTGCCAATCAGTTGACTGCATTTATGTCATTTTGTATGTAGCCTATAATATGATGCCTTGCTGGGACATTGCCAGAAAGAAAGGCATAATAACTGCCACCACACCAGTGATTATATTTGCTTAACTATGGCCATGGATGGTTCAGTTTTCATCAAACAGGAGCACCAACAGGCACTGCTGTCGAAGCACCATGTTGCAATATTCTCCCTCTTCTTGGATTCTTTGTGTGGCCTTCAGTAGACTGAAAAGCTGGCTGTTTTCTTCTAGTTTCTACTTTTCCATCTGCTTACGTACACATTCAGACTGAGAGGAACCAGGAAAAATATGAAAATAGCGACACGGTGCTCCTGCAGAACTATGCTGAGCCAGTGCACATTTCAGTGAACCAGATTAACAGCCTAGGGTCTCAGGGAATGTAATTGCAATCATTGGGGGATGCATAACAATTTGGCTTTCCCAGTCATTATGCCTTTCCTTTAGGGAGCTTTAGGCATCTTTTTATCACTACAAACTTTTAAGGGTATATTCAGTACTTATTTTGCCAGAGAAGTGAGTATCCAGTCCTAATTAGTACTGCATGCAACAACAGAAGAGGGGGTAGACAATCTATCTAAAGCTAGCCTTTACCCACTCCTTTGACATTCCCTTTTTATTACTTTTGCCAACAAGCTATTCCCTTTTTACTTGCCAAGTTCTATATGAAGCAGCAGTCTATTTTTGTACATTTTCCAAAGTATCAGATCCAGAAATGTTTGCATGACATATCCTCTTAGCTAATCCCAAAATAGGAAAGACTTTACTTTCAGTTTCTGTCCTCCTGTTTTTTTTATACATTTTCAGGCATTTTTAGCCTTAATGGTATAATGTAAATAAAAAAAATGAATTTATGATGCAGATGGTACAAGTGAGCTTCTGTGCAAGCCAAGCAGAATACTCAAGGCTCATTCTACCAAAATACACTTTGGGGCAGAACAGAGTGTTCAACAATTGATGTTCCTAGTTATCTTTAAGTTGAGGTACACAGAGATATGGACATTACCTATATTTTAATGAATACTCTGCAAGCACAAATAATGCCTTAAATTAGTGCTACATGGTCAGAGACCAAATATTTCTGAGATTGTAGGGTTGATTCTCATAACTGAGGTGACTTATTCCAGCTATAACAACCTTCCTTGCAGTGACTGGATTATGAACAGAACCAGCATCGGACTGGGATGGCCTAGACCCGCTCCCGTGATCGCCCGATTGACTGTTGCAGCTTGTCTCCCACGCATGCGGCTAAAGTTTGGAGGTCAGGAGGGGGCCCCCCAGGGTCTGGCAGGAGGTTCTTTATTTTGCAGACCCAATGGGCCCCAATTCTTCAATCCAACCCTAAACAGAAGCAGGTTCAGTCTGTTTCAGCTGCAAAACATTTCTTTCAGGATAAGAGAAGACCAAAAATAAGTCCTACAGAGATTGGCTGCAGGAGGCAGGTTAGGGTTAGCCTAAGTCACTCAAATATCTTTATGTATATGATGGTTTCCACAATAGTAGGGTCCTCTAAAATAAGGGAAGCTTGTGAAACTGTTATGGTGTAGGTATCACTTCATATATCTGCCACTCTGCCCATCCACCTAACATTTTCATGGGTACCAGAAGTAAGGGTAGGTAAGGTAGAAGTGGCACGTGCCTAGGGTTTAAAAGTAAAGAGGCGCCAACCATGTACCACTTCTCTCTGGCTGCCCCTAGTTCCTGAATAGGTAGGCCACGTGGAATTTATCAGGGTCTTTTTATATAGATGAGTCATTGCTGCGCATGTGATATTTTACATGGAATGATCAGTAATGAAGCGCGAAGCATCTAACACTAGCGCTAATTCGCCAGCGTGACGTCAGTTCGCAACCTCACCAATTTACAAAGTTAGACTCTGGTGAAAATTCGCTAGCGATGTAGATAGACTAGTGCAACTTCGCACCCTTACGCCAGGCGAAATTGCGCAATGACAAAGGGACATAACTACGCTAATTCACTAAGATGAACAGGTCAGACCTGGCAAAGTTCAATACAATAGATAGGAGTTTGAAAAAAAATTTTTTTAATTTTTTTCAAAGTCTCAAAAAACTCTGGCATCTTTTACCTTTTATAGGGTGATCGTCTGAAAAATAGCGAAATTTTTTTGGGGGATACCCTCCTCCCCCCCCCATACAGTGGGCACATGTTTAGGGCAATATTATATATTATATTATTTATTAAAGGTTTCCTGGGCTTGTGTAGTGTAATGTAGTGGCTGTAACATATACTTTGTGCTGTATGCAAATTAGGCATCGCTAGCGTAAATGCGCTTTGCCTGGCGAAGTAACGGTAGTGCAACTTCGCTACGGTTCGCCACCCTGAGCACAAATTAGCATTGTAGTGAATTTGCGTAGCGCTGGTGAAAATTCGCCTGGCAAAGCTGTCACTAGCGCATTTTTCTTTCTGTAATAATAAAACAGTACCTTGTGATTGATCTTAATTAAGATATAATTAATCCTTACTGGAGGCAAAACAATGTAATTGTGTTTAATGAATGTTTAAATGCTTTTTATTAGACTTAAGATATGGAAATCCAAATTATGGAAAGATCCCTTATCAGGAAAACCCCAGGTCTTGTGAATTCTGAAAAATAGGTTGCATACCTGTACAAACTTATAACATAAAATATATTGCTCTGTTTGGTGCCATTGGTTAATTTGTCACCATGTGGTTAAGATTAATTCAGTGTATCGGTTACAAGGGGCAGATTTACAGAAAAAAGGGACCTAGTAATGAAGAAAACATAAAGCACCTTTTTTTTTTTTTTTTACATCTGTCCCTTGTATGCATTCAAAGTAATTCAAATCACATAATCTTACTATTAAAGGATGACAAACAGAAACTCTCCCTAAAAGTAATCTACGTTCCAGGATACATTCACAAGCTATCCGTTTTTATATCCTGCTCTGCAGCAATAAACTGAAACTGTTGCTATGATGAACAGGTAAAACAGTTTGCCTAATATCTGTCCCATCTGACTTCTGTTTCCAGGCTGGGTTTTGCTTGTAACAATACACCCACACACTAATCTCAAATTAAATGTTGCCGCTACGTGCCATGGATTGAGACGATGAAAAGCCTAATGATTTTCTAATGAGCACAATTATGCTCAGAGTGTTTGCCAGTTCAAGGAAAATGTGCATGGCCTTTAGTGGAAGTGGTAATATCTAACATATATCTATCTAGTCTTCAGTCTCAGTTGCTCTGCAATGTAAATAAGATTGGCAATTCTACTTATAGGTAGCACAGCCATGCCAATTGCACTTGAATAAAGTGATACAGAGATTTTGGTTCAACTGGATTTACTATGCACAATATACAAGGCAGCATTAGTGCCAATGTGAGTGAACGGTTAACCTTTCGACAACAGTGCTCATTAGCAATTTAAAGCTATTTATGGACATAACAGGGGAATCTTATTTTTGGATACAGAATATTTGGAAACGTGGATGAACATAGAAGGGTGGACTATAGGACAATAACAGACACTGTAGTGTGAGAAGAGGTTAAATGCTGTGTAAATTCCTTTACTTATTCCTTCACATACTGCTAACTCTGTTTTCACTACAAATCCTGCGTTATTCCATATTGCAGTGGTCCTCAAACTTGGCCCTCCAGCTGTTAAGGAACTACAAGTCCCACAATGCATTTGCCTGACTGTGGCTGTCAGACTCCATCATTGCATTGTGGGACTTGTAGTTCCTTAACAGCTGGAGGGCCAAGTTTGAGAACCACTGCCATATTGTAATGGGTTGGTTAGCGGCAAGTAGGCAAGTAATGGGAGGGTGAGGCAAGTAATGGGAGGGTGAGGCAAGCACGGAAAGCGGAAAGTACTGTAGGGAGTACTAATTATTTTAAGGAGGGGATGGACCTCTTCTTTGTTTTGGTGACACTGATAGCAGCATATTTCTGTTGGTAATGGGTGGCTGGGTTGGGTGCATATGCCCAAGATTTATGTGTAATTCTTGAGCTAATGATGGTGTATCGTTTTATTGGGTATGAGGTCCCAGAAGGAAACTATTGTGGTTGCTTGTTCTCTGTCCTGTAACACTTTTGTGGAAGGTGGCAGAATAGCTGGTAACCCACTGTGATTTTCAGCAAGCATTTTTCAGTGTGTTGTAGTTATTACAACCTGTGGCCTCTTTCATACTAACCTGGATCTCCTTATTGTATTTTGCATATCAGAGGTCATTGGAAGATGGTAGACAGGGGGCCAGACTGATGCTGCAGAGACATGGAATACTGTCTGTGGTGAAAGGCAGATTCCATTCATGTAAACGAGAGGCCAATTGGCCACATATTGTTGCTTCTCTGCTAGTGTAGCACATTGTCCCAATCCCATGGTCCTAAATGCTTTCACTGGAACCTTCAAATTCATTTCTAGCATGTTCTAGACCAGTGATCCCCAACCAGTAGCTCACGAGCAACATGTTGCTCTCCAACCCCTTGTATGTTGCTCCCAGTGGCCTCAAAACAGATGTCCTGCCAAACATTCTCTCCTGTAGGCTTCCAGTCCATATAGGGGTTAAGAAAAAGCCAAGAGCTCTTATTTGACATCCACATGGACTTTTTCATGCTTGTGTTGCTCTCCAACTCTTTTTTAAATTTAAATGTGGCTCACGAGCAAAAAAGGTTGGGGACCCCTGTTCTATATGAAAGTATTCCCAGCACATATTAATATATATAGATTAAGGGGCCCATTTACTGAATTCACATGAAGGGTTCGAACTTTCGAATTCGAATTTCAAATATGCAAATGAGGCAACTTCGACCATTCGATAGGCCAGTTCACCAGACTGAACCTACCAAATTGCTTTAAAATCATATGGGAAGCTCCCATAGGTGTTTTAAAGTTTTTTGTGATTGAATTAGCAAAATTCGATTGAAGGGTTAAAATCATTCGAATCATTCGATTCGAACGTTTAATCAATCGATCAAAGTATTTAAGCGATCGATCAAATTATTTAATCGAACAATCTAATTTTTCCAATTCGATCATTCGAATATTCGAATAGTGGTAAAATCCTTCGAATTCGATATTCGAAGCCTTTTACTTCCCTAACTATTCACGTGGTCGAATTTCAGATTTATTTCAATTCGAAATTCGACCAATAGTAAATCTGCTCCTAAGTTCCATGTATAAGACTTAGGGGCAGATTTACAAAAATTCAAGGGTTAAAAAACGATTGAATAAAAAAAGTTCGATCGATTGATTAAATAATTCAAATCGAAGCAATTCGGTAGGTCCAAGTTGGCGAACTGGCCTGTCGAATTTTTTTTAAAGGGGAAGTACTTTGACCATCGAATATTCGAATACAATTAAATTAGAATTATTCAAATTATTCGAATTTTTTGAATCGGTCGAATTTAAAAAATTCGATGGTCGAAGTGCCCTCATTTGCATATTTGAAATTAATTTTTTTTTAAAAAATTCAATCGAATTTCGAATCCTTCATGTGAATTTAGTAAATGGGCCCCTTAGGAGGAAGGATGTCCACGTAAACAAAGTGATTCTATCAAGAATTTTTGGAAGAGAAAATGATTGACTTCTCAAAAAAAACTCACTTACTTTTAATACAGGCAGGGGTGTAACTGCAGTATGGGCCACGCGGTTCAAGGGAAACAGAGTTTTATTTTTAAAAATAAATGCAGCCATGAGGGATTGCGGTATATACAAAGGTTGTAAGTATTAACTGATAATGGCTAGATGCATGGAAGTACCGTACAGAAATGTTAGAAAAAGTTGAATGAAACCATAAAAATATATTGTTTCTCGAACCTGTAAACGGACAAGTTATTATTATTTATTATTTAGATGTATTTCTATAGCGCCAACTTATTTTGTAGCGCTGGACTCTAATTTACAGACACATTAAACCGATCAGACCAGGCTTGTAGAGAAAACCCTTCACAGGCTGTACACTTACAGATCATGACTCATATTCTCCTCTTCCTCTGAATAAACTCAGTCCCAAGATGAAACAGTAGCCTATATTGTCTTTAATAACACTGTGCTTGTATCCCAGCCACTCCTAAATTGAATAATCCGTCACTGTTACGCACACATTGTTTTCTGCTGACTTACCAAAACCGCAAGAAAATTTCGAAAGGAAATCCTGCACGCAATATTGTTTGTGTTTGCAACAAATGATTCAACAATATAAACACAGGGGACTATGAGAGAGTGACCTGAGTGAGGGCAGGAGTCGGGACAGACAGTACAAATCTATATTTAGACTAAATGCAGCCAGTGGCTTCCAGATTATTCCTAGGAAATCTGTTTCACAGTTGTTGAATCTGGAAACAAAATTAACCTTGAGCTTCAGTCATGAAATGAAATGTATTGAAGTAATTTCCTATAGAAGACACATTATTATTATTATTATTTGCATTTGCCGCATGTGATGGCTGATTCTATTAATGCCTTTGAGAGGGGCTTAAATGATTTATTGGACAGACATAATATCAAAGGCTATTGTGATACTAAAACCTATAGTTAGTATATGAGTATATAACGTTTATGTGAGTGTATGGAGGGGTCAGTGTGTGTGTATATATGAATGTATGTATATGTATGTATATTTTTTATTTGTATAGTGCTCCTTGAGGGCAAAGCACTGTACAGCAAAAAAATAAATTAGTAGCAACAAACAAAGGGTAATTGAAATAAAAAGTAACAATAAGTGCATTATTAGAAATACAATTCACATAAATATAAAATATAATTACAATACAGATTAAGTGCTCAGTGACAAGGAAACAAAAATCTAGAGGACCCTACCTAGTACGGCTTAGAGTTTAAATTCGACTATCGAATAACCCAAGATTCGATTCGAATTTGCCAAATTCGAAAATACGAATTTGATTGTCGAAGTACTGGTCCTATAAAAAAATTAGATCTAATAATTTGGCAGATAAAACCTACCGAATTGCTATATATTCCTATGGGAAGCTCCCATAGGATTTTTACAAGTTTTTTTGATCGAATACAAAAAATTCGATTGATCGATAAAATCATTTGAATCGAACGATTGGAATGATTTTATAGATCGGTCGAATTTTTTATATTCCATTGTTCAATAATTCGAATTGCGTTAAAACCCCTCGAATTCGAATTTCGGATTCGAGGGGTTTTAACACAATTTGAATTATTGAACGATGGAATATAAAAAATTCGACCGATTAATTCAAATTTAATTCGAGGGTCGAATTCGAGGGTTAATTAACCCTCGAAATTAGACCCTTGATAAATCTGCCCCGAGTGGTAATTTTTTAATAAAATGAAAGTCAGATTGTGTACACTTTATTCTTTAAGTAAAAAAGGTTTTTGAATACTCAGTGGTGTTGTATTAAGAGGGCCATTAGAAAACCTGATATTAATGGCCTAACAGCCATGAGGATGCCGTTATACATTTTCTTCTTGCTAACAAAACTCTGGTATTACTGTTATGTTGACCTGTGCCTGATCCTAACTCTCACATCTCCCAACATGTAACCAACACGACAAGCCATTGTTTCTTATATACCTGCATGAACCTGCCCCATCTCTGAAATAAGTGCATGGTACAAGTATATAAATAAGTGACAGCAACCAGGCAGAGGGGTGGGTCATCAGTAATGTTTGGCCTGCCACTGACCCACTACCTACTAGAAACATTATTGACCAGTCCCAAACCCAACTGACCTGCACATCAATACCTGGATGTTACTTCAATGAAGTCCATGCAAAACATTTTACAAAACATAATCTGCCCCTGAGGTGCATGAAACAATTTGAATTGTTTTTTAGTAGAGTAAAAAAACAAATCTGCCTTAAGGTGGCCATACACGAAGAGATCCGCTCGTTTGGCGATGTTGCCAAATGAGCAGATCTCTCCCCGATATGCCCACCTTGAGGTGGGCGATATCGGGCTGATCCGATCGTGGGCCCTAGGGCCCAACGTTCGGATCAGTACGGGCGGTCGGATCGCGGGACCGCATCAACGAACAGATGCGGCCGCGATCTGACGGGATTTTTAATCCTGCCCGATCGACATCTGGCCGACTTTCGGCCAGATATTGAACGGAAAAGCCCGTCGGAGGGCCCCCCACACGGGCAGATAAACTGCCGACACAGTCTGTCGGCAGCTTTTATCTGCCCGTGTATGGCCACCTTTATTGGACAGCATTTTTTCTTTTAGGGATCTGGAACACTGAGCACTTCCCATTAATCTCAACAGAAAACAATCTGCAGCTGGTAATGGACATTTTTTTTAAATGTGCTGGCCTGGATAGCAGTGACCCTAGACAGATAAGATAAGCCATCCAAATAATTATAAATACAAAGATTTCCGCTCTCTGGCTGCTCACAATGGTATTCTTGAATACAAAATATCTTTCCATCTCCTTGGTCTCTCCAGTAAATATATCCAAGTCTAAGAGTTCAGTCTCCTGCACTGATGAGACTGATGCTATTTTATATCAATGGATTAGCAGAGTCCACCCTTCAAGAGCACATAGGAAATCAGGAATACTAGAAAGGACTTTTCTGAAGGTACAATGGTGCTTCAACAATTCCAAGCACTTTACTGAAAGATGAGTTTAATTGGTATGATCTTAATTAATTTAGTGTGGCTCACATGAGCCAAAAGGTTTTAAAGTAAAATATGAACATACATACAGACTACACGGATATGTTAATACTTTGTTATTTATTCAAATTGTTTTTTCATATTTTACTTTAAAAGCTTTTGGCTCATGTGAGGCACACCTACATTGGAATATTAATAACACATTATGCAAGTAGCAGCAGGGTCTTTTAGTACATCCAGTGAGCTAATATTATTAAGTACTTTTGGCAAATTAAGTAAAGGTAACAGGGCCACACACTATGATATCTCAGCCCACTAATAGAGCATAAGGGAAACATGAGGGACAACTAATGATTTTATAACATGGGAGTAATATATATATATACCAGTTAGGTACCTTGAAAAAGGTCCCGATGGGGACCGAAACGTCGGTTGGGCATACCATGCTATAATACAATATATTTTTTCTACAGAAAGACCCATGGTGCTGTTCTTTACTTTATTTTGATGTATGTATCATTAATTACATGCACATGGGCAGCTATGAAGTAGCTAACTGGGAGGTGGTGCTGTCCGATCAGTAATTTATATATACCATGTAGAATGGTGACTCAGTGGGTAGACCTTTTTCCTTGTGATACTGGGGTCCTGAGTTCAGTCACAGCAAGTGCAATATTTTTTCCCTGTGTTTGTGTTGGTTTTCTCCAGGTCCTATTGTTTCTTCCCATACTCCAAAGCAATACAAACAGGTAGATTGTCTTCTAACTAAAATGACCCGTTTGTGTGAATGTGTAGGGCCTGATCAATAATGTACTGATGTAAATGTTGTTTAATCTCTGTAAAGCGTTGGGGAAATGCACCAGCTCTACTTAAATAAGAGGAAGTAAAAATGTGTAATTTTATCTCCAGTTACTTGAATGAATGGGGTGGTTATCAAACTGGGTGCCGCATACAGTATCTACCAGCAAGCCTTAAAGGTGACCTGTCACATAGCTATAAAAAGCTGTATAATAAAAGTCCTAATAAAAGTCAAATTAAACATGACACCCAAATTCTTTTTTTTATTAAAACATCAATACCTGGCATATTGTCGGCCCCACCTCTATGCCTAAATATGTAGCCAGTACATGGATATATGTATCAGGTTCCTATATTCTGGTGCTTATACAAGAATTCAATAGGATGCAACATTTGTATCGATAAAATTGTCCACATGGCTGCTGCCTGCTTGCTGTGATTGTGAAATCTGAAACTGAATGAAACAAGATTTAAATAATGTGTATATAAAGTTTATTGTGCTTGGCTAACATAATAGAAAATAATTATGAATTATTTGTTAGGGTGACATGTCCCCTTTAAAAATAAGATTGTCTGCCAAATTATTTCATATTTCTCTCACTCCACTCCACTTCACGCCTTTTCTTTTCTAGTTTGGTCCATTATTTTATTACTTATTATTCTTTCCCTGTCCAAATATATATCTCTTTCTATAGACTTTTTATTCCATCGCTTTCTTTAATGACCTTTTCTCCTTTCTGCTTACAGCTTTCTTTCCTTTCTGTTTCACTAGATTCCTTCCATATCACACACAACATTTCTTTTCTCATTGAATTTGCATTTTCTGTTAACTCTTTTTCTTTCACCACTTCTGTCTTTTCTACATCTCCCATTTTACCGATCCTATCTAATTTGAATGGCTTTTTGATTTTCATACCATAATTACTTTCTTTAAAGTTGAATTGTCATGCATAAAACTTTAAAAGATAATGAGTGGTTTTAAAACAAAAGTAAGTGGCAGGCCACCTTGCATGACCCTGCTCAAATATTACCCCTTGAGGGCTTATGTGCAAAGTAACTCTGCCTGCTGTTTAAGGGCTAGGGCAGACGGGGAGATTCGGGGGCATTTTGTCGCCTGGCGACTTCTCGCCGCGACTTGTAGCCCCCGAACCTCCCCGAATAGCCAAGTCCTGGGGCGCACCGGCGTTACTTGAAAACGCCGGCGCCTATTCAGACGGAGCGGCGTGATTTTTGAAATCGCTCCAAATTGCCTCGCGAGTCAATTTGGAGCGATTTCAAAAATCGTGCCGCTCCGTCTGAATAGGCGCCGGCGTTTTCAAGCAACGCCGGTGCGCCCTAGGACTTGGCTATTCGGGGAGGTTCGGGGGCTACAAGTCGTGGCGAGAAGTCGCCAGGCGACAAAATGCCCCCGAATCTCCCCGTCTGGCCTTAGCCTTAAGGATAGTTCCAAAGCTTTACTGTTTCCAAGTATATATACAATCACTGTTTGGTAAAAGCTAATGTAAATGAATAAGAATTTTCCAGCAACTGAGATGGTAGGTGGTGGATTTTCTGTATAATTATTAAAACTCAGTCAAATACTGATTTAGAGAAAGACTGTAAATTATGAAGCCAGTAGGAAATGAATAAAAAAAAAAAGAGAGGAACATAATATATTGTTGAAAGCATGTACTCTTTTATGAACTCATTATATTCTGCTATGTATCGCCAAGATCTTTTATGTTGTGGGCATATCTCAAATGGGAACATTTAGTGCAAAGTACCTGTAATTAGCCATTGTGTTATCAAAATGCTTTGCTTTGGGTCCCACCAGTAGAACATAATCTAGTGAGCAAGTGAAGTGACAGGCGGCACAATGGTAGATATTCTGTCAGCAGCTTCCAGAACACAAGAGATGCCAAGGAAATGATGTGCCGCCTACTCACACCTTCCAATATCCTACATAATCGCTATAACATCTGAAGGACATGTAGACATATCTGTTCATAAATAGCAGTCAGGGCTGCAGTTATGCAATCTGACATACAGTACTGTAGGTAAGAATGCATTGCAGAAACAAGTTATCAGTCCTAAAGTTACTTGCTCAGTGCTTGAACCACATAAATTATTGAAATAATGTCAGTTAGGTAGCACTGAAAAGGAATTCAAGTTTGAAACATGACTTTTGGCATGATTGCTTTAATGGCACAGTGCTTAATTCATAGCAAGTATTTGTATTGTTGAAGGTAATTATAACATGACATTAATTGGTTTAGTCAGAACTGGCCTAGTTTAAGCAGGGTTATATAAGTTCAGCTAAATGAATGATAGTGCTTGACAAGACTTCTGCTTGTGTTGGTATTTTGTGACCCAAAGCAGGATTTATCAGTTCCTTGTGGATAGATGGAGCAAAGCTTTGTGTGTTGTGCAGGAAGACATAGAACTTACTGACTGAATCTTTTCTTCTGTCTGGTTCTGGCACTTGGCCTTAGCAATCTTTTCATTCACTGCCAGCTCTTTGAAGGTACAAGGCTTTTATATGCCATGGTTTGTACTGATCTCTCATCCTGCAGTATAGTAACCTAGAAAAGCATTTTCTAAATCTAATGACTAATGGACATTTGTACACACACAAACAGAAATTCTAGAAAGCTCTAAAACAAACATTTAAACATTGCTTCCCGAATTGCAAATAAGGTTGTAAAAAACATTAAGACCAACAAATGCCTGTATGTGCATCCATCAGGGGCCCAACAAATATGTCCTGAATTGTTTGTGCCTTACTGCACACTTGTGGGCAAATTTACGGAATTCACATGAAATGATCGAAGTTCGATCGGATTCGTTCGAATACCGATCGTACAAATTTTTTCGTGAAATTGGATTAGCAAATTTGGCCTCTTCGATCATTGAATATCGAATAGATTGAATAGATCGAATGATCGGATATTCGATAATTCGATCATTCGATGATCGAAGGAATCAAAATTTTAAAGTTATTTGACTACTTCGCCAGATTGAACCTACTGAATTGTAATAGAAGCCTATGGGAAGCTCCCCATAGGCTTCTGAGGCTAAGTCCTGCTCGAATACCATTCGTACAATCGGAGTGTTCGATCGTTCAAATCGTATGAATTTTTCGGACGCTCGAAAGAAATTTCACGAAATCGAGCGATGAATTCATTGAGAAATCGGATATTGAGCATAATGATAGCCTAAAACAATTCGATAAGCATTCGATGGTCGAATGCTTATCAAATTTGGTCGAATTTATTTTGGGGAATAATAGTAAATTTGCCCCTCGGAATCTATATAGGAAGCAAATCCTACTAAGGTGAATGTATACAGAAACTAGAGATATTGTGTCTATAAGGCTCTAAAGAGACCAGAAAGAATTTCAGGCATCAAAATCAATAACAAGGATAGATTAGGTGGGGTAAGTGGAACACTTTCCATTTGGAGCAACATTGTTAGTGAAGTACTGCAGGGCTCTGTTCTTGGTCCACTGTTTTTAATTTGATTATTAATAACCTTGATGCTAACATTGTAAGTTTTGTGTCTATTTTTGCAAAACTGTGCAAAAAAAATTAGCTGGACAAAATAGGAGAACTGAGCATCAAATGGTAATTTTCATGGAAAAGTTTGATGCCTTGTGCAATGGCCTTTAAACGAGATAAAAACTTTATGTGCTGTAATCTTCAGTTTTTTTAATTTTTCTGAACCATGACTAACATGGTACACCATTTACTACTATTAGTTTATACACTAAATGATAATATATTGGAGGCCTTCTTACTTGAAAAGGATTTGGGGATTTGTGTGAATAACAAACTGTGTAACTGTAAGCAGTGTCTCTAAGTGGTTACTAAAGCCAATAAATTGCTGTCTTCCCTAAAAAAGTGCTTAATGCAATGCAGTTTTAGGCCCCAGTCCTTAAAGTGATACTGAGACTACAAATTATTATAAATGCACATTATGTTTCCTCCAAGTCATGTTTACTGTTTTTCACTGGTATGTATGCTTTAGAAGATTGTCACTTGTAATTGTTACTGCTGCACAAATGTGGCAACCCTCTCTCAGTTCAGTATTCATGAGTTGATAAACTGAACTGAATGGAAGAATTAAACTATGATGAAAAACTATCAAGGTTTAGGTTGGTTTCCCTGGAGATAAGGTGCTTGCATGGGGGCATGATTACTCTTTACAAATATATAAATACATTAGAGGACATTGTAGACAAATAGTGGGGGATATGTTTTCACAAATAATCTAGTGTTTGAGAGGAAAAATTCTCACAGGTTTTGTTGATGGGTTTTTTTGGGCATGTGAGTTTTTATCTCTGCCTGGAAAAATACTAAATAGGCTTCTAAGGTTAGTTAGATCTTAAAGTGTCACTATACTTTTGGTTGTTAAAGGAAATGATAGGAATGTGCAGTTATTTTTCACCTGCTTTTCATATCTTCACTATGTATTGTAGGTTGTACAGGCTCAGTTTGTAATTTCTGCCTTGCCTAAAACACAGTTTTTCTCAGACTCTTGTCCTTATCACATCCCATAAATACACTGTAGTGTCATGCCATGTTGATTTTCATTACTGGAAGTCAGACAAAAGTATTCCGTAATGGACTTAGTTGACTGTTACATATACCTAACAAAGGTTTGGAGTGTAGAGTACAGATCACTCTTTATTTTGATGATAGGATTGGTTTAAATAGACATTTTAAAAATACTTGCTGCCCTGTTAGAATCATTTAAGGGTTACTGTTATGGTTGGCTGGAAAGAACATTTTATTTAACAGAAGGAAAACTATAATGAAGATTATGGGTCTTTGTTAGCCAGCAGCCCCCGTCCTCTTCCCCGACCTTAGTTGCTTGACATATATAAACATGCAGCTGTAGCACTGATTTTTGTGGTGTCGTTAACTATTAATATATAGATTTGCCAAAGGTAAAGAAAAAAAATGACATCATCCACACAGGCCTTTGTAGCTGAAAGCATTAGCAGATGTTTCCCATTTAAAGGCAAAAATACAAAAAAAGGGCAAAATATCCTCCTGATCCTTGAACCATTTTATGGAGATAATATAGCTGGTACTCTTGATTTTTTTTTTTTAAACCAAAGCCTAACATTTGTGTAACTGAGATAATCTGGCATTGGACAAGAACTGATACACTGGTATAATATATATATACTATAAATATATTCTTAACCCAAAAATGTCAATGAGATAAATGTACTCTTCTTTTGCAATTTACATACACTTTGGGGCTGATTTACAAAATTCACATGTATTCATGTGAATAAAATGGAATATTTGATCGTAGGATCTATTCGATTGGTCGAATATGCAAATTAGGCATATTCGATCATCGAATAGTGAATGATCGAAAGATCGAATAGATTCGAATGATCGAATATTCAATCATTCGATCAGCGAAGGATTTAAAATTTTTTAATTATTCGATTGCCTACTTCGCCAGATTGGACCTACCGAATTGTAATAGAAGCCTATGGGTGTACTCCCATAGGCTTCGATATCCTCATCGAATGTTCGAAGATCGAATAAAAGGGTAGTCTAAAACTATTCGATTAACATTCGAAAATCGAATGCTAATCGAGTATCGAGGGAATTCTAATTTTTTTTTGGGGAATAATAGTAAATTTGCCCTTTTCTGTTTTTAGCAATTTCTGAGATATTTGTCATTTATGAGTGTTTTATTCCAGGATTTTGGCTCAAAAGCTTCTTATGAAGTGACCAAACTGCCTATGGACTTTTTATGTACATCCTATATAGTCAGTTAACCCTACTGACTTTCTATCAGACAGAGCTGGTTAGTATCTATAAGGCTCACAAAATTGTAAGCGTTATGTGAGTAAAAGGCTGTAGCAATAACATTAATTGTATGGCTTAATGTGCAACTCCATGATGGGAATACTGGCTTTTTTGTAGAATTTTAAGTAGGTCCTATGGTTTATATATAAATAGTTAAAAGTGAGGAAATATACACAGCAAGGAATGTTTTCTAAAAAAGTGTCATGATGCGCTCCCTACCTGCCCGGCGGGGTCTCGTTGCGCTCCCTACCTTCCCGGCGTGGCGGATCCAAGATGGCGGCGCCCAGGACTCCACGTGGGCGCAAGGACGCCGGCGCCGGAGCGCCGGCGCGGTGACGTCACACGCTTGGCGCCAAATTCAAACTTAAAAGGACGCCGAGACCCAGGTTCAATGCCCGAGTATAGCTCAATATACTTATTGTGTTCCTGGGTCTCTCTACCTTGCCTGATACTCCTTTTGTTGATCTCTTGCCTGTTCCTGACCTTGAACCTTGCTGCCTGCCTGATTGAACCTGTTTGCCTGGACTTGACCTCTCTTTTGGATTCCCCTGTATTGTACTTCGCCTGGACTCGCTGGAAAGGACTTCCTCCTTGATCCTGACTACACCCCCTCGTGGGAGCCGGAGGCCCCCGCTGACAAAAAGGTACTAAACAGCCTGAAACTTATTTAATTGATTTTGTCTGAAAGTAAATGAAAAGGATAATAAGGCAGGGGGAATGAGAAGTTTGGGATGATGGGCAGGAAGCAGTCTGTAGAATGTAATATAACCACTGTTATTACACACAAACACACACACACACACAGATTTTGATGTCCCAGATCATTGTATTTTGTTGGGCAGCAATAACCTTTACAGGTTTCTACTACTATAGAGCAGTGCTTGTCTCTGATAAAGGACCAACCTTTGTTAAGACTGTTAATAACATGATTTGGAAGGCTAACCTTTGGTAAGGTCCAGTTTAATAGAACAGATATAAGTAATCATTGCTGTTATCACTCACAAAAGCTGGCCATAGATGCAAAGATCCGCTTGTTTGGTGACATGGCCAAATTTATCTCTATCTATCTGTAACTTTCTAACATGAAGGGGCCCTGGTGATCCGAAAGCTTGCAATGTATTTGTATTGTTAGCCATTATAGGTATTACTTCTGCCACTGGCTAATATGGTACCACAACCCCATAATACCTAATATGTCAACAAAGAGAAATACATAAATCATTTCATGTATTCACTTTGCTTTACACAGACAGAAAACTGTAATGTTCTTGTATGATCTTGTTTTGTCCATTGTTTGCAATTTCTTTGCACTATTACCACATATAACAATTCTATAGGCGCCATCTAGTTGTCTGCTGTGGCATAACTTTTTAAAGGATAATAGTCTGAATGTCAGCCTCCAAAACAGTTTCTGTCTGTTCAGTGCAGTAGATCAGAGAAAACCGGGACATTTCATTAACAAACGACTACGGGTTGAACTGTTAAAATAGTGACTGTTCATCAGAAAACGGGACAGTTGAGAGGTATGCCCCTGCTAGGGTTGCCACTTTTTCTTTAAAATAAAATACTGGCCTTCCTATATATTTAGCTTTTTTTGCTATTAAGATCAACCATCAAAAATACCGGTCACGCTGGCCATTCCAAAAGATAATATCATCTGAGAGAATGAAAACACAGTACTGTAATGTCACTACTCATTCTAGCAACACAGGTAGGGTTGCCACCTAACCCCTTTAAATGAGAAGAAAAGGCTAAAATTAAGTAAGCTTGATCAGGAAGTTCTATATAAATACACCCAGTGGCGTATCTCCAGGGGTGCAGGGGGTGCAATTGCACCAGGGCCCCCATCCCCTTGGGGCCCATCGTAGTCACAATAATGGTTAAAGCAGGCTGTTATCTAGGGGGAAATTTTATAGCACACGCTATCAACACTCCAGCATGGGATTTATAGAGGTAAGGGCCCGACAGGGGGGACCAGGTGCCCATCCTGTACTGGGGCCCACCAGGGAGTAGTTACAGCACTGAATACACCAGTAAACCCTCAAGGTAAAGCTGCTTTGAGTCCTCTTTCAAAAGAAACACCACATTTCTTTCTTTCTTGTGTACAAATGGGCTTCTGTATCAGACATCCTGTTTTCTGCTTAAAGGAAAACTATAACCCAAAAATGAATACTTGAGCAACAGGTAGTTTATATCAAATTAAGTGGCATATTAAAGAATCTTACCAAACTGGAATATATATTTAAGTAAATATTTCCCTTTTACATCTCTTGCCTTGAACCACCATTTCATGATGGTCTGTGTGTTGCCTGTAACTGTAACAGGAAGAAGTGTGGAAGCAAAAGACACAACTCTGTCTGTTAATTGGCTCGTGTGACCTAACTTTATAGTTTGTTTGGTATGTTTGTGTGCACCGTTGAATCCTAGGATCCCAGGAGCCTGTCTTTATTTTTTTTAAATGTCAATTTTCTATTTATGATTACCCAATGGCACCTGCTAATAAAAAAGTATATTGAAATGAAAATGGTTTATTTACATGAAGCAGGGTTTTACATATCAGTTGTTTTATGCAATATCTTTTTCTAGAGACCTACATTTTCCGGGGGTATAGTTTTCCTTTAAACCTCCAGGGCTAGGGCTTGAGCATGCTCAGTCTGCTCCTCTCTCCCTCCCTCCTCCCTTTTCCCTCCTCCCCCACCCCCAGCTGTAATCTGAGCCCACAGCTATGAGTGATCAAGGAGAGACTCAGGCAGGAAGTGATGTCACAACAAGCTAATATGGCAGCTGCTATCCTGAATAAACAGAGAGAGTTTCTAGAGCGGTTTACAACAAACTCATATGGAATCTACAGCCTGCATGGCTAATTAGCAATTCCTTTAGCTGCATGCTGCATGGCTGCACATAAATCAGTTCAGTCTGCACCTAAATTAATTGTTAATTAGCCATGCAGGCTGTGGATTCCATATGTGTTCAGTTTTAAATGGGTGAGGTGGCAACCCTAAATGCAGGGGTTAATTAAAGGGGATCACTGGGTGTTCTAGTTCACAAATACATTATTACATGGGTGCAGTTAACAGACATTTGCCAACAATAGCAAGCACTGCTGTTTTATGTGAATCTTTCGCAAAAATGTTCTGGTTACTTGTGTAGGGACCATAGAGCCTATGATTAAGTACCAGGGGGTACGAAACGCGTAAGGCAGAGCATTTTTTATCTATATATAATGAATAAATATTGAAGTTTTTAATACTTGAATTGGATGTCTTTGGAGTAAAACCTTTTTTGAAATTTTTAGGGACCCATAGAGTTACCATTCCGCTATGGCTTTAAAATACCTACTCTTCCTTGTTCTCTGGTTGCTGGGCAAAAGCCCTTGTATCTACTTTTGCTTATTAGTATAATGTGTACAGTATATGCTTGGCCCATACTGATGACAAGTTCCTGGTCAGATGGTGGGGCTTCCTTTCTCCTGTCACTCCAAGAAGGAATGGATGCACTGGGGAACTGGAGATTAGGCCCCAGTAAAGGGAAGGCCTTGGTAAAGTCGGAGATACAGGGACCTTGTGAATGAGGAGTAGTCAGGACAGGGTAGTTCTCTGTAACAGCACTTCCTAGGAAAGTGAGATAAATAGAACTAGTGAGCAAGAGCAGCTTGGCTCCAAATAGGAGGGATAGCAGGGGGTAGCTCTCTGTTCAGAAAAGACTGGATTGTAGTGTAGGGATCACAGTCTGATAGGGATTTAGGTTAAGTGATTTCCCTGATCCAACATGTGGGAATCCAGGTCATGGTACAGAGATCCTGAGGATGCATCTATCCATGTGGTACACTATCTCCAAAGGAATGTAATAAAGTGCTGGCTCTGAAATTCTATGATGTACCTGACATGTATGTGATATCCTCAGAGGATTGTGAGTATCCAAACCCTGATTTGCTCTAATAAAGTCTGTTGCTGTTAGTTTTGTTCAAGAACCTTCTGGCATTCAATTCTTTTGTTTAGTCACGCAGCACAAGTGAGGTATAGTTGCACAACACCATTCCTTCATTCTTTCAAGTAGCAGAATGGGTCAAATGTAAACTATGCTCTGCCTGATTCCTAGCCGGGCAAGGTCTAGCCTAGTAACTTTCTGTTGCATGATCAGGAAGGAATTATTGGGGCTGAATTTAGGGGGATTCGAGCCCCAGGTAATACAGAAAGCAATGGCCTCAAACTAATTAAGTTTTGGGGTTGGTTATGCCAGTGGAAAACAGTGTACAGGGAAGCAGGCCCAGAGCACCGTACATTCAATTTTCTTGCAGGAGCACTAGCTCCGAACGGCTAGTGCTCCGTAATTAAGCGCATGCACGCTATCTTTTAAGAGGGAGAGGGTGACGGAGGACAAATTTGCCTCAGGGCTAATCTGGCCCTACAGGGAAGGATGGATTCCACTAAATATGAGTACATTTTGGATGCCAATGTGAAACAGACTAAAACAACAATCCTGAACCAAAAAGCCATTATGAGCTACTTAAAGAAAAGCAAGCTGAAGGTTTTGTAATGGCCATCTCAGTCCCCTGGCTTAAACATCATTGAAAATCTGTGAGTAGCTCTTAAACTTGCAACTTTGTTCCTATGTTTTACGGTTTGTAAAATAAAATGTAACTGTGCAATGCCTTCCACAAACACAGTGGTTCCTACTGTAGTTGTACAAAATGAACTAAACATGTCATTAGGCAAGGGGTAGCCAAACTTTTGCTTTTAAGTGTATATATGAAAAGCTAAGTGCCCTTTTTTAATGTAGTCTGCCAGCCCTGGTAAGGACATCTGATGGGCTAGTATGCATTATCAATAATGAAAGTATGTTTTCTTTGTGTATCTGTCGGCGTGTGCTAACAATACTGGAAACTCTGGAGCAAACTGAACAAAGCATCACAGAGTGCCGTGTGGAAAAAAGAAGATAAAAAAAGAAGATAAAAGCACAAAGCTGACTTCTGGCCCTTCACCTTCTTTTAAAAAGAACTTTCAGCTTTTGGTGTGATTCTGTAGTTTTGCAACTGCCAGGGGCCCTGTAACGTCTGCTATCAGGCCAGTATAATATTAAGACATCAGTAAGCTTTTCATATTTCTAAAAAAATACTCCAAAATCCAATAAATACATGTATTATACCTTTATCATCAGTGTTCATATAATCATTCATTACTCCATAGACATTCACTCCATGCACCATTTTTGGAATAGTTTCTGTCCATTTATAGGTTTTCCTAGAGGCAAACATCAAGAGCAAATTACTTTGCTTCTTCATTATCTCCTGTAATTGCTTGGTGGGACATCGCTGCAGAGGTGCAGTTATTCTCTAATTGATATGAATCCATTCTGTGTCCCAAAATCGAGGCCATCCGCACCTGGGAGAAAAACGTGTCTGGGTGGCAGGAGGTGCAGAGAGTGACATTTGGGCTCTGGTCCATAGTCGTATCATCCTGAATGTTCTGTGGCAGGATACCCCCATGTTCAAGAAGAATTGTAAAGCAAAAAAAAAAGTGGCGATGATATACACCAAATATACATACACCTGTAACCTATAGGGTCTCATTTAGCTATATCCTAAAAACTTTTTTTTCCCTTTTGTTTCAATTTAAGTCACACAAATGATTAAGGTTGAAACAATTTGCCTTTGTTGAAAAGTGGCAGAATTTGTTCCACTTACTAATGCATGTTTCAGTTAGTAGTAGTCCTGAAACTGCTGCAATAGAAATATTTTCAATCTCCAGTCCTTTCTAATATCCTTACTAGGGATACACCGAATACAGGATTCGGTTTGGTATTCGGCCATTTTCAGCCGAACCGAATCCTTAAAATCATGCGACTTTTCGTCACAAAACAAGGAAGTGCGCGCCTCTCTTTTAGCTTCACCCTTGCTAATTTGCATATGCGAATTGGGGTTCGGATTTGGTTTGGTATCCGGCCAAATCTTTCACAGCAGATTCCGGAGTTCAGCCGAATCCAAAGTAGTGGATTCGGTGCATCCCTAATCCTTACCCCTAAAAAAAGATTCATCTTTAATGTATGTACACCATAGCAGTTGTAGAATATCTGAATATTTAGGGGAACAAATTGTTCACCCTAATCTCATCCTGTATTGCCTTAAGGCTTAAATTCAAGGAAATCTAAGATGGCAGGTATTTGCTTCAAATGTCACCCAGGACATAAGCTGTATATACCTGCATATCCATTGCTCCTCAATGGAGCAGCATCAGATTAAAGGAAAAGGTAATGCTGGGTACACTTGGTGGTGCCAAACGTTAGACACCCCCAAGTGATTATAGCGACGTACCTCAAACCCAGGGCCGGTGCTCCTGTGAGGAGAAATCTGCACCAGACCAGGTTATAGAAGCGAGCACCACGCAGTAGGGATGTCGTGGACTGTTCGCCGGCGAACTTGTTCGCATGAACATCGATTGTTCGCGCTCGCCGAATGTTCGCGAACGTCGCGCGACGTTCGCCATTTT
>CM044434.1:121835629-121874880 GCA_024363595.1 Xenopus borealis | reverse complement strand
CAGTTGCACCTAAATACCACGGTAGTGATTCATGTCATGACTTTATCTCCTTGTGTTCCAGGGAGAAAAGAATTATAAGTATTCAGTGTTCTACAGCTACCGCCTTTAAGTAACTCCGCACGTTGCGATATGGCGGTGGGCTATGGAAGTCCATATGGTATAAATGGTATTCTCCCAATTCCTTTAGTGTGGCTTTTCGTGCTTAAATGGTGCAAAATGTGAGACAGTCAAAGGACAAATATCTCATACTCACGACCTTCCCTTCTTATTGGCAAGTGAAAAATGCAGTCCCGATATGAGATGTACGTCCATTTTGGAGTCTTAAATGCTTTCACATATCATCGCCGTTAGTTGTTTGTATGTGGCAAATGTTGCTTGTCATCCGTGGAGAGGGGCCCCGTCTCCCAAGGATCGCCGGAAAACCTCAACCTCTTACTGATCTGACACAGAAACGGAGCTGTGAGGCCAGAGAGAAAGGGGCTAAGAAAAACTGTTAGATGTTTTTCTTGCTGTAAGGAACTGTTACAGGCTGGGATCAGTATTCTAATATAATGTAGGTGTTGTGGTACACGAGTGTGTATTCTATTGCTAGAGAGAGCAAATTGTTTATATTGGTCAAGGAGAAAAGAGGACTTACCTGGAATAAGGTATGATTCAATAATAGCAATTTCTCCGTTTAGAGATGGCAATGTTTCCAGGTTTGTTTGGATGCTTCGTTAAGTTACTTCTCTCAAATTTTCATGTCACATTATCTCTGACTTGTTTTTGGTTAAATGTGATAAAAGTGAACTTGTACAGGTCAGTAAACAAATACTCTATATAGATATGTCAATTTGTGCACTTCTGTTCTTGGGCTTGATAACAATAATTTCACTCCAGTTTAAAGCATCTATATTGCGTTTGATGGAATAAAGAATAGCAGCCATACTGGAGTCATTCACAATTTTAAATCCATTTGTTAGATCCACCAGATACTGGATAGAGGTGCTGGGGTAAAAGTTTTTTTCTTCGACTGAGCAAGGTGAATCACAAAAGCTCAATATATAATTAAATGGAATATTTATGTTGTAATGTTTTTCAGAGATGTCCAAAATATGTTTAATAGGCTCTGTATAGTAATTGTTATATATGAGATACCCTGGATCAAACAAGTCAACAAGTACAACTTCTTCTGTGCTCATTTCTTTAATCTTTCTAAGAAATAAAAATACAACACAGTTGTGGAATCAAAAAAAGAGGAAAAGTGTGTATCTTTGTCATCTTGCCAATACATGGTGACAATGGCAAGCCCAAAAGAGCAGAATCCAATCCTTGGGAATTCCCAATCATTGGAGCACACCAAACTGGCTGATCCAAGGACTTGGGGGGGGGGGGGCATTCATACAGTGGGCCTACAGAGACCCATCAGATAAAGGCTACACTCAAGGCTGCAAAGTCAGGTGATAGACCTCACCAAATAGGATTTTCAAAGAGTGAATTATTTGCAATATACACATTGTAATTTAGTAATAAAAACGACACTATAAAAAGGGCTTGACCAATCTGCAGCAAATAGGTTTCTGAGAAAGCAAACATTTACTATGTTAAAGATCTGTCTGAAACAGTACCTTTATGACCCAGATATTGTCAAGGTGCCTACATATCATTAAAAAAACATTGTCCTTGTTTCAATAGTCCTGGTTTCTTAATTCTGACTAAAGATCCAGGCTGAAAGTGCACTTCTCTTGCACCACATTTTCTGTCAGTATAAGCTGTTTGGCTTGTTGACGTATGACAATGTCAGCAGTAGATGAGTTTGTAGGAACAGTATTTGGGGGAAGTTTGAAGTCTGCAACATGTAACTTAGTGCGCATCTGTCTGTCATGTAATAATTCAGCTGGTGATGCTTGGGTTGTTGCATGGCATGTTGCTCTGTAGTTATGGAGGAACTGTGTTGTAAATACTTTCTAAGATTTGCTGTCTGTAGTGCTTCTTTCAGACTTCTGTTGAATCGCTCAATTTCTCCATTTGCTTGTGGGTAATACACCGAAGATTTCTTATGCACAATATTCCTCTCTCTCAGAAAGGATTCCAACTGTGGTCCATTGTCTGATATTAACTCCTTTGGATTACCTGAAGACTGCTGAAGACTGTAGACAGAAATGTTATTACTGAAGCTGATGTTATATGAGAAACAAAGAGTTATAGCAAATCTGCAGTCTATAGGAGCATCTGCAAAAGGACTCACAATATCAATAGCAAGTTTTTCCCATGCTGAATCACTGCTCGTGGTGCCATTGTCCATTTCTCTCTATGTACAGTATGTATTTGGTGTGTCAGTGCCCTCTGCTTCTTACTATATAATTTTCTTTATAGTGCTTGTGGAGCCTTCTCTATATTCTTGGGAAATCAGTGCCTACTGCCCCTTTGTATGTCTTTTAAGTACCTCACAGTCTCTGCATGTAATGTACTTTAAGTGCCAGAATCTTTTTCCCCATAATGTGCTTAATGGTGCTTTGCGCGAATGCAATATACCTTTTGCGAACCCATAAACTGTTTAGCATCCACTTCTGCCAGCGGAAGGCCATTTGCGTATTTCATACTTTGCGCTAATGCGCTGTCAATGCAATAAAACTTCTTACTGAAAATGTTTGCTCCAAAAGATTACGACACCTTCAAGCACTTAAAGGGCAAGGAAAGTGTAAAATAGAATAAGGCTAGAAATGCTGTATTTTGTATACTAAACATAAACATGAACTTACTGCACCACAAGCCTAATCAAACAAATGATTTATGCTTTCAAAGTTGGCCACAGGGGGCTGTCATCTTGTTACTTTGTTATACATCTTTGCCTGGCACTGCACATGCTCAGTATGGTCTGTGCTGCTTACTGATCGTCATAAACAGGGCCGGATTTACCCTTTCTGCCCCCCTAGGCTCAGCTACAGTGTTTTTCTGGAAGCTAATCTATTTAGATGATATTTCTCAGCAGACAGTCAGCACAGCATTATAATTATATATATATATATATATATATATATATCACATTATTTGTGGTTTCCGAGTTATATTTTTATTCAGCAGCTCTTCAATTTGTAATTTCAGTAATCTGTTACTAGGGTCCGAATTAGCCTAGCAACCATGTACTGATTTGAATATGAGATTGGAATATGAATATGAGAGGACTGATTAGAAAGATGAGGAATAAAAAGTAGCAATAACAATACATTTGTAGCTTTACAAAGCATTTGTTTTTAGATGGGGTCAGTGACTCCCATTTGAAAGTGAAGAAGAATCCAAAGAAAAAGGCAAATATATTAAATACTATAAAAAATAAAAAATGAAAACCAATTCAAAAGTTGATTAGAACTGCATATTCCATAAGATACTAAAAGTTAATTCAAAGGTGAACCACCCCTTTAAGTGTAATTCAGAGAGAGGGGCAGAGAGTGCAGAGAGACAGAGTGCAGAGAGAGTGACAGACTCACAGAGAGTTCAGAGAGAGAGAGAGACAAAGAGAGGGACAGAGAGAGAGAGAGAAAAAAACTCACAGAAAGTGCAGAGAGAGAGACAAAGAGAGGGACAGAGAGAGAAAGACTCACAGAAAGTACAGAGAGAGAGACAGAGAGAGGGACAGTGAGACTCACAGAAAGTGCAGAGAGAGAGGGACAGAGAGAGACTCACAGAAAGTGCAAAGAGAGCAACAGAGAGAGAGAGACTGACAGAAAGTGCAGATAAAGAGAGACAGAGAGAGGGCCAGAGAGAGAGACTTACAGAAAGTGCAGAGAAAGAGAGACAGATATAGGGACAGAGAGAGAGACTCACAGAAAGTGCAGAGAGGGGGACAGATAGAGAGACTCACAGAAAATGCAGAGAGAGGTACAGAGAGATAGTGAAAGACACAGAAAGTGCAGAGAGAGAGAAAGAGACTCACAAAGGGAGGTCTTCTACTTCAGTGACGTCCACGATCTCTCCTCCCTGTTCCCCCTGATGACAGCCTTGCCTGCACACACAGCACAGCAGCAAGGAGTGGGGGGGCGGAACCACAGTGGAAGAGTGGATGGAGCCGCGGTCCTAGAGCCCGCAGATGCTTTGATTATGGAAGATGTTAGGGGCGCCTGTTTGTCGCCCCTAATCATCTTGCCGCCCTAAGCCCGGGCCTAGGGGGCCTCTCCCTAAATCCGGGCATGGTCATAAATGATCAAAAAACAAAGCTGCTTGAGTTCTGCATGGCTGGTAAATAAGGCAGGGGCTCCCCCTACTGTTCATAAGTGATTGTTTCCCTGCCAGAAGCACTAAATGAAGGGAGAATTTCACTGCATACAGTCAGGTTTCTTACAAAAAAAGTATATTGGAGATAGATTTCTTTTTCATTAAAGAAAGTAAAAATGGGATTTTATTTCTTTGCCTTTCCTTGCCCTTTAAGAGTGCGCAATTATAATCCGCAATTCGCAATAACGATTTGAAATGCAATAACTGTTTAAGGAACAATATTACATGTGGATTTTAACTCTTATTGGTGCGCAATGTTTTTCTCTTTGCGACTTTAATTACATTCCCCCTTAATGTTTTACTTACAAGATGACGCTGCTCCCATATTGGACCCGGTAGTGATGTTCTGCAGGAAAAAATAGATTTCCATTAAACACTGAGCTAATGGGAAAGGAATTTACATACAATTTTAAGATAAAGCGCATGAGACTTACAAATAAATGTTATTCTTATCTGTATAGAAAATAGAATAAAAAGGAAATTTAATGAGTTTAGCACTTAATATTTCCTATATAATACAGAGAAAGGCAGAGATCTATTTTACTCTAAACTTGAGCTTTGCATCACTCCCATAAGGTACTGGGCTTCAGTTTATAGAATACTATGGGGCTGATTTACTAAACTCACGTGAAGGATTCGAAGTTCGAACAAATTTGATCGAATTTCAAATGTAGGATTTTTTCGTTTGGTAGAATATGTTAATTTTGGCATAATCGATCATTGAATAGGGAATGGTCGAATGATCGAATAAATTCGAATAGAGTCGAATGAACGAATATTCGATCATTCGACCAGCGAAGGATTTTCATTTATTCGATTGCCTACTTCGGCAGATTGGACCTATCGAATTGCAATAGAAGCCTATGGCAGCACTCCCATAGGCTTCTGAGACTAAGTCCTGATCGAATAGGATTCGTACGATTGAAGTCTTCGATTGTTCGAATCATTTGAATGATCGAATGATTTATTCGTTCAGTCGAATGATTTATTCAACGGATCGAATAGATTTGTATTTGATCGTCGAATGATAGGTAGCCTAGAACTATTCGATTAACATTCGAAAATCGAATGCTAATCGAATATCAAGTAGAAATTAATTTTTTGGGGGGAATAATAGTAAATTTGCCCCTTAGTATTTACTTATATACTTATATTATACTGTGGGAATAAACACTTATCACAATAGGACAAAACCAACTGTCAAATCCCTAGGGGTGAAGTTATCTCTCTTATATGGGATCCTGCTGTTACCCCCCAACTGTCCCCATGGCACATGCCTCTGCTGCCCACCCCTAGTTCCACACTTTGATAAAGGGAGCATTTATTTGGCTACAATGTTTGTAGATAAGAGCAGAGCAGATACTCGAGGGCTGAGGGGTAAAACTCTAAGGAGCCTGTTGATATTGGGAACAAAAACTAAGAACCTTATAGTGTGGTACAGGGGTCCCCAAATGTTTCCTACAGTAGAAAATCTGTATATGTGCTGGCAGCCCTGCATAACTGCCAAATCCTGGGTCTGTATCTCCCAAACAATGTAATTCTGACACGTTTATGTCTGTTGGAAACTAAAATTATACTGACACAAAAAATTTTCTTTTCAAAATATCAATCTACATTATAAGTTACATACAGGTCATCTGAATCAGTTAGAGTTTCTAATGCTAACCAACTACTGCTGCACAAATATGGCAGCCCCATCACACAGGAACTTGGGGGGTAAGAAAGGTAATGTAAAAGCATCAGGCAAATCATTTTATTGCAAAATTATAAATAGCATTGAAAGATAATGATAATGATGGATACAAACATTTTTTCAGTATCTCTTTAAAGGGAAACAAACTGTTTCAGACCTTTACCTAGTGCTTTGAAAATAGCAATTTTTTTGCATTTAGTGAGTTATTAAAAGGGCACCTCTGTTTCTGAAATATGAAATGAGGCACTCTGCATTCTTCACTATGATCTGGTCACTTGAGGGCACTGTTTAATTAGAGTGTTTGCATAAGATTGTCTCTTCAGAGTTACAGTAGCTGCTTAAACTCCAATACACAGATAAGTAAGGTTCCTTTTGCAGAACAAATGGGGTACTCAATTTGACTGGCAAATATGTGCATATTGTTGGGATCTACCAGTACATCTTGGGCTGGTGACAAGTAGATCCCAGCATCGCCCACAAACAACTCTACTAGTAATTCCTCTGCATACTTCACATTGAGACTTTTTAACCAAGGGCTTGAGAAATGGGTATTGCTCAATTAAATGTGAAATCTGTTTTCTCTCTGGGTATTGCACTTTTCTTGGCACTGTAACACTTGAGATGGCAGTGTTAGGAGCACCTGATTGTGCTCGTTCTTGAGTCGGATCCAAAATGGCTGCGCCCTTGACCCACGTGGGACGTCAGGCGCCCAGCACGAAATTCAAAGATAAAAACTCTTCCAGGTCACAGGTTCAATGCCTGATTATAGTATTTGTTTGGTGCATTCCTGGGTGATTTATAATTCTGGTCATATTGATTCCTAAGGCTTTTATCTACCACACTTGTTTCACCTGTACAATATATTTCTGTTCATTCATCATCACTGACTTTGTGCAGGGATTCCAGGCACTAATTGTCACAAAGAGATAACTGTTCTGCACTGGTGGGATTAAAGTTAGTTACATCATTTCTGTGCCATGTGTTTGAGAACTAATTTAAGATAAATATTTTAGTGTTTAATTTCTGTATGTGCAATATTACAATTGAAATTTATAATTGGTGGGCGGCTGCTTAGTTGGGTTGTTACTGGCCTGACCTTTAAAACAATCCTTTATGTGAACTGGGGAGTAAAGATAAAGGTTGGGTGGCTGGATTTTTATTTTCAAGAAAATGTGCCAGCACTGTATGTAAGTGGCTTATGGAGCTGTAGAATAGCTTGCACCCACTCCACTTTCTGCCTACAAGTTGCACACCCCTTGTTCAAACTTGCATAAAGCATGCAGTAGCCTACAAAAAGAAGAGTGGACTTTGTTTTAAAGTTTGTGGTACTAAAATATGTAATATTCACTTAATGATGTTTTATCCTTGGCTACACTGCAGTTATGCATGCTGTGGGGCTCCATGTTTAGTAAGTTGATATAGCAACTAGCCAATCTGCATGCCAGGGAATGCCTTGGTGACACATTTCAGACCTTTATGATTTGGTAATCTATGAGGCCTCTAGTATTTCTCTAAACATACTTCTGCAGAACTCTGTCTTACTTTGATTAATTACTAAGACTGACCTTAAATGTACTGAGCTTACTGTTCAAATGGTCTGTGGACATATACAGGATCCCTCTTATTTACTGTATGCATCCAGTTTATATACTTGTTCTCATACTGCTAAACTGTGGGAATGCAAGGACTGTGAAACAGAGCTTGTGTAATAAACTAAAGTCCCAGATCTGTGCTCACTTATACACTTATCTGTATGTGCCCCCCCAGCGTGTATCACACAGGGAATCCCTCTGATTGTTTGCTCGTGCTCTTTTACCATCGCATTTTTAACACATTTTTCATCTTCAGTTATTTGTCTCCCCCATCCAGAGTGTAATGATGAAAACGCCAGACTCCACTATTTACTTAGTTTGATTGAGTGCCAGAAACTTGTACGGGTAAGATGATAGTGACATAAACAGAAACAATATACTAGTGAATACATGTAGATTACTTTCTGTAATGACCGTGAACCAATTGGAAGTAAGCAATTTTCACAAATCTATAGCATGAGACAAGTCTTATCTGCCACTGTAATCATGCAATTAAAATACTCAGTCATTATCTATGGTGCTTTGAGTGGCCAAATATACATGAAAATGGTGAAATCTAGGACAATAATGTAAAATAAAGGGTCACCCTTTCTTGTTAAACACAGCTTTTAAATCCGTAAATACCACTACTGATTCACCTGTCAAGAAAAATGAGAAATAGTCTCCTGTCACTGGTAACATGCCTGAAATTGGCTTTGTACAATTTTTCTCTTCTCTGCTTCAAAAACTTTTGTCTGTTGATGCTGTGCCATTTGTTTCACCAATTCGGTAACTGATGAAGCTTGTTTAGCCATTGTATATGCAGAGAAGAAACATTTTTTTAAAATCACTAAAATAGTGCAAATGGTTTTTAAACCTGTATTCATAGTTGCTTGTATACCTTGCTCAATGGGGCTACCCCTATGTCTGGCCCTTTGCATGGCATCACTGCCTTGCCTCCTTCATCCAATACATCAGTTTTGATTATATATTTATGTATTCACCCACTAAGGTTTATGCATGCAGCACCCAGTTAGTCCTCATGTAGTAGGGTTACTTTCCCAACCAAATATCAGTCCCTTGTTATATTGATTGTTCTCCGGATTAAAGTTCTAAAAAAACAGCCTACTATTGTTCTGTGTGCTAGTTTTGTAAAAGTTGGTGATTGCATAATGGTTATTAAATTATGTCTTCAGTTTACTTTTTACTGTCGCTCCTGTTGGCTTTCCATTCACTGTAATGATAAACTCTTCAAAAAAAAATCCCAATACCATCAAAACTATATTAACCTTATTATTCTTGTTTCTCATTATCCCTCTGGACTGTATAAGACATGTGTATTAGTTAGAAAGTAGTAGGTTTTTGTTCATATTTAAGTTTTAATTGTATAGCTCAATTGCATTTCTTGATGTTTTTATGTGTATAATTATAGCGGTATCTCAAACCAACATATTTCTAGTTAGGAACTCAGAGACACAGAAGAACAGATGAAAGGAATGAGCGATTTAGGAAATATATGCAAGAGAAAGTATATATGTGTTTACCTATTGCATATTTTTTAATAATAAGGACACTGGTATTTTTCTCATGGTTTTATTCCACAAATGATGATTTGAATGGGTTTATCAAGTCTGTAACTGAAGCGGAAAGCCCATGAGACCATCCTGCATGTTATAAATTATGTGTACTTACAATAAAACAAGTTCATTTTTCATATCAGAGACCTGTATTCTTTTTAGTCATGATTTCTAAGTGCTAAGGGAGGAATTTTCAAACATAATATATCAACTTTCAATTTAAAAAATACGAGGGACTTGTGTGACTGGCATTGTTTATTAATTAAAGACTGTAATTGAACTTTTACTGCAATTCAAATGTTTTAAAGTTAATGCAATAATACCTATTATTTTTTTTATAATTAGTAAGCGTATAGGTCTTTGTTTTCCAAATTGGGATGAAAATCTGTAAATTAACTAAAGTGTGGCAAGTCTGAAATCTAATTGTCTAATGGTCATTGTATATTGTCAAAGGCTCAGTCCCAGTAATCCATGGATAGACCTGATGGATTTTTAATGAATGTGTAGGCCTTTTTAAAATTTCATTAAAAAATCCTTCAATAAGAGAGTGTTTATGTTTCACAGTGCTGCTCAGAGAAATGGTTATCAATTAGCTGCTTACTTTTACTTCTCAACATGTTAAATTTGGGAGATCTTGATTCCCCAAAACCATAAATCTGACTACTTTTCTTTAAACCCTGTCAGTTTTACATGTGACATTAGGAACAGTAGCAGACATGTGTGTATGTATGTTGTATGTGTGTATATATATATATATATACTTGCTCTGTCCATGAAGAGAAGTGTTTGCCTGTTTTTGCCAAACAGCAAATTCATTTTAGGTCCCCCATCGCATCCAAAGTTTGTCCTGTTTTACATACATATATATATATATATATATATATATATATATATATATATATATATATATATATATATATATATATATATATATATATATATATACGTATAGTCATTTGAAAACGTTTGGGAAAACCTCTCAGCCTGCATAAAATTTTACTCCACTTTCAACAAATAAAATAACAGAGGTATGTCTTTCATTTCTCAGGAACATTTGAGTACTGGGGAGTTTTCTGAACATTTGGTCATAACTAAAAGCGATTTGCATGGTCGGAAGAAGAACACTGCATTCTGAGAAAAACACCTGCTACCTACTCTCAAATTTGGTGGAGGTTCCATCATGCTGTGGGGCAGTGTGGCTAGTTCAGGGACTGGGGCCCTTGTTAAAGTCGAAGGTCAGATGACTTCAACCCAATATCAACAAATTCTTCAGGATAATGTTCAAGTATCAGTCACAAAGTTGAAGTTATGCAGGGGTTGGATATTCCAACAAGACAATGACCGTAAACACACTTCTTAATCTACAAAGGCATTTATGGGAGAAGTACAATATTCTGGAATGGCCGTCACAGTCCCCCGACTTGAATATCATGGAAAATACATGGCATGATTTGAAGCAGCCTGTCCATGCTCGGCAGCCATCAAATTTAAATCAACTAGAGAGATTTTGTATGGAGGAATGGTCAAAAATACCCCCTTCCAGAATCCAGACACTTGATGTAATATCTCTGTTGGGGTGCCCAAACTTATGCACCTGTCTAATTTTGTTATGATGCATATTGAATGTTTTCTGTTGATCCAGCAAACTTTTACACTGCTGAAATACTACGGTTTCCATAAGGCATGTTATATATTAAAAGGAAGTTACTACTTTAAAAGCTCAGCCAATGATGAACACCTGTTTGATGTCCATGTCATTATTGGCAAGGTTTTTGGAGGCTCATGATTTTAGTCTTGTTCTCCACTTTCTGACTGATTTCACCTTCGGCACCACATGACTCATTCTCCCTCTCCTCTTCCATTCATGGTGTGGTGTTTATACAAATGGCCTGGGGGTTCACTGTGCATACACATGACTTTCTGTACAGCTTGAAAGTGAAAGTAGGAGTTACTGTTGTTATGTAATGGCTGCATGAACCTGCTAATAAAGCACTGTTATACTCTCCTCATCCTCGGCTACCAAACACAACACATGGGAATCTGGGGAATGCAGAGAAAGGTCATGCACCCCCATGGGAAGAACTTTAGCTCTATACTAGGTGCAACAATTTGCCCAGGTTGGTAAATTGCACACAAATGGGTGCAACATACAAGTGTGCTACGTCGTGGACATAAAATGGTTAACCATATGTAAAATTAATAAAGCTTTTTTGTAGCCACTGCAATACAAATTATGTTTATATTTAATAATGTTATGTTTATATTAAAATAAATTAGGGTGGGACATGCGCTTACTCATTTAGTGTACAGTTAAGTACACATCTTGTCTAACATACTATAAAGTGCTCCCGGGTGTCAACCCTACATGATAAGCAAATATCTCTATATGCTTGTCTTGTATGCTGCACTTCAAGTCTCTCTAATTTTACTAAACTGTAAACCTTTGTATAGCCACTTGAACCATGTTAAATTATCCATGGTGTGTACTTGCCTGCAGCTATTTGCCCACTCAGAACCAATAATATGTGATTTATGCACAAAGCAGAGATCTGTTGTACTCCATCAAGTCACCTAATTTAACCCAAAATATCATAATGTTGCAAATTAATTATTAATGACCTCAGGGATTTTCCTGCTTAAGGCAAAGCAGGTGCTGTATTTAATGCTTCACTGCCACAAATCCGTTGTCATAGGAACATTACTACTTAAAAGCACTAGATGGCACTACTCTCCTGCATAACAGTCTAGAAAGTTCTCTGTTCATTCTTGATAAATAAATACACAAAGGCGGTATCCTTGCAATGAACAACATTTGTACTTGAGAAAGTCAACAAAACAAAAAGGTAAAATATGTAATATGTATGTTACTTAAATGCATAACAAAGTGTACAATACATACCACACAGAGGCAAGAAATAAGGCTACCAGAAAGGGGATACTCTAGGGCAGTTGCTGTCCAACTTATGTGGTACTGAGGGCTGGAATTTTTCAGGCCTTCATGGTGCAGGGCCGATAATGGAAGCTAGTGTTCACCACTCACACACCACACCCACTTTAAACAACACCAATTAAGACTATATCCACATTAAGGTTGGTGACACACTAAAAAAAAATAGTTGGTACTGCAGGGATATCACTCGTCACTAATATGTGAAAATGTAAGTTTTACTAAAACATACCCATAAACGAATTGTTCAGTATAAAAATACTACTGTATATTAGAAACATTTTTTATTTTGCACAGCCTATTTACCAGTTTTTATTTTTACACTAAACTGTTCTTTTAAAGGGAACCTATGGGGCTAAAAAAAATTCCTCAAACCGAAGACGCGGGCTGATAGAGCCCGCATTCAGGTTTGGGGTTCTAGTAGTTAAAAAAAAAAATTCCCCCTGCCGGCGCTGACCATGACAGCCCATGAGCATGCACAGTATGATGTCACATGCACATAAGCTGAATGAAAAGCTGCCACAAGTTCAGGCAGCTTTTCATTCTGCGCATGCGCATGGGCTGACATGGCGGCTCGCACCGGGAGCTCCCTCCAGGTGCGAGTAAGCCAGCGCACGAAGGGGGAAGTTTTTTTTTAACTACTAGAACCCCAAACCGGAATGCAGGCTCTATCAGCCCGCACCTTCGGTTTGGGGAATTTTTTTAGCCCCATAGGTGCCCTTTAAATACAAATGCTGTTCCCCCTCCCTGTGGATAACACAGTGCCCCCAGCAGATTATTAACCACATCAGGTGCCCCAAACAACACTTTCCAAATGCTAACAAAACCCCCAGAAAAACCATATTGGCTCATGTCCCACAGGCAGCATAGGGCAGGCACAATATGGCACACAGGGAGCATAGGGGAGGCAGAGCATGGCACACAGGGGGCATAGGTCAGGCAGAGTACAGCACACTCACAAAGCCTAGGACTGGTTGCAGTGGCGTAACTACCAGGGGAGCAGGGGGTGCAATTGCACCAGGGCCCACTCCCTCACGGGGCCCGCTGGAGAGGCTAGGAGAACTCCAATGTGCAATTAATAGGAGGAGAGCCTGATAGGGGGGCCCGGGTACCAATCCTGCACCAGGGCCCAACAGCGAGTAGTTACGCCACTGGCTGGTTGAGTATAGCACACACAGGGAGCATAAGGCAGACATAGTATGGCATACACAAGGAGCATAGGGAAGACAAAGTATGGCACTCACTAATCATGGGGAAGGCAGAATACAGCAGGAGAAAAGGAAACCTATCAGGGCCACTCTAAGATGAACAGTTGATATTGTGCTACATACATTTAAACAGTGCTGGTGCCCATTTAGTTTGGATGAGGTCTGAACAGTACAGGGGGTATGAACAATAGAGTTGCAGGAGTTTATCATGTAAGCAATGCAGGTGTTGCCCTTTATAGGGGATGTAAAGTAAAAAAAAAAAAAAATACAATTTTTACATTCTTTAATGAAAAAGAAACCTATCTCCAACATACTTTCATTAAAAAATGTATAGAGTTTTTATAAGAAACCTGACTGTATACAGTGAAATTTGTTTTACTGTTGTGGATAGGAAACTATAGGGGGATTGCAGGCCAGATTTGGCACGTGGGCCACCAGTTGGACAGCACTGCTCTAGGGCAAGTGAGAATTACCCTACTGAACTGCTTAACTAGGGGAAAGCAATATGAAACCTGGGTACAACCAATTTATTTTTCCAAAGCTTTCTATATAAACCCACAGCTCAAGTCATCCCTTACTTCAAGGTTTCTCAAAATATCGAAGCCATGAACCACTAAAATGTATACATTGTGGAATCCCCACCGAAGACAAACTCTATGGGACCAGAGTGACCGTAAATAATTTGCAAATAAACTTCATTTATTGGGCACACACACATGATCATAGGATATGCAACTTCCAAGATGTTTTTTGAGCTAATACTTACAGCTATAAAGGAATGTTGTTATCCTGAAAATATGTACCCCTGATTAAAGTGTGTAATGTTTAGTTAAATACATTAGTTTTGGATAAAAAGTATTGACGTTATACCTTTTCTAATTACATAAGGATATATTTTCTTCCACCTCCTTCCAGATGTAGAAACCTGGGGTGTATAGTAGATAATTAGATGATAGCTGTTGCTTGTATAAATAACTAATTATTTGCTTTTTGATTTCCTTTCCCAGCCCCACCATCACTTTGCATGCATGTCTCTGGATTGTCATTGTAATCTATTTTTGCACACTTGTTTACCTTAACATGCCGCATGGCAAGAACAAAAGAACCCATCGGTTACAGGGTAAAAGTCTGAGAAAATTAGAAAAGCTAAACACATACTATAAATATATGCATCTGGCTGCTCAGTTGATATAAAAGCAGAAATATAATATAGTGTCAGCCACTGATAGAAGTGAAGGAGAGCAGTTATAGTACACTGATGCCCTTTATTTAGATGAAAGCAACTGGCCACTGACTTTCTGCAGCAAACTAAAGGTCTGCATTTTTCTGTTTTTTTTTTTTTTTTTAAACTACAAATGGTGCCTTTCCTGCAATTCAATTCAACTTTTTTTCTGCATTTAAAAAAGTTAAATACATAAGTTTTCCATTTTTCTGTGTGTCCAAATTACAGTATTTTTACTCTATTTACCAATGTGTCTTCAGATACTCTTTCAGAACTATTGGTTCTCTCTACAAAAGACATGTTGAAAGGGCCTATAACCTATGGTCAAAATACAAGTTTAAAAATAAAACGTCAATGGACCTGAATGAAAAGAATTGAATTATCTTGGCTTCTTACAATGGGATGCCTATGAGAACCTTTGCAAGAAATGTTTTTGTACACATTTCGAATTACGATCGTTCGATTTTATCGAATTTACGCTATTCGATCATCGAATATGAAAAATTCGATCGATAGTTGAAGCACTTCCCCTTTCAAATTTCATTTTGACCTACTTCACCAGATTGAACCTAATGAATTGCAATAGAAGTCTATGGGAATCCCCCCATAGGCTTTTTTTTCTATTACCTGCTTGAACTGCATTCTTACGATCAAACGCCTCAATTGTTTGAACTGTACAAATTTTTCGAATGATTGAACGAAACAAAATCGAAGGATTTCACGGAAAAAATCGAGAAACGGCATTCGATCGTATGAATTGATCGAGACATCGAATAGCTCTCGAAAAGTGGCCAAAAATCGTTAGATTTTATCGAATTCTAATTCGATAATCTAATCTCTGCCGATTTCAAAGTCTAAAATAATGATAAATCTGCCCCTAAGCTATAAAACAAAGATTCTTGGAAATTGAGAGGAATCACATTGTGACATCATCATTGTGCCATAACAGATAAGTATTACATTTATTACTATGTAATTATAGCACAGTTTGGCTTACACAAACTCCGTCTCACAACTCAGCACTAGTGATGGATGAATATATTTGCCAAGCGCGAATTTGCTGCGAATTCCCGCAATTCGCCGCCAGCAAAAATTTGTCTGCCAAAAATTCGCTAGCGTTTCACTATTGTTTTGCCAATTCACGAATTTCGCTGGAAATTCGCTAATTTTCCGGCGAAGCAAAACGGGATAGATTTGCCCATCACTACTCAGCACCCCCCACACACAAATATAACAAAAATAATATCTCAAAGGGTCAGGCAGATTTATCAAGGGTCAAATTTTGAGTTTATTTCAATGTAATTCGACTAGGGAATAGCCTAACTTCGAGTCGAATGTAAAAAATTAATTTTGAAATTTATAATATACTGTCCCTTTAAGAATTAGAATTAGACTATTCGCCATCTAAAACCTGCCAAATTTGTGCTTTAGCCTATGAGGGACCTCCTAAAATCAATTTGGAGTTGTTTGGTGTTTTTTTTTTTGTGAAAAAATTCTAATTTGAGTTGAATTTGATTTGAAGTTAATTTGAATTGAATTTGATTTGAATTTGCAGGTTAATTCTATTCACGCAAATTTTAAAATTTGAATATCGAGTTATGGGAGTTGATGGGAGTTTTTAGAAACTCCTATAAACTCACAATTCAACCCTTTATAAATCTTCCCCTTAATGTGGCTTTTGTGAAACACACATTTGGCCTATCGTTTATAATCACAAGAAATCTATATTTTTTTAATTATTTGCTGAGCTAAATAGTGCAAACAGGGAAATTAAAGCTCATGTTTTGTTCTTGTGTGCTAGTGCACAGATAATCCCCTGCATAATGGATTTCTTCATGGCTGTGCTTTATTTATGCAGTATTTTAGAGAGTTTCCATATGCCTACATAAACAGATAGATTTTAGTACAAACAGTGGGGCTTTAAGAAGAAATGAAATAGAGTTCCAAGCTACTGGGGAAGCTGAGACCCTGTATGGAAAACCACTGCTCCTATTGTGAAGGAATTCAGAAAGCTTTATTATATGCATGCTAATAATGTTAAATTGCATCCACTTCCCTAGCAACATGCACCGCTGCAGATGTTCACAACCAATGCTTTATTGCCATTCCCCACTGTGGTGAAAGTAAATTGCTGATCCGAGAAACAAACCAAAAACCTATCAAAAAGAAGTACCTGTCAGGTCCTTGAGGAAGTCAAAGCCAATCAATGACTCATTGTCATTTATAATCTACAGCTAATGCATCATTCATACTAAAAATGCTGTCAAGGAGTTCAGGACAAAAGAAGAAAACGGACACATTTCTCATTAAATAAGAATGCTACTCCAGCTAAAGTAATGCTGATTCAGTTCTTTGCTTACTGGTGAACTATAACTCCTAGCATTACCCTGACTAACCTAGACTTCACTTTTCTGTTCTACTGTAGCAATCACAGCTACATTCAAGCAAACTGAGAAACACACACACCTCTATATATATATATGTTTATTCTTTATAAATTCATTTATACTCTGTAATGTACTAAATGATTCATATATGTATTACTATCCCTGCATAAATATGAGTGAAGCAGAAGCATTAAGAAGATGAGAAAAAGTATACAATTTGGAATTAAATGTAACCACTAGTTCAGGACAGTGCAGAGCTTTAAACAGCAGAAGACAAAAATTAGATTGAATAGAAAACGTATTCTGGCTCCAGGAGAAAGATATTTCTAGAAGAGATGCAAATCAGAAGAGATAACATAAGCAATATTAGAATGGGTAGTCAATAATAGAGATACTACAATGAGTAGTCAATAATAGTGATGGGCGAATTTATTCACCAGGTGCGAATTCGACTGCAATTTTTCCTGAATGGATCATCAACAATTGGCTAAATGAAAGCCAAACACATCTTGATTTTTTAATGTAAGGTTCTAAATAATGGGAGATTTGAAAAAAACGACTTTCAATACCAAAAGGTTATCTAATAATTCTAAAACAAATGGACTTGCTGAGTAATTATTGAAGATGTTTCACTACTCATCCCAGCAGCTTCTTTAGTTCAACTGACTGGTAGAATTACTTATATTAGATATACCATGACCTGGATGAATTAAAATCTTCATGTCAAATGGAGTTAAATGAAAACTAAAACCCCAAAATAAATAGTTTAGTGGTGGGCACAACTTTCCCCTTTTTGCTGTAGTTTATACAGGAGCAGTGGCCAGCTGCATGTTCTAGTTCTCTTCTCACCCTTTCCAGCTACATTCAGGTGATCCCATTTGTGGCCAATAGTGATGGGTGAATTTATTCGCAAGGGGCGAATTCCCGCGATTCGCCGCTGGTGAATAAATTTGCGAATCGCCAGCGAAATTTCGCCAGAAAAACGAGTCGCGCGCCGTTTTTGACGGAAACGACGCAAAGCGTCAAAGTTTACGCGACGCGCGTCAAAAGCGTCCCGTTTCGCAAATTTTTTGCCAATTTGCAAATTTCTCTGGAAATTCGTGAATTTTTTGGCGAAGCGAATCTCGGGAGATTCTCCCATCACTAGTGGCCAATATATAAGGCAACGATTTGGGAGTTTTAACCTTGAAAGCAAGCAAGCTGCAGGTAAAACTTGTGACAATATAATAAAGCAGTAGAATTCTTATTGAATAATACGAAAGCGAGTGTAGGACTGGCCAGACCAGGGATGGCTTTGACGTAGTTGGCCAGACTGAATGTATTTCAGTATATGGATAAACAATCCCTGTTTTGTTTGAAGGGGTTTATATATATATATATATATATATATATATATATATATAATATATATATATATATATATATATACATATATATATATATACATTGTGAGTTGCTATATATATATATATAATACACAAAAGCCGTAAATATCTTGTAAATTATATCCTTATAAACGGTGAGTTCTGATGTCATATATATATGTATATATATATATATATAGTGAATAAAGTACCCCCAGTTGCAAAATATGAGGATATTAGAAGTTACCTCGGAGGTCCATGACCTGTATAAAAACACTCGACCTTCGACCTTGTGTTTTTATATGGTCATGAAACTCCTCGGTAACTTATAATATCCTTATATTTTACAAGAGGGGGTACTTTATTCACTATATATATATATATATATATATATATATATATATACACATATACGTACCTCCTTAGACCGCACACTTTTGAAAGTCTTTACAAACGTAATGCTGGGTGCTGCGCTTGGTTGTAGTCATACAAAAGGAACAGAAGTTTGCACGCACACCAGCTATGAAAAAAATCCCTCTTTATTGTTGCAATTATGTCGAACAATTTTACTTTACTCACATTGACGTTTCGGTTCTGGTCTAAAACCTTTTTCAAAATGTCCACCAGTTGCAAATAGTTACAAAATTACCATCCAATTAAAAAACCCCTCCCATCATGTGCTATACTGACCTCACTTCCCCCATGTCCCAAGGTGTCCCGGCTGCCATAGCAACCGTCTGTCTCAGGAGATAGGGGAAGCAGGCCAGTGAATGTATCCAAGTGCTACACATATGTTACAAGTTACATATGTTACAATATATATATCTATTGATATGGGTGAAAGACAAATGCCTCTGCATAATAAAAGCCACATGGACAAAGAACCTTTTGCACAAGCTAACCTTTTACTTAGTGGCATTATAGCATTATGTTTAGTGAAATAAAATACTTTCAATGTCATTGCATAAAGGAATGCTATTTAAGAATTGGCTTGAAGTACAAAGCACCTGGTGAAACAGCAAATATGAAAGGATAACATTAAAGCAAAAATTAAGCATGAAAAAAGAATATATCTGTGCTGGTTCCATGTATTTCCCTGTCTGTGTTGCCAATTGCTAGTCAATTTTAATAAGGTGAAAAAATCCTGTGGTTCAACACTTATCAGTTCTGTTAGAGCTTCCACTTATCACCTTTCTTCTACTTTGCTTATATTTATGAAAACTGTTATTTTTCAGCAAGCCATAATTCTAGTGATTTAGCTGCTAAATATAGAATATATGAAGATCCAATTTATTTCCCAGACTTAGTAACATTAATGCAGTTTAAACGTGACCATATAATCCTAATGCCATATATATATATTTTTTTTTTTATAGAATCAGAAATGACCAGTTAGAAGCAAATATTAATAACCTCTATGAATAATGATACGAAGAACTGCATGTTAGATTTTAACAGACATATACTGTAGGTGAGCAATGATATGTAGCGCTACAAGGACACTTCAGAAGCAGCTTTTTGTCATGAAGTTTAGGCAAGAGTGGTTTAAATGTGAAAAACTCTAGTTGAAGAGCGACTCTCTTTAACCCTCCCCCTCGCTAATTTGCATATGCAAATCGGTTCGGTATTCGGCCAAATCTTTCAAAGCGTATTTGGGAGTTTGGCCGAATCCAAAATAGTGGATTCGGTGCATCCCTAGAATTAATTCAGAGTAACAGAAGGTCAAACTAGGGGCAACCTGAAATAGAAAAGGTGCTTGAAACCAAAATTACAAAAGTTTGCATCATTGAAAATGATTGTTTTCTTTGCCTTATATGGCTCAGGCAGCTTATGGCACCTTACATACTAGTTATGTTTTAGCATTTCTTTACAGTTGTGATATACATGTATTTTTCTACATCCATGATATACTGTATGTCTCAAACTAGCTGTATACACCTAAATACAATATAATAAAATGTATATGTTTTAAAAAAATCTTTATTTTCCAAATAAGGTCCAAGCTCACTCCCCATGCTGCCCTATAAACAAGTTCATTTTTCAAAGGGAGATAGTGAGGTCTGTATACATACACTGTAGCTTTTAATTAAAAAAAAATATGGTATAGTTTTTATTTCTAGATTACATGTTTTACACTGCAAATAACCCATGTAAAATGTAATTCCTTACCCAAGTGTATTTTTTTAGTTTTAAATTTGGTGTGTAGGCAGCCATCTCAGGTCATTTTGCCTGGTCATGTGCTTTCAGAAATAGTCATCTACCAGGGAGCGGTCATCTGGTTATTTTCCAATTGTTCTGCTGATGAGCTGCTGGGGGGGGTGATGTCACTCCAGCTTGTAGTACAGTGGTAAAGAGTGACTGAAGTTTATCAGAGCACAAGTCACATGACTGGGGCACCTGGGAAACTGACAATATATCTAGCCCCATGCCCTATTTCAAAATTAAATAGTAAAAAAAGCTGTTTGGTCTTTTTAAAAATGGATTTGAGTTCAGAAGTCTGTTGGAGAAACACTATTAACTGATGTATTTTGTTTTAAAAACATGTTTTCCCATTTAGGAAACAGGTCAGTTTGTAAAGGACATGTGGTCATGTAATTAGTTTTAAAAGATTTTCCTCTGTTAACAGTAGAGATGCACTGAATTCACTATTTTGGATACGTCTCTTTAGATTCGGCCGAATACTGAACAAAAACTGACCCCTAATTTGCATATGCAAAATATGGGTGGGAAGGGGGATAAACAAGCCCCGTGATTTCCCTCCCTGGCCCTAATTTGCATATGCAGAAGTATTCTCCCGAATCCGAATCCTGCTGAAAAAGGCCTAATCCTGGATTCGGTGCTTCCCTAGTTAACATTGACTTCAAAGCATAAGTTGCAAAGTGAAAATGGTTTAATTTTCCTGTTTAGTACAAAAAATAAAAAAACTAAGAAAAGTATAAATTTGTTAAAATCTATTACGATTTATTAAAATGTAGAAATTTAAGTGTAACCAGTATAACTATGTTACTCTGACAAACTATTTACCAATGTCCCTTAGGCTGACAATGTAATGTAAACCCTCCCTCTCATTGTTTCATTGTAAAGTGATTGATTCTGGGGTTTGCATCTCCCCAATTTTCACCTGCATGAAAAAAAAATCTATGTTTTTTTGTTATTTTTTTCCCAATCAGGTAAACTAAAGTTTCTCAACATTTGATCCTTGCAAGGTAGATTATTACATTACCAGTACACCTGCCCTCCCTTTCCCCTTTGTTGTTTGTGTTTTGTTAACTAGGAGTACATTTGTGCAGGGAAATTATCTATGAACTGGTAATGCAATTATATTAAAAAAGGAAAAAGAGAGTAAAACCCCACTTTTGGTAATGCAATTATCTCATGAGGACCAAATATGAATTAGCTTCTAATTCTTTATTTGCCCTATTAGGAATGAATAAATAAATTAGAAAAAAAAGAAAAAAATAGATTGTATGTTCAGCACAAGGAATATCAGTTCTTGTGTATCAATCAGGGGAAGAATTGGCACAGAACATAGCAGAGTACATCTCACATGGAAGGAATGCTTATATCCCTTGTCATCTGAACTTGTGTTCATTTATATATTGCTCTACTATCTATTATGCCATATAAACTGCCTATATTGATATGCAATATAAAGGCAGTAACAGTTGATTCTTATTTGTTGAAAAGCTTTAGATTCTTCTAGCATTTAATTAAAGTGTTGCCCGGGAAATCACACTGCCCTCAACTAATTGGTGGCCTGTATTAAAAAATAATTCTGTTCTAAAATATTTCTGCATAATACTGTATTTGAAGTCAGAGGAAGATATTACACTTTAAACCTACTATTTTGTTTTCAGAGTTCAGCTGATGATTAATAATCATTACGTTATTCAAATAAATTATTAAAGTCATCACTTTTCTTTCAATAAGCATTTTACAGTTCTTGCTACATGTTATATTGTGTTTCCCTAGAAGAAAGCAATGTCAGTCAAAATATTAACATGGTTTATTCTGCATTTGACTGGATTTTACTTATATTCATCTCATGCTTCAGTAAAAAGGCTTATATAAAATTCCTGCCACTACTTTCACAAATTCACTTGTAATCTGTTTTCAGTGCCCACTTCTCCAGCAAGCAAGAGCGCATGCGGTAATTGTTATTTTAAAGGCATATGTAATGAAAAAGACAAAATGTAATTTACATATAACCGGATCAAATGCCTTAAATGTTTTCATAAAAATCAAATATACTTGGGAGTGGGACCTGTTATTCTTGTATAACTCAGTTTGACTTCTTATACTGTACATGCAGGTCCTTGAATTTCATCTCAGCATAAAGGGAAAGCATGTATTTATAATATATTGCGATAACTTACTTATAAGGGCACCAAAGATTATTTAGAAACAATAGAAACTATTAACATGTGTGGTAGTATTCTGAGCCATCAATAGTTATAGTAGATTAATTAAGTAAGGATACATGAAGACTAATAACACTCTTTGGTTCATCCAAGATAAATGGAGTGATTCTTCAGATTATCCCTGCTTATTTATTTTTGGAAACAAAATTCTCATTAGCCCAGATCTTAATGGAAAGAACACCGGTCCTGCTTGCCTTGCAGAGGCTGGTTGTGGTCATCAGTTTACATGATGATCTGTGCTGTTTCCATGAAAGACTGGGAAGCAGCCATCATACTATAAAAGGAGTTCAAATTTAGTATAAAAAAAAGAACCCCATTGTTTGAAAACTAAAAAGCAACAGTTTTGAAGCCATTGAGCCAGGTGCAGTTTGTTGAGAAAAGCTTATTCAATTCCAAATACCATAAAATGTTTTCTCTTTGATTTGAATCTAAAACAAGTATTATTATAAACTTGCTTGATTACACTGCATATTATAAACAATATTTAAAAAAGGGAACAAGATTTGGACCTGGCTATTCCCCTGGTATTATTGCAACCAAGTAATTCTCATTTAAACTATTGACATTGTGGTATATGACTAACTCCCCCCAAACTAAACACAAGAGTGATCCCACCATTTCTCTGTCTTAGGGGTTTTCCCAACCTTGTCTCCCCAGTACATATTTGGTGATCTTGTCCCACAGCTAAAGATTTATGGATAAAGACTGTTGATCCGTTAAAACATCATATTCTATAATATTCCAAATTCATGACACCATTTGCTTCTTAATCTACCTAATACATGTCTGAATAAAGCTAACAGCCTTCTTTGCAAACATTTTTACTCTGTGGCTAAATGTACTCTTGACTCACTTTGGCTGAGGGATGGGAAAATGGAAAATTCTGGAAAATTCTTACAATAAAGGTTAAAAAATGCTCTGGGCAGGCAAGGGAACTGCAACGTATACCTGGAACAGAGAACAAGGAGTGACGTTGGGACAGGCCAGGTCAAAACCAAACAGACTGTACAGTACCAATTCAGGAAGCAGAAGCATAGTCAAGGTCACAGGCCAGGGGTCATTCACAGATCAGAAGTGCCTTACTGAATCAGAATCCAAAGAATAGTCAAACACAGGCAGGGGTCAGTACAGGCAGCAGATTAGCAAGGTCAAGGTCAAGCGGTGGTCAATTAAAGGATAACACAATATATTGCACCCAGGAACTATGGAACATAGACCAATACTAGGCAATGAGTTACAGCAGAGTAAGGTGGTTTATAGCCAGTCAAATGGTTTACACAAATCACCTGTAGCCAGATTGGCAACAAGTGAAAGAAGCCATGATTACTAGCAAATACATGGCATAGTCATATAAGTGCTCTATATCTATATTAATATACTATCATAGTTGAGATGTACTTTTTGAAAACACATCTTCTAGGATGTTAATTAGGAGTATCGGAACACATTTTGTTTTTTGTTCCCATACTGTAAGTTTTAGTGCCTAACAGTCTGAATTAAAATTCTTAATCTGAACTGTGCCATTCACTGTGGAGTACCTGATGCTTTTGAACAAAACAATCACTATGAAACAAAAAAAACAATTGGAAAATGAAACAAAATCAGACACAAAAACATCTGTACACACTCATGTACTGAATGTAGCTTTACCACTAGGAAAAGACTCATTGAGCCTTTTCCCTTTTTTTATAATTTAAATAACTTTATAGTGCATAAGCCGGCCAGCAGATTGGAGCAGTTTCATACTATTTCTTTTTTTTTTTAACTAATTTAGGAATACTTGCTCTCCAAAGGTTATAAGCACAATGTAACCGAGGAGGGTGGTTAGATTCCCTAATTGATGTCTTAATGATGAATATATATATTGGACATACTGGATCCACCACTAGCCAACTAGTAATGTAAGTTGTAAAACCAAACATAGACAATACTCCACATCTTACCCATATTTCACATCTTTGGAATAGCTTGGAGATAAGGAAGTAAATGTATTGTAAGTTTGGGATAGGCATCTTTGTTACCCTAGTATGTATGTATGTATAACTTTATTTGTAAAGTGCTGTACAATGCATAGAAGATAACAACAATATCTCTCAGCATCCCCTAGCTATGGAGACGATGGGAAGTCGGGTTTTAGGTTCACCTTGCATCAACTTATAAGGTTGTGTTGAAGCTGTATGTATTTTTCAAAGGAATTTAGAAATGACAGCCCTTTATTGAAGGAAATTCTGTTGTATAGGATTTACAGTGATGGTGTGCATTTTGAAAGAAGCATATCCAATAATGCAAGATTGGCATTAGAGAAAAGAAAAAAAAAAAGAACGTCATTAGGTTAGATTTGAGTGAATCAGTATTGACTACATACGGTTGCAGACTTGCAGGCAGCCTGAACTTCCAGTCAGACTTAATCCAAGGTCAATGAGAAGGCAGCAGATAAGGAGAATTTAGGACAGGTGGAAACACCTGAATCTCTGCAATAGAATTTGAGGAGGAATGCAAACAACCAATTAATAAACAAATAGTTTGTAAATAAGTAATAATAAAAAACAGTAATTAAAGTAATTTGGCACCCTCTACATTAAATGGATGCTAGTTTACTTTCAAAATGTGAAAATCAGCTGTGCCAGGGCCAGTCTGATGAGTGTTAAGAACAGAATTGTCCTTAATGTATCTATATGAAAAAACTTTAGGCATATAATAGGAACAAAATATTTTTTAAATTAGTGTCTAGGCAATGAATGTTAAAAGATTATAGGTGCATTTTGTCACCTACTCAATTTTTCGCACACAGGAAGGCAACATAAATGCTCGATAATATATTTCTATAGACTATAATACTAATCGCATGGACTATGCAGGTGCAATTGCTGTTTTGCCTTGAAAAAAATCATTGCTGCTTTTTCAAGCAATAATCCTCTCATAGAAAAAACTGTAAAATATTGTTCTCTTCAATTTGTAGATGGTCATTGTCAGAAAAATCTACCACTTATGTGGAATTTCCATGGTAGTTGAAATTTGTTGGCCTGCACACATGGTCTGGCTTTGGCTACACTGATAGAATCCTTTAAAAAGGCAGGAGTCAAAACTATCTTGATAAATCTTGATTCCAAGCCATACCTTCTTCAGAGACTGGTGGAAAAGGCAGACCATAATGCACTTATACCTAAGATTGACACTTTGGAAATCCTACAAACACTGATAGTTGTAAAATGCAAAAATGCTTCTTTCAAGTAACTAATTTAAAACGAAGGATTATCCCTTCCAGTCTGTTTTTGACAAGAGAATGTGATGATTAACGTAATAATAATAAAATAACAGACAAGGTGCTCATGTGGAGCTTTTGCTAGTGGTAGAGAATACAGCAAACTCCACAGGTAGGGTCTCTCACCAACCCCTTCTGCTGCTTTAATTTTGCTTGTTTTAGGTGGGTCTGCAGACAAGCCAGTGAATAAACCAGAAGGATGAGTGGGAGACCACTGAGAATATTTTCTTTTTAGGGACTTGGTCTATCTTAGTTATACCACTGGCCCTCACACTGTACACATTTCTCTCAACAGACACACTCAGTTATTCCACTGCTGCTCTAGTAAAAACAGATGGCTCCACTTTTCTTCTGTTTCATTCCTTACATAACTTTGAATTGAATTAAATTGCTGTGGTGTTTTTCCACAATCCTGAGCTTCTATTAGGAAGAAAATACATTGTCCTGAGCAGAAAATTAACAGAACACAGCGCTGACATCTGCCTCTATATCAAGGTATCATCTTCATGAGCTTGCACAGTAGAATCAAGTTAACTCTACTGTGCATATATATATGTAACTAGCACTAAGAATATTTGGGAAAGGAAATTAACTTTGTAACTGCAGTATATGCTGGTTTAGTATTCAGCTATTTCTTTTTCAGGTTCAGTGCCCTAAAATAAGTTAGAATAAGGGGGATGCTTAACATATTGGCGTCTGTCTTTTCATCTTTCCTTTTATATGATGTTTTAACAGAAATCATAGAATGTGTTTTAATATCAAGTACCCAACCAAAAATTGGTCAAACACTTTGTAATCCAATATTAAAATCTGCATACTTTATCAGAAATACTGCAGCTCTAACTATAACAGGAAGAAGTGTGTAAGCAAAAGATAGAAATCTGTCCCTTAAATTAGGGCAAGTGCAACACCGGGCCAAAATCCACTGACTGATTTCAGCCCTACTGTGGGCATTAGCGTCCTCTTTCTTCTGCATTAAATTGACTTGTCATGAACAAACATGGCAGGTTTTGGCAAAGAACTGCTAGTCTTTGCAATTTGAGCCCAAGTCTTCAGTATGAGCCAATTCAATGCGGAACTGAGAGGAGGCTACTTCCTACTGTCGGGCTGAAAAATATATGATTTATTTTGTTTGTTTGTGTGCACCATGAATTGCAGGATCCTAGGATGGCAATTTTTTATTTAGGATTATCCACTGGCACTTATGCGAGATGTGCAAATGCTGTAACTCCTTTCTGCTGCAAAAGGGGTGGGCTTCATGCCAAGAGAGAAGGGTTTATGTGGCTAGGGTGGGTTTTGGTGAACTGGGGCAGGACTCCACATATATTTAAAAATACATATACAGTTCTTGCTTTCCCTTGATTATGTCATTCTGCGTAGCCCATTCACCTTTTTGTTATCCAGTCATCCTTATCTATTTAGGGCTTGATATTTTTCCCAGCAATCTTTGCACTTACTGCTGTGCTAGCAATATTCCTTCTAATCTCTTTTTTGGCTCTACCTTTTGTGCGCACTTTTGGAAACTGTAGTACTGACTTTTATAAAACCTGTGTGCATGGGTCAAAAATAATTCGAGGAAACATTGCATTCTAGCTCCTTGCTTCTTTACATTTTTCTAGAACATTTATGCAGCTTCTAATTCTTCTCTAGCTTTAGCTTTTCCATCTTTTATTTCCAAGTATCCCCTATTAACACTGGCAGTGTAGAAGAGTGATACGGTCTTATGTAAATGGTAAATAAGAGAACTTTGTAGTAGAAAAGCATTGTAGCACAGCTTTACAGCAAAAGCAGGTAACTACACCTATGAAGAATTATTGAATTTGTTTTTACCTTAATGAAAGTTAAAATTTGATGCTGAAATGAGCATTATGCTTGGATCACTACCGGGGGAGCAGGGAGTGTGCATCCAAGCCCGCCTCCCCCCAGAAAGGCCTTCCAGAGTCACACCAGCATTCTGCTGGGAAGCCCAAAGGTAAGTTCTGCACATGGCCTTACATTTCCAATGCTTACAACCGGTGTTCACAACACTGTGAACTATAGTAGGAACTATTTTACTGCAGAATCGTATATGAAGTCTTCACGTGAAAAGGTTAATTCAGCCCTAGTATGTCCTTGTGCCATAAGCCATAATGTAACACCTAAAAGCATATACACCTTCTACATGAAAAAAAAAGGAATATCTTTATTAGCCAGGGCTGTGTGGGCCTGTTCTGTAGCAGCAATAAAAGAACAACATTTACTGGCAACCACTTAATGCATTATGCTAGTAACTATAAATGTTTGGGTCTATTACTGATAAAAATATTTCACATATGCAAACTCATTACTAAAGGCTTAATATACACTATGATACCATGTGGTGGCATAACATTCATAAGTAAAGTACCCCAGGCCTACGTATTTGTTAAAGAAAAGGAGCACCAGCCTTGGGAAGAAAGTAAGTGGCAAGGCAACTTGTTACTTCCGCCACCAGCGAATCTACCTTTTCTGAAAAGATTGTTTCTGATAAATAAGTACTACTTCACCTATTGTTACAAAGAAACTTGAGCTACTGCCACCTCAGAACCAGGTCAAAGTGCCTGTGAAATTGCATTCATTTTGTTGCCATCACCCATGATTGCAACATGTGATTATATCAATGCTGGAATTGTAGCAAAAAAAATTGCAGTTAAGCTCCAAATTGTACTAGGTGGCTACAATAAAAACTTCCTCCTGCTGATATACTGCAAAAGTCATAACACCCTGCCTTTTTGAGAGATGGTCAAACATCAGAAATGTGTATTCATGACTTTAGATTTAACTCTCTTTATGCTAACCCCCTCAGCTATTTTCTCTAAAATCAAGAATATTCTGATGTTTTTCTAGGTTCAATAATGAGACTGTGACAGTGGTGCTTAGGCAGATATGATAGAACCTGTCAAAATAATATCCTAAAATATGGCTGTTGGCTGTATAGACTGTCTCACCCGACTGAATGCCTGTATAGTTACTTTATTTGTGCCTGGAGAGACAAGATCTGCCATTACTGCAATTTACACAGAGTCAGAAACATCATACCTTCTGTCATGGGAGACACTTGCCTGGGGTCAGGTACAGAAAGGTATGAACACTTGGGGTAATATATATAATCATGAACCAGAATGTTGCCAATATCATCATCATAATATATAAATACATCCTTTATAATTGTATAGTTTATTTGCAGATCTTTCATTGGAAATAAAATTAGTTATTGGCCCTTCATGGATGGAAACTAATTTAAATGCTGTGTGAAACACATGCACAAATCACATTCCCAGTAGCATACTATAGCTGCCCATCAGTGCAGTTGTTAACCAAACAGGAATGTTATTGTATTTATTTTTATAAGTCTAATTCACACCTGTGTTATGTCTCCTACAGAAAATGGTTTCACTTAAAATTTCATGCAATTTGAACAAGATTGTCAATGAAAGTGCGGGATCAAATATGATTTTCACGCTAAATGTGATGAGATATAACTGGAAATATCAGAAAGGAGGTTTGGTTAAGATTTATACACAGTATTATAAATAGACTATAATAGGCTTAGCAAAGGGCATGGCACCCAGGCCAAAATCAGACCGAAAATTTTGGCACTTGAGCAGGTTTTTTGTATTTCGGGTTGAACTCTTCCTTTAGTAAAGAAGTATACTAGAAATGTTGTACATTATATGTTAGGCTTCTGTACCAGCCCAAGGCAACCACAGCCCTTTAGCAGTAAAGATCTGTGGGTAGAACTAGATGAGCGTTTTCCCCACAATCCGGCCCAGATTTGTGGAGAGGCCACCTAGGCCTGGGCCTAGGGCGGCATGATTTTGGGCGGCGGATTGCTGCCCAACCACACCCACATTGCTTCTGAAATTTAAGTTTCCTGTGTGCCTATTCCCATTGCTCCATCCTGATGAAAATTTGAGCAAATAAAAGGGAGGGGACAGGGGCGACAAACGACAGCGGGCCTAGATATCCCATTCATCCCACTTAAAGGGCAAGGAAAGGCAAAGAAATAAAATCCCATTTTTACTTTCTTTAATGAAAAAGAAATCTATTTCCAATATACTTTAATTAAAAAATGTGTACCGTTTTTTAAAAGAAACCTGGAATTGTCAGACGGTCCTTAACTTCTGGCAGGGAAACAATCATACTTATGAACAGCAGGGGGAGCCCCCGCCTAACTTCCCAGCCATGCAGAACTCAAGCAGCTTTGTTTTTTGATCATTTATGACGATACCTAAGAAGCCCAGACCACACTGAGCATGTGTATGTAGTCTAGTCTTGCAAAGATGTATAACAAAGTTACAAGATGACAGCCCCCTGTGGCCAACTTTGAAAGTATAAATCATTTGTTTGATTAGGCTTGTGGTGCAGTAAGTTCAAGTTTATGTTTAGTCTAAAAATACAGCATTTCTAGCCTTATTCTATTTTATTTTTTTTCTAATATAGTAATTCTAAAAAAAAAACCTGGACTTGCTGAGTAATCCTTGAAGACGTTTCACTACTCATCTGAACAGCTTCTTCAGTTCAACTGACTGACATGGGAAGTTCTCTGCATATAAACTCTTCCACTAATCCAATCACAATGGCACATTGTAACTCTTCAAAGAGGTGACATCTGAAGTTTACAGAGGTGTTGATTCACCTCCTAGACACAGGTGTTACTTGCAAGAGTTGCATGAATGGATGTGTAAGATCTTCTGAAACCGCTGGGGTACAGATGTGAGAACAGCATTGTATGTAGCAGACAGGTGGTGTTGAAGGCCCCCACCTCTATTCAGGGATGGTTTCTCCACCTTGACATGAATCGCCTCTTTCACTCCTGGATAGTGGAGTTTGGCAATAATCTCTCAGAACTGGCTAACTGCATGCATACTGTACATGAGTAGCCTCACCTGACTGTAATCATGTGATCAGCTACACACTACCGGATCTTTCCAGAAAATTGCTCCAGTCCTGTATTATGGCTTCTACCTCTACACTGGGTAATGCACAAATCTTATCATTGTAATTTTTTATAGCAGGTAGTGCAGAGTTAAATGATAACCTGTAAGAACTGGCTTAATACATACCCGAGTAGCCTCAGCTGAATAATCAGGTAATCAGGGCATTGCTTCAGGCCTGGGTAATGCTCTGAACTTTCAGTTGGCTCTGTATTGTGTTAGGGCTCTTGCAAGTGTTTTCCCTGCATTCTGCCATAGGGGATTTCAATTGGGCAAGCACAAGCACATGTAGATTTCAATAGTACAACAGGCTATGGCTACATACAAGTGGTGCTCAATCCAGAACCTTGCTGCATTCACTTGGTTCCCTTGTCGCATGTAATGAAAGAATTGGATGGCACTCACAAATGGCAAATGTGCTAAATCCTTAGTGCTTTTATTTCGATCTCCAACACAACGTTTCGGAGGAACAACCTCCTTTATCAAGTGTTCTCAAACAAGTAATTCAAACCACAGGTATATGTAGTGAAAAAAACATAGGGAACTCCGCCCTTCCAATTAAGTGACATCAAGCAATTTGCTTACATATTGACCTCTACCTGGTAGTGCAAAAAGTTTACATCATAAAATTATGATTACTATACTTGAGTAATAACAAGAGTGATTACGAATGCATTTATGTGATAATTCCGTGAATTCCATGTGCTATTTGCATGTTAGTGCCCATATATTCACAATTTCCTCTTGTGTCTAAAAAATAAACATAATTTTGTTCAAACAATATCTCTTCATTGAATTATTACTAATCAAATTACAAAAGAAGGCAAAACACATATCAATAATAACAGGAATAATTCAGCTTTTCATTCAATCCCATTGGGGCCATCGTATTTAATTTGTCAATCCACATAGTCTCTTTTTGTAATCACAAGCACATGTAGGGGCCGAACGTATACAACATATCTCTGGGAACTGACTAATTGGATGCATACCTGAATAGCCTCATCTGAAGGTAATCGTGTGAATGGCTACACACTACCTGAGCTTTCAGAGGATTTCCACAGTCCTGTGTTATGGCTGTTTGCTGCTACACTGGGTAATGCCTTGATTCTTGCTATTAAAGAACAAGTAAACGTTTTTTTTTTCTATCTCTAAATTTGCTCTAAACAGCCCCTCAAATTAATGTACCTTAGTCCCTGCTGCAAGTCTGCTCTGGTTTCTGTGTTATCAGCAGCTTGTTTCACCTTCTTCCTGGTGCAGAGTGAAGCCCCGCCCCTTAGCTTTCTGAGCTGACCTTATATCTTGGACTAGTCCTGGAGATCATTTGCATACTATGACATAGCAGAGAGCAGTGTGTGTAGCAGCTTTTGCTTGGGGAAACTAGCTTACTAATGAAACACTGGCTCCCTCTTCCTCTCTATTGTGGAACAGCAGCAAATGGACTGCTCAGTAAACTAAGGGGCTGGGGCTTCACTCTGCACCAGGAAGAAGGGAAACAAGCTGCTGATAACACAGAAACCAGAGCAGACTTGCAGCAGGGACTAAGGTACATTAATCTGGGGGGCTGTTTAGAGCAAATTTACAGAAAGAAAAAGAAAAACATTTACTTTTCCGTTAAGGGCTCCTACACACGGGCGTTTTTGACCTGCGCTCCCCTGCGTTGCATTTGGCTGCGTTCAGCCGCAGGGGAGCGCAGGTCTAGACGCACCTCATTTTGTTCAATGAGGTTGTACCCACGAGACGCGTGTAAGCGCCGAACGCAGATTCAGACGCAACATGCTGCATTTTTCCTGCGTTCGGCGCTCACATGCGTTCGTGTGAGTACAGCCCCATTGAAAATAATTGAGTGCATCTATACCTGCGCTCCCTTGCGTTTGAACGCAGCAAAACGCAACGCAGGGGAGCGCAGGTAAAAACGCCCGTGTGTAGGAGCCCTTAAGGTGTTATAGCAGTTAGGACAGAGTTTTAGTAATGTCTGAGAACTGTTTAATATAATGCATACCTGGAAGTATAATCATATATACATTCTACCTGGCCTTCCAGAGAAGGGCACCTGTATTGGCTCATGGCTATTCAAACCAGAATGTATTGCTGCATTAGGCTTGAATGGTTAATGAGTCGGGTTAGTAGCAAACTAGCTGTATATGTTTATCATGGAACATAGATTGTAGCAGTAAACTCTCTGGATAATTGGGCCATATCTAAGCAGCCTCTGCTGAATGTAATCATGGGTATGGCACCATTGGCTTGGAGGTATGCTCTGTTGTCACTTGTTTCATTAAAACCAGCCCTCCTCCAATGGTCTTCTCCAGTTTTCTGGTGCCCAAGGTGGGTTATATACATGGCTATTGTTTTATAAAGCCATTTGCATTATAGGTATTTCAGTGTCCTGTGATCTGATTATATTTAAAAGGTGTGTAGTTTAATGAACTTTGCACAATGCTGTTCTTGTCCATCCTCTGGGGGATCCAGACCTTGGGCTGTGTGCTACCAGCAAGTAACACAAATTATTGTGGCAGGCAGAATAGATGTAATGTATTACATGAGGTTACCATGTATTTATCATTCAGGGTGTGTGTTCTCCATGAAAAAAAAAACTCCTCAGTGGATTGACATGTTAATTATGTTATGCATTGATTTTGGAGTCCTGTATTATGCATGATTAGTTAAAAGGGAAACCAAGCCTGGTTAGGGTGAGAAGGACTGAAAGGAGCCAAAAAGCCCTTCACAAGCATTAGCATGCAAAGTGAAGCCTTCTGAAATCAGAAGGTATTTACTTGTCTCATGCCATACATATAGCACTGCCTAGATATCAAAAATGAGAGTTTTTTTCTCCCAAAATGCATCATGGGCGGAGACATGTAAATCACTCCTTTATGTCCCTGTGGCCAACTATGCATCCAGAACCGCTGGTTTATAGCACAGATACAGCCTTAATAGTTCAGAGCCATATATCCAAACTTGCAGACAGCCTGTTTCGATCTTGTTAGATCTCATCAGTGCAAGATATTAGAACATGGCTTCTGAGAGGTAGGACTTGGAGAGCAGCAAAAAGGGAAACCGAGCCTGCTTACACGCGTCTTGTGGGTACAACCTCATTTAAAAGAATGAGGTGCGTCTAGACCTGCGCTCCCCTGCAGCTGAACGCAGCCAAACGCAACGCAGGTGAGCGCAGGTCCAAAACGCCTGTGCGTAAGGGCCCTTATAACTGCAGCTGAACCAAGTGGATTATGGTGTTATGCTGCAGTTGAAGTGAAGTGTCACTGGACCTGTAGTCATTTTTGGGCCCTGACATACCCAATGTTTAGGATAGGATGCTAAAGTATTATTCTTCTGGGTTTTGCAGATATCTAGAGTCTAGCAGTATTTGCAGTATGCTAATATGAATATGGTTATCTCTGCACGGCAGAAAGTGGTATATGTGCTTGGTAAACAGCATATGATTAATGTGTCCTACAGGGCTTTCTGAGTCTGATATAGGTGGTAGACCAGTCAGAATGTAAGTTATTTGATTGAGATGGTTCAGCAGTTGCTCCATTACAGGTTGAAGCAGGCCTTCAGAGTGTTCTGCTAATCTCTGAATGGTTAGGTTCTACCACAGCACTTGGTAACATACAGGAATGCTTGTAGGTTTTGCCTATTTTTGTAGACCTAAAGGCTGGCAGGTTGCAGCCAGTCTTATTGGCTTCTTCTGTATCACAAGCAGGTTAATAAGAAGGCTTGTACACCGCATCCTAATTAGGTTGCATCTTCTCTGCCTTGAGAATAGCTGTACAGCTGGGGGCTTGTTTTGAAGCTATTCTGTACTGTTGTTGGCAAGAGTGAGGTGCTTGATGGCAACAAGCAAATGGGCACAATGGGCTAAGGTATTGTCACTTTTGTGGTGTTTGGTGATGTTAACCCTTGCAATTTATATTCGATGCAGGGTTATGATTACTGGTTTCATGGAGCTGTATTTAGTTTGGCATGTTTTGCCTAAATGTTATATTAAAGGAATGGTTTTACCTATGGTTTTCAATTATATGTTTTGGAACAGTTGCCATTCTACACACATGTCCCTTAAAAGGGAGTCACATCCACAGTAGCGGACATGACATGGGTTACGTTATGATCTGTTGCCATAGTCTGTAGTGGTAGGATTAATATCTTCCTGCCTAGAGCACAGTTAATTTATCCAAGTTATTGCTTGGGCAATAGTCAATTACTTGTCCTGACATATGTTCAGGGTCTCTAGCTTTGGCTTCCATCAGACTAGTCAGGATAAGGGACTAACACACATTGCTTAGGTAGAGCTTGTGTGAACTTGGTCCTAGGTGGAATGAATTCCTTTGTTCCTGCCCATTGTCTATTTTGGCTGGGAATGTGCCTCCATGTTCTTAGGTCATTAGTGTAGTGGCAGGGGCACTTAGTCTGTTCTTGGTGCTTGCCTAAAGAACAAGGTGGTAATAAGACATAATTTGCCCTGCTTGCCGTACTGTATTGCTACCCACCTGATATACTATGAGATTTGGTTATGACAGTTTAGTTTTGGTATTCTTAAGCACAGAACAGTTTCCTGGATTGAATATGTGTAGAGACTTCAATATCTGCTATGTTCTATCCGGTATATTCCAATTGTGATGCATTTCACTCTTAGGAGGAGTTCATTTCAATCTGTTCTCAATATGCCTTTTCATAATTAAGTTCTGGAAGTTGGTTCTATGCCTAATCCGGTACTATCCAACCCTCACTATAGGGATGTGAGATGGTCATTTAATGAGAATTTCTGTAAAAGGCAGAATAGGTGCAGTTATAAACATGAATGCTCTGTTTGGAGCTGAGCACATCTAACCTCTTGCTGTGCAAGGAAGTTTCTCAGTAATGCCATCAAGCCAAAGGAGTTGGGTGTTAGAGGGGAAAATGCCGTTGAACCTTCATGCTATGCTTCCTTATTTAAGAATTTATCCAGACAGACGGAAAGTGGAGTTAATTCAGACAGGGTTTGCTGAAGGTTTTATTATTCCTGTTGATGAAAGTAAATGGTCACCAGTCATTGTTGATAATTTGAGATCAGTTGGTTCTCATCTTGAGGTTGTACGAGAGAAATTATTTAAAGAGTTATCAATGGGCAGGATTGTTGGTCCTTTTAAGGAGCTACCTTTTTATAATATGAGAATTTCTCCTTTGGGTTGTCATATCCAAAAGGCCTATCTGTGAATGATGAGATAGCTTCTAAATTATGTTCAGTTCAGTATTCATCTTTTGATAGGGCTATTAATTTGTTGCTGGTATGTGGTCAAGGCGCTTTGTTAACAAAGACGGACATAGAATCTCCATTTAGGTTGCTGCCTATTTTTCTGAAGTCTTGTTTTTTGTTAGGTTTTCATTTCCAGGGTGAATATTTTTATGATAAGTGCTTTCCTATGGGCTGTGCCATTTCTTGTAGTTATTTTGAAATTTTTGCCACTTTCATAGACTGGGCAGTCAAGTTTGAGTCCGGATATAGTTTTATTTTGCATTATCTGGATGATTTTCTTTTTATCGATTCAAAGGGTTCCAACACTTGCAGTGTATGCTTGAATACATTTATGTATATAGCCAAAATTTTTGGTGTTCCTATTGCCAAGGAAAAAACAGTTTTGCCTACATCTTCATTGTAATTTCTGGGTATAGAGATTTATACGATGATGTTGGAATTTAGGTTGCCTTTGAATGAAATAACTAAGCTTAAGAGTTTGATTGCGAGTGCTTTGTTGGCTAAGAAGGTGACTTTGAAACACTTGCAATCTTTAATTGGGCATCTTAATTTTGCTATTAGAGTCATTCCAATGGGTTGTGCTTTTAATAGGCGGCTTATTCAGTTAATGGTGGGGATGCAAAATCCTAATTGGCATGTTCATTTGACAAGGCATGTGAAAGATGATCTGCTGGTATGGCAAAGGTTTTTAACTTTGTACAATGGTAGGACATGTTGGCAGGAGGACTTTGTTGAGAATTCAGAGATTCAGTTGTTTACAGATACTGCAGCCTCAACAGGCTTTGGAGCTTATTTTGCGGGGCGTTAGTGCTGCGCATCTTTGCCTTGAAGTGGGTGGAGCCTAATTTGACATTTGGGGTTCTTTATTGGTTAATCGAGGCATTCTTCTTTTTTGTGATAATTTGGAGGTTGCACAAGCTATTAATAATTTATCTGCTAAGTCTGTACCGGTGGTGAGGGCAATGAGGCAAATTGTTTTTGGCTTTAAGGCATAATGTTTGGTTGAGGGCAAGGCATACTCAGGTTGTCAGAATTGTATAGCTGATGCTTTGTCTCGTTTTCAGATGCATCAGTTCAGATTGTTGGCAGTGGATGCAGTGCAAGAAGGAGATGCTGGCCCGGATTATTAATGGAGCATTCCACTGGTAGATTAAGAGAGTGGCTAATGCGCTCTGTTAGTCAAAGGGCATGATCTGCTTGTATAAAAGGACATGGTCTGCTTATATAAATATGGAGGTCATGGTCTAATTTTAATCGGGAGAGGGAGGAGAGTGAGCTGGATTGTTTGCTGTTGGCTGGTATTTTATTTTTCCTTAGGTTATTTTGGCGGCCGGATATTACAAAGGTTCCAGTTATTAACAGATTATAAAAGGCTTTACTCATCAAGAGGGCAGGCTGGATAGCAGGAAGCCGATAACTTTAACTTTGTTGCATTAGTTATTGAATTGTGTAGACTTTGTTTGTAGTAATAAGTATGAGGCAGCAATGTTTCAACTTTTGTTTATCGTAATGTTTTTTGCTGCTCTCCGAGTAGGAGAGGTGATATCGGGTTCTAAGAATAATAACAGGCTTCGCATTGATATTAGAAGATCAAAAACTGATTTTACAGGAAAAGGTACAACACTTTGGGTTGGGCATTTTCAGTTTTTGAGTTTTTGCCCTGTCCAAGCCTTTGTGAAATTCATTAATTTAAGACCAGCTCCTTGTTGTAGCCCCCACCCCTTCCCTGAAAGCAGCAAGTAAGTTGTGGGTAAAACTTAGTCCCTTTGTAAAATGTATAATTGAGCAATGGAATTCTCAATGAATCAGATGAAAATTGAGTGTAGGACTGGCCAGATATGGGATGACTGACGTAGTTGGCCAGCTTAAATATATTGCAATATATGGACAAACAATCCCTATTGTTTAAAGGGTAAGGCATTTTTTTAGTAGCTGTATGCACAAAATGTCTTAATGTCTTAAATATATTGTTAATGGGTTGAGTGCAGAGGACCTCTTGTATTTGTCTATTTTTATTTTGTGGTCACAGCCTCATTGCACCCTGCCTAATGGTTTTAAAAATCAGTGGTGAGCACAACTTTTCTTTATATATAAAGAATTTTTTTGGCATCAATCTAGGCATATTTTGGTAGGCAGGCTTGAATAAAATTCTAATTCTTGGGTGGCTAGGGATTGTCTTATCTGGTTATTATAATGAGCTAATTGTTATGTTGATTTGTGATATGATAATAAAAGCTGCGGCAATTTATACCCACTCAATTACAACATTTTTTTTTTTATGACAGTGTACAGTATACCATTCCCATGCTACCTACAATAGAAAATGTGTATATTTGCTGGCAGCCCTGCATAACTGCCAAATCCAGGGTCTGTATTTCCCAAGCACCGCTAAGATTAAAGGTATCCCAAAGCCAATTCTAGGGGAAAAATCTCCATATTCACAGCACCACCCTAAACACACAAATACCAGAAAAATTACATTAATTGCTTGATGAAAGCAAAAGTACGTCTATATAGCGAGTGAGAGGCAGGCAGACTAAAGGAGAGCACTAGATAGAGTTCGCAGCATCTTCTCTGCAGTAGGGAGAGACCGTATAGGGCAGACTCTTTTGCCTGTAAGTACAGCTCCTGCCTTTCTTTTTACGTTTCCTAGTCGGACAAGGCTTTTATCCTCCTCCCCTTGCTGCTTTTGTTTATGACTGGATCTTGCTTGTGTCTCCCTGAGCCGGCAAACGGCGCTCTGGCTTCTCCGTTGTTTCTGTGTCAGCAGGCTGCTCCCAGGCTCCCCACCACGGGGCGTCAGTCTGCAGCATTTCCAGCTCTCCGGGACCAGGAGGAGAACCTTTCCATCAGGCTCAGAGAGGATAGCACGGGACTGGCACACACAGGTAGGGCTGCCAGCAGCATCCTATTCAACTGTCCTAGCTTCTCCCCCGCCCCGGTCCATTCAGGAGTTGAAGATGGAGCTGGATATCAAGGTGTCTGCTTCTCCTCCGTTTCACCTACAGCATCTTAGATGGTGCTGCTCCAGCTGTCACATTGGCAGCCTCTTTGCTCCTTTCCCTGTGCTCTCTGCCTCTCTCCCTGTGCTCTCTGTCTCTCTCCCTGTGCTCTCTGTCTCTCTCCCTGTGCTCTCTGCCTCTCTCCCTGTGCTCTC
>CM044434.1:121793739-121835327 GCA_024363595.1 Xenopus borealis | reverse complement strand
TCCCTGTGCTCTCTGCCTCTCTCCCTGTGCTCTCTGCCTCTCTCCCTGTGCTCTCTGCCTTTCCTACACGGGTGGGGAATGGGACAAAGTTTCCTTCATATGAGAGAGCGAGAGGGATCTGTGTCTGCTCATTTACCTCTCTTACTTTCTCCTCTCCTACTTGGCAAATGGCAGCAGGTATGTGCCCAGCTGTCCTGCCCAACAAAAGTGCTGCTCTTCCTCTGCCACCTTGAGCTCCCATGTCACATGTTTGTGCTTCACTCACTCTCTAGTTCTCATTCATCTTCTATAGATCCTTACGTGTGTGCAGAGCCAGGCCAGGCACCCTAGGCAACCTGGCAGGTTGTGGCGCCGGCTGGAAGCAGGCATGTGTGCAAATTGACACGTCTCTCATGCGCAAATAGATGCTGGGACGTATGCGCGAACTATGGCAGGCGTGAATGGATAGAGAGGTGAACAGACATGGGGTAGGCGGCAGAGAAGGTTATGTGCCTGCCCCCCCCCCCCCAGCTTTGTGCCCTAGGCACGTGCCTACTCTGCCTACCCCTAGTTCCGGCCCTGTGTATATGAATAGGCATTATATTGTGCCATATACACAACCAAAGGGTGGGGGAAGAGACTGCAATGCTTGTGTTCTCATCTTATGATAAATGCTTGGGCTTATTGAGAGTGAGTGATGGTAGGGCTGAGTAGATGGGCTGAGTAGATGGGCTACAGGCAGAGGTACAGGCAGCTGTTGCTTTTGACATACAGCTCTATTATGTGCTCACCGTTGTACAACTGACCAGTTAATCTGTGACCTGGCAAATTGCACAGCTACAAGTGTTTCCAGCAAGTATATGTGATTGGCATGGTTGGCACTTTATCTAATTCCTGCATTGTTTGCCCCTGCTGAGAACCTGTGCCTGAGGCTATTTTTAAACGCTCCTCCAAATCTATAACCTGCCCAGCAAACTCTTGTTAGGCTCCTATAGAGCGGGTCAGTCATCTGCTTTAATACAATCTCAATCAGTTCTGCTCACCTCTTTCACTCCATAAGCATCAGGTTTCCCATTTCCAGCAGCAGTAAAACGTGAGCAGGACCTGGAACTAGGGATGGCGCGAACTGTTCGCCGGCGAACTTGTTCGCGCGAACATCGGGTGTTCGCGCTCGCCGGAAGTTCGCGAACATCGCACGACGTTCACCAATTTGGGTTCGCCTTAGTTGGCGCTTTTATTTTGCCATTTCTCCCCCAGACCAGCAGATACATGGCAGCCAATCAGTAAGCTCTCCCTCCTGGACCACCACCACACCCCCTGGACCACTCCCCTTCCCTATAAAAACCGAAGCCCTGCAGCATTTTTTCACTCTGCCTGTGTGTGCTGAAGAGCTAGTGTAGGGAGAGAGCTGCCTGTTAGTGATTTCAGGGACAGTGGATAGTAAGTTTGCTGGCTAGTAATCTACTGTACTTCAAACAACTGCCATCTAGCTGTGTGAGCTTGTTCACATTCTGTCTAAATATCCATAATATTACCCTCTCCAGAAAAAGCACCTGAGTGACTTTTTTCAAGCAGCCATAATATATTTTACATAATCCGTATCCACCGCTGTAGTAGTGTATATGTTGACCTTGTAGGCATTATTTGCCCTGTAGCCATTTTTTGCCCAGTGTGTTCTTCAAACAACTGCCATCTAGCTGTGTGAGCTTGTTCACAGTCTGTCTAAATATCAATAATATTACAGTGTCCACAACCACCACCTGAGTGACTTTTTTCCCTTTACAGCACAAAACGCAGCGCTGTGTCAACAATGGATTTTTCAGATACATTTTTGCCCTTGATCCCCCTCTGGCATGCCACTGTCCAGGTCGTTGCACCCTTTAAACAACTTTAAAATCATTTTTCTGGCCAGAAATATCTTTTTTAGCTGTTAAAGTTCGCCTTCCCATTGAAGTCTATGGGGTTCGCGAACCGTTCACAAATTTCAGGAAGTTCGCGAACATGTTCGCGAACTTTTTTTCGGCGGTTCGCGCCATCCCTACCTGGAACAGGAAAACTTCTCCAAAGTGAAATATGCACTTATGCCAGGGATTGTAATTCGCCAATGAACTGCATTTGCTTTGTTCATAGCAGTTCCAAAGAAGGGTTTCTTTTTTAAGCAATTGAATATAATTGTACATAGTGGTGCAAATGTGTATTATGCGTGCACACATTGTATACTGTAGTAAGCGTGCACATGAAACAATTATGCAGATATGTCTGTTGGAACTTAAAGGAAAACAAACTCAGACCTTTGCCTAATGCTTTGAAAACAGCCATGTGTTTTTCATATTTAGTGAGTTATATCTGATTAGTTAAGAAAAGTTGAAAGCATTTTGGCTTCTTCAGGATGAAGTGGGCACTGGGGACTGTTTAGAGTGTTTGCATAAGATTGTCTCTTCAGAGTTACAGTAGCTGCTTAAACTCCAGTACACAGATAAGTAAGGTTCCCTTTTCAGCAAAAATTGGATACTTAATTGAATGGCAAATATGTGCGTAATATTGGATATCCTTTAACCAGGGGATTGTGATCTACCAGTACATCTTGGGCAGGTGACAAGTAGATCCCAGCATCGCCCACAATCTAGTAATTCCTCTGCATACTTCACATTGAGACTTTTTAAACTGGAATGAGAATTGCTCTGTTAAATGTGAAATCTGTTTTCTCTCCAGGTAATGCATTTTTCTTGGCACTGTAACATATGAGATGGCAGTCCCTGATTCAGTAATTTTACAAAAACTAGACCCTGTGTCTGTAAATCTGGGCACTCTTTCCCTTGGAGAACATGACAGAATTATGTGATTCATACTGACCTGCAGGGTCTTTTCACACAGCTGCATACAGCATCATGAGAACTTTGCCTCCCTCTGCAAACTCACAGGTACCTTCTTCTTGCAGTAACAGGACTGGCTTTATAAATATTTCTATTACACTGGAGTTTGGGCTGCAGGACAAAGCCCTGATAGGCTGGAGTATATATGTAAATAATTCTCCAGCCTATGAAAATCTCTGCATTGGCAGCTCAGCCCAATGTGAAGGAAAAACTTAGTAGTGCAGTAATCTGGTTGCTAAAGGTAATCCTTTGATATGGGGACAGTGATTCTTTAAAAGACATATAAATAAACAGTGGTTGGCTTTGACCTAAGACTTTTATCTACACCACTTGTTTCACCTGTCCGATATATTTCTGTTCATTCATCATCACTGACTGTGCAGGGATTTCAGGCACTAAAGTGTCACAAAGGGATAACTGTTCTGTGCTGGTGGGATTAAATTTAAAGCTACACCATTTCTGTGCCATGTGTTTGAGAATAATGTCACATAAATATTTTAGAATTGAAATTCATATTTGGCTGCTGCTTAGTCCAGTTGTTACTGGTCTGGCCTTTAAAGGAGAAGTAAACCCATACTTTAAAAAAACCCTACCCCCCCCATAGACCCCTCCCCCCCAGCCTACTTGCTACCCCGGGCAAATGCCCCAAATTTTTTACTCACCCTTCATGGCAGATTCATTTGTCAGAGTTCACAGCATCCATCTTCATCTTCAGTAATCTTTGTGTATTCAGCTGTGTATCGGTGCATGCACAGTTGGAGCAATTTCCAACTGCGCATGCACTGAAACTCACGGGAATAACTGAAGAGCTGCTAGAGAAGACACACATATTACTGGGAAGAAGAAGATGGCTGCTATGAACTCTGATTCTGCTGCGAGGGGTGAGTAAAAGGTTAGGGGCATTTACCCGGGGTAGCTATTAAGCTGGGGGGAGGGGGCAGGGGGAGGGTTTTTTTTTTAAACAATTTTTTATGTTAACTGGGAAGCAAAGATAAAAGTTTGGTGGCAGGATTTTTATTTTCATGAAAATGTACCAGTCCTGTATGTAAGCAGCTTATGGAGCTGTAGAATAGCTTGCACACACTTTCTGCCTACAAGTTGCACACCCCTTGTTCAAACTTGCATGCAGCAGCCTACAGAAAGAAGAGGGAACTTTTATCAGTTCAGTTGTTTCACATTGTTCTCTAGAAGTAAAACCTTTTTTTTTTCCAATTACTTTCGATTATTTATTTTTTACTGTTTTTCCAAAATCTAGGTTTAATGTTGAATGTTCCTATCTCTGGTGTGAGTCAGGTAGCTCAGTAAGTCAGGTGCAGACTGTAAACTGTTACAATTTTACAACATTAGTTGATACATTTCTCAGCAGCCTATCTGGAGTATTAGGAATTATTGTATCAATTCTAACAGCTACTGTTAAAGGACACCTATTGCAAAAAAATCATACCAGAAATAAATCTATCAGCCCGCACATTTGGTTAGGGGTAACTTTTTTTTGCAATAGGTGTTCTTCAATGATGCTCAGCAGGGACAAAGATAAGAAATGTATCAAATAAATGGATACATAAATGGATACATTTAGAACAGTTTACAGGGTCATGATCCCCACTTCCCAGAGCTGATTTAGAAAGTGAAAATTAAACTTTACACTTTAATATTAGAAAAATGGTCACGCATATAAAATAGAAAGTAACTGGGAAAAAGTATTTATTTCTGGTGATCTGAAAACAACTAGTTGTTTGAAGGTGAACAACCTCTTTAATTACTAAGGCTGACGCAAAATGTATCAAGTTCATTGTTCAAATGGTCTGTGTATACTGACATTTTTACCAGCAAAATGTGTGCATTTATTAAAATCTGTTCAACAGATTAGAACTTTATATTCTATTCAACACACACAATAATTACATTTCATAATTGTTTTGCTTGAAATATGAATGATTGTGGGTGGCTTTGCAGTGAATGAAAAAGATTTGCCTTTAGTAGAAGGGGGTGAAAGCTAGACTTGTATAGAATTGTATATGACAATGCTATCAAGGCTACTCCAGAAATAGTATTCCAGAAATGCCAGAGCCCTCATTTCATTCAGCTTAAAAACAGTAAAGCAAACATTACACCAGTGGTGCCTTCTGGAGAGGTGGGAGGTTTAAAGTGGTGTTGGTCAATTACAACCTGCTTGTTTGTTCAAAAGTTAATCCTTTGCAAATCAAAGGCAGAATTCCTCCATTTATGAACTTTTTACCTCCAGAGCTCACTACTTTAGTACGGTTTACTGTTAGTGATACTGACACTAAACATTTTCTATTCAAAATATGAATCTATGTTAAATGTTACCTAAATGTCATGTTGTTTTCCACTGATAGATCTACTTTTGTACAAAATTGTTACTTGATACTTACTAAACCTGACTGTCCTTACTCAACCTGTCTTCTAATGTGAACGGACCACTGCTGCACAAATATGGCTGCCCCCTAACAGAGCAATATGGGGTAAGAAAGGTAATTTAAAAGCATAACTTTTGTGGCAAAATTATAAATAGTATTCAAAGACAGATAGTTATAAAAAAAAAAAAATTTATTTCCTGGTGTAAGTATCTCTTAAGTTTAAAACAGTTCTGGGCTCTAAGTCATAAACAAAGTCCATGTAAGAATAACCTATAAATATGAATTTTACTGAAAATTTTCAGAAAAGAAATTGCAGTTTAAACAGCAGGAGGCCAGCAGACTAGTGATGGGTTGGCCAGCCAAAACCAGTGAGAAGTAAGGGATTGAATAACTAAACTGAGTCATGCTCCATTTAGGGTTAGTGTGGTGGTGGGACACACATAAACCACTATGATGTCTTCTGCCTGAATCAAAGCCTGCCATTGCTGTGTTAATCTTTTGCCCCCTTCCCTTATTGGTGACATCATTGGAGGTGGATTGTCCTGGACTGGTCCAAGTCATAAAGCGCCCAGAAGTCAAGTCCCAACTGTGTACGGGTTAGAAGCATCTTAGGTGCAGGTGATACATTTGTGTGATCCTGACATCACTGCACCAGGCTGAATAAATCTGATTAATACGATGTACTATACAGTGCTTTGTACTGTTAGGTAGATTTTTAGGGGGAGGGGCCTCTCAGAAGCCCTTTCTGATCTGCAATTAACTAGCCCTGCCTATGCAATAAATTTGCATAAGAGCTTGGGCAGTGTACACTATTTTAAAGCAGATACTGCAATGTCAGTATAAAGTATAACTCGCATACAACTGGTCATCTAATTATGTCCTTGCGTGTGGGTTTTCTGCGCTGTGACAGATCTATACAAGGAGCAGCCTGAATATATTTAGCAGGCGCTTCTTGGAAACCATGGTGGGCTTCCATCAGAAATTCTCATTAGCGGCTTGGCACTTGTGTTAAAAGCCACCATAACTCTTTGGGGGGAAAAAGCATTCCTCTGTAGTAATAAAAATCTTACATACTCTCTGCTTCTTTATGTTATGTGCGCATTGATGCAGAAAGACTCGTGCTGTTCCCACATACTGTTTAATCAACAAGAACGGACTGAAATGCTATGTTCATGTGTTTTATATTTTGCCTTGAATTTCTTTTTCTCCCTGAAATGAATATATATTTATATATTTCTCTTGAAGTCAGTACTAGCACAGAGACCTGTTATACACATGTTCCCTATGTTATATCTTAAGCGCGGTTGCAGATGTCACGTTTGTTGACAGTGTGGGCTCCAAAGGTATTGGACTCGTTGCCAGGCTCAGCTATAACTGGTTTCTTAGCAACTGTTTAGACTGTCAGAAAGTAAAAATGATAACATCAGCTTTCATTCCAGGACAAGTCTCCTAAAGAAAATGAAGTTTGTGAGGTCAGTAATAGAATTCCTAACCAAGCTCAATTACAGCCCTGCTGGGGGAACTCTGGGGCTTAAACCTGATTGCACCTTATAAGATATGATTTGCACTGTACACACTTTCCTTGTTATTGTATTGCAGACTCATCACAATGCTGATAACTCAACAGCTGGGTGACAAGCACAGGGACATTGGGCCCATTATCCTCTATCACAAGAGAGGGTGGTAAAACTGCTGTACCAGTTACCTAGGGGTTCTTTGTAAATTTGTAACATAACAATGTCAATAATGCATAGCAATAATGAAATATATAGCAGATTTATGGCATAAGTGCACAATGAAGCCTTTCCAGAATTCCTGTGTGATAGCTCATGTTTCAGCTTATGCCCTATCTAACAATACTGAGGCAAATATTTTATAAACTAGGTGTAAGTTTCCGTATTTACTGTACTTACAGCCCACTTGCTGATGAGGTTGTTTGATAGTCTTGATTCAGCAAAAGTTGCTCTTAGAACTTGCTGATGTGTTTAATTAATACAAAGATGGTGCTTGTCATTTACACAGTTTTAAAATTACAGAAAGATGCTTTTATTAAACCCATCCTCACGAGACACATAATGACTACTCAGAGGATTATGCCAAGTCAGCCTTTTTCAGTACTACTTCTATTTTAATGTAAACAGAAAACAGATGGTGTCATAATCCAGGTTAGTGGAGAAAAGCTTTGGGAGCTTCTTTGCTATAGAGGGTGCCATGTGGAAAGGGCACTAAATTACTTTCTATGCAAGTACAGTAAGAATGACTGTTGCATATAAAATTGCTTTCACTGATCTTTGGGAAAAGCCAAAACTGCACCCATACTCCTGTTTAAAGTCACATGCAGCTTTTGACAGAGCCATTTCCAGTCACTAAAATAGTGGAACAATTAGTGGCCTTGAAAGTATTGAGCTGTATCTTATGCTTTACTGGTGGGGGAAATGTTACAGAAAAGTTACACCATAAATGGAAAAGAAGACTAAAGCTGGCCATAGACGCAAAGATATAGTTCAGATCGTGTGTGGAGTGTCCTGTCATTTTTCGTACTGTGACAAGCCATCGCTAAGTTGACTAGACAAGTTAAAAGATTTATATTGGCTACCGATAAGAACTCTACATGTATTGCCTATATGACAAAATCAGTGGGGGACTGTCACTACTATTTGTCGGGCATGACTTTTGTATGGTTGCTGTCTGTCAGTTAATGGCCAGAACCTTGTCTGATTTATTTTTTTCTACTGGTTAATGGAGTATTCAACCCCTGTGTTACAAATCCCATGGGAGAGGAGGCAGTGGGGGCTATATAGGGTTGGGGTTTTTTTTTTTTTTTTTTAACGTTTGGATTGAATTCTCCTTTAGGGTAGAACTACACAGACGATTCAGGTCCGTTTTCGGCAGATCGAATACTGGGCAACAAGATGGATGTTACAAGTCGGATGTGACCGGAACAAGGTAAGTAGCAGGAAGTAGATTTGTGTCGCAGGGTTGATCCGACGCAACATGACTGTCGGATGCAGACAGAGTTTGCAGCAGTTGCATCTGACAGTTGTGTTGCGTCTGATCAACCCTGTATCACAATCTGACTTCCTATTACTTACCTTGTTCCTGTCACATCCGACTTGACGCATCCTTCATGTCGCTCAGCATGGGATCCGCCAAAAAACAGACCTGAATCATCTGTGTAGTTCTGTGTAGGGACTTCCTTGATTAACCTTCACCTGATGGCACAGTTACACCACTCTGGAGTCATTACCATTGACTTTGAAGCCACAAATGTAGAATTTGTGCCAGCAAGTATTGGGTTAATGGGCAGATCCCCATGCAAACTTCACTCCTCCACCCCCTCATTGGCAACACTATAGTCTTCTTTATAAGATCTGTCTCTGTAAAGGATGGGGGTATTACAACAACAACAATGGCTACTATTTGATATTCTTCCAGTAGGATATAAATGTTTTGCTTTTGCGCTTTCATCTTTAATGAATGTTCCTGTTTTCATTCCAACAAGGAATCAAAGGGCCTCCTTGATATAAAACAGGTGCTATAGGGATGAGACTGGCATATTTAAAGAAACTATATGTTAGCTTTTATGTAGCTGCACTGGGTGAAACAATTCAATCACTGTATTTAAAGTAAGGCAAAAAATGTGTTCATCTTCATTATATTACTTAAAGGGGTTGTTCACCTTTAAATTAACTTTTAGTATGATGTAGAGATGGATATTCTGAGACAATTTTCAATTGGATTGTTTTTTTTTTTTTTGTGGTTTTTGAGTTATTTAGCTTTTTATTCAGCAGCTCTCCAGTTAGCAGTTTCAGCTTGCTTGGGTGCAAAGTATCCTAGCAACCATGCATTGGTTTGAATAAGCGACTGGAATATGAATTCTGACCAATTGGCAATTTCAGCTGTCTGGTTGCTAAGGTCCAAATTACTCTAGCAACCATGCATTGATTTGAATACAAAGAGGAGTAATAAAAAGTAGCAATAACAATACATTTGTAGACTTGGCACAGAGCATCTGGGTTTTACAGTAGGTGGGGTCGGTGATCCCCATTTGAAAGCTGAAAAGGGTCAGAAGAAAAAAGCAAATAACTCAAAGTATCAATAAATAAATAATGAAGTTGCTAGGAATGATTGGACATTCTATAACATACTAAAAGTTACTTCAAAGGTAGACCACCCCTTTAAAGTTATTTGCAAAAACAATTGCTATTGAAAGCTGCTTTTGCTTTACTCTTGGTGATTTCGTTTTAAACCATGTTGCAAAAGTCTAGGTTCCCCAGGTCTGTTAATCAGCTGCCTTGTCTTGCATTATTTCAAGAGTCTGAGTCATCAGGGCAGAGATCAGAAAGGGACAACACTGTTGTCAAATAGCAATGCTGAAAACTATAGAACATTTGTTATGAATGTATATTGTAAAGTTGCTTAGAATTATGTTTTATTATTTAAGGCAATTTCAATTGTTGGGGATGACATTCCCTTTAAGAATGTTCTATTTACTTTTTCATCCCACATCTAATCCAGTGATATTGGGGAGAATTTTGTCTGCCTTCCATAATCCATCCCTATTCCATTCCTGATGTGTGTGTGTGTGTGTTCAGAGTATCATACATCACCTATCAATGTTTTGATTTTATTTCATGAATTCCTTGTGAATATTTGAAATGTGACTTTTTCCATACACATGCTTGAATTAACCTTACATTTCCTTGTCATCTTTAGAATTTTTCTCTGAGTAAATGCATTGAAATGTTTGAAAAATATTATTTTAGTTTTTTATTGCTGTTCTATTTTAAGAACGATTGGAAAGCTGAAATTGATCTGTTTTGCCATTGGGAATTCTTTATGATTGTATACAGTATATCATGTTTGTATGTATGTGGACTTTAAACAGGGAACATACTGAGCCAGATGTTCCTATTAAAGGGGTTGTTCACCTTTGAGTTAACTTTTAGTATAATGTAGAGAGGGATATTCTGAGACAATTTGCAAATGGTTTTAATTTTTTATTGTTGTTTGTGGTTTTATAATTATTTTACTTTTTATTCAGCAACTCTCTATTTTGCAGTTTTAACAATTTGGTTTCTAAGGTACAAATTACTCTAGCAACCTTGCATTGATTTGAATAAGAGACTGGAATATGAATAGGAGATGTACTGAATAGAATGATAAGTAATAAAAAGTGGCAATAACAATATATTTGTAGCCTTACAGAGCATTTGTTTTTAGATGGTGTCAGTGACCCCCATTTGAAAGCTGCAAAGAAACAGAAGAAAATTGCAAATCATTAACAAACTATGAAAAATAAATAATGAAGACCAAATGAAAAGTTTCTTAGAATTGGCCCTTCTACAATATACTAAAAGTTAATTTGAAGGTGAACCACCCCTTTAATGAATGATACAGTTAATTACTGCATTAAGAGTGCTTACGAGTAGCTGAAAATAAGCATAGTACAGGAAGAGAATGTATTATTTGGAAACCTGCTTTCCAGGAAAATTTCCAAAATATGGCAATGCAATTTTCTTCTAATTCTCGATCATTTACTGATTTGCATTTTCTGTATAATAATAAGGCCATGCTCTGGTGGGGGCAAAAAAATGCTATTGCATGTTGCATTTCACAGCATTAAGGAAAGATCCCTTATTTGGCAACCCTTGGTCCTAAGTATTCAGTTTAACAGATCCTTCCCAATTCTTGTAAATCTTACTTTTCTGGGATTTTCCTGTTAAATTGAAAATAAAGCATTGGCTGGTATATTGACGGTGTGCCTTTCAGTAAGAAATTGTTGGCTGTATCCTAAACCCACCTTATGACTTAACTGGAATATCTTTGTATAGCAATTTTCAGACTTCTTGTAAGATAATGTTCTGCCAAATGAAGTAGACTGTAGGGAGTAATATTGATATAATAATACAAATGTAGCACAGAGTAAAACTGTAGAGGTGTATATATTTTTTCCCATTTCATCCGTATACAAAAATAAAGCTCATTAACCACAGAACACTTTTTATTAAAAATGTTCTAATACAGTTATTTTAATGTATGATATGTATGCAAGTACATAAGGAGTATTTTAACAGCAAAAGGCAGGCAGACACTTTTTCAATAGCATTTACTTGAGCTATTGAAATGATTGCATACTGGAGTGTTGCTTAGAATTACATTTGCTTTCAATGTACAGGTATGGGACCTGTTCCCCAGAATGCTCAGGACCTGGGGTTTCCAAATAACTAATCTTTCCATAATTTGGATCTTCATATGTTAAGGCTATTAAAAAGAAAAAGTAATTAAGTAAACCCAATAGGCTGGTTTATTAATTATGGATAATGGATTAATAATATCTTAGTTTGGATCAAGTTCAAGATACTGTTTTATTATAACAGAGAAAAAAGGAAATAAGTTTTTAAAATTTGGATTCGTTTGATAAAATAAAGTCTATGGGAGACAGGGCTTGTGTAATTCAGAGCTTCCTAGAAAAGTTTCTGGATAATGAATCCTATACCTTTACAAAATGCTATATTTTGGTTTATATAAATAAAGAAGGGAAGATTGTGTTTGTGTAGCACATATATGTGCATGTAAATCTATTTACAAATAGTATGTACAAGAGCAAGCATAGCCAAACAAAAGCATACACGTTAATAGTACAGAATATCAGAAAGTCTTAGGTGGTTTGCTGTTCTAACTCAGCCAGATGAAAATCCTCAGTAAAGTAGTTTCACTGCAGTGGTCATTTTAAAATTATTTCTCACTATTCTGTCGTTTTCTTCTCTCTAATTAAAATACAACATTAATCTAGCTAACTGGCCAGTGTACAAGTGAGGGGAGTTGGGAACAACCTTCTCTGAATAGATAATTACATTTCATGATAGAGCTTAATGTTTGTCCTGCTTATAAGAGATCTACCTTGAAATTGATAAGAGGCACTAAGCATGATTTCTTTCTATATGAGATTTTAATTCCCTTAATTAAATTTAGAATTATAGAGAGAGAGAAACCCACTCCAATCAACTCACTTTTCCTGCAATATTGTTCCAGAAAGAAAACTTGACTTGAAAATATAATCCTAAACAATTTTCCAAACCTAATTACATTATTTCAGTTGTGGTACAAAAAGGTTATTTGTAATACAGTATATCTGTAAGGAATAGCAGTATCTGTTTGTATACTCTGCCTTCCGGTTTAAAACTCCTGAAACAAAGTAGCAGAAGGCAGCTGAGGAGAACTGACTAGTGCTACAGTAGTTTCAATAGTCGGAACCAACAGAAATGAATACATACTGCTTTCAGTCTGTATATTGTATGTTGTATTCTATTTTTTAAATACATTTTGTAATAAGTGTTTTGATGAATGAAATAAGGGTGAAATGTGGAATAGAGACATTGCCAATGCCTATAAAGCTGTTTAAACATTCTGCCATTTTTCATGATTATACTGTATGTCCACCAGAGGTAACTGTTTTACTGGAGGCTGCTGTTAAATGGGTTGTTCACCTTCAAACAACTAGTTGTTTTCAGATAGATCACCAGAAATAACGACTTTTTCCAATTACTGTCATTTTCTATTTGTAACCGTTCTAATATTGAAGTGCAAAGTGTCATTTTTCACCTTCTAAAACAGCTCTGGGAGGGGGTGTCGCCGACCCCACCAACTGTTCTAAACTGATACATTTAATGGATACATTTCTTATCTTTGTCCCTGCTGAGCAGAATCTCTGGGTTTCATTACAGGCAGCTGTTAGAATTGATACAATAGTTGCTAATACTCCAGAGATGTTGCTGTGAAATGTATCAATTAAATGTTGCAAAATTGTATCAGTTTAGCGTCTGCGCCTGAATTACTGAGCTGCCAGACTCAAACACCAGAGACACCAACATTCAACTTTACACTTAGATTTTGGAAAAACAGTAAAAGATAAATAATGGAAAGTAATTGAAAAAAGTCTCTATTTCTGGGGAACAATTTGAAAACAACTGAACTGAAAAAAAGTGTTTGGAAGGTGAACAACCCCTTTAAGATTGTAGTATGTATACTGATGAGACACCAAGTTTCTTGGTTAGAATGGCCTGCCTCGATATAAGATAAGATGATTATACATGGGCAAATAAAAACTTCCAACAGACCAAGTCGGCCGCTTATCATCCCTTATATATAGGACCCTCCGAAGGGACCATCTGAGCAATATCTGGCTGAAAATTCAAACTCCCATTGGAGTTAGGACTGCATGGCCCTCATCCCAATGGCCTGTATCATAGTAACATAAACCCAATATCATCCACCTACGGTGGGCATACCAGGGATAGATCCATTCGTCTGGCAATCTTCACTGTTCTACTTTTACATTGACATTCTGTCAGTGACAGTGACCGCAAGTTGATTGACATGAGATTTTGCGTATTACCATCTCTGGATTGCCATGAGGTACCTATTTGTTAGTGGGTCTTTTGGGGGAGAAAAAAAAGTGACTTTAGTCGTAAAATGCATTTTAAGTGGTCTGTTTTCTTTGTTCAAATTTAAATATCAGTGTTTTGCCTCTAGCTTAATCATAGGTGATAAATGTCTCTCTCTGCATGTTGACCTGCTGCTGGCAACAAGTGAAAAGTGGTACAGTCTGCTGCAAAATCAGTCACTTTCAGAAAATAAAGACTATTCTTTATTTCTGATGTCAGTATTTCTTTAAAGGGATACTGTCATGGGAAAACATGTGTTTTTTTTTTTTTTGTTTTTTTTTAAATGCTCAGTTAATAGTGCTGCTCCAGTAGACTTCTGCACTGAAATCCATTTTTCAAACAAACAGATTTTTTATATTCAGTTTTGAACATGGGGCTAGACATTTTGTCAATTTCCCAGCTACCCCAGTCATGTGACTTGTACCAGCACTTTAGGAGGGAACTGCTTTCTGGCAGGCTGTTGTTTTTCCTTCTCAATGTAACTGAATGGAATGCAGTGGGACATGGGTTTTTACTATTGAGTGCTGTTCTTAGATCTACCAGGCAGCTGTTATCTTGTGTTAGGGAGCTGTTATCTCGTTACCTTCCCATTGTTCTTTTGTTAGGCTGCTGGGGGGGAAAGGGAGGGGTGATATCACTCCAACTTGCAGTACAGCAGCAAAGAGTGTAAAGTAAAACGCACAAGTCACATGACTTTGGGCAGCTGGGAAATTTACAAAATGTCTAGCCCCATGTCTGATTTCAAAATGAAATATATAAAAATCTGTTTGCTCTTTTGAGACATGGATTTCAATGCAGAAAGTTGCTGGAGCAGCACTATTAAGTGATGCATTTTGAAAAAAATGTTTTTTTTTCCCATGACAGTATCCCTTTAAGATATTGTAGAACTAAATCAGGCAACATTATTACCATAAGTAGTGGATAGTCTAGCAGCATCTTGAATTTGCAAGCTGCCACCCTTGCAATTAAATAAGATAAAACATATTTTCTATTTGATGCAGCAATGTTGTAATGGCTACTTGCATGTGCATCCCATAATTTTTTAGTCTTTGGTCTACAGTTTATGCCATACCAAAGTCTTAACATTTGACCTTAATTTCAGTCCCAGCCTTTCGGCATCACCGTACCATATCCATATAGCTCCCAAGACCTTGCTGCCTGGCATACAGCCAGTGCTTTCAGATTTTAAAATGTTTTTGTTTAAGAAAGCATTTCGTTGGGTTGCTAAATTACTGCTTCTTATTGGAGCTTTAAAGATAAAGTGGTATATATGCACTGCTGTTCTCCTGATTCACAGCTTCTCATGCACTTTTTATAATTCTGCTTCTATTGCTCTATCATATCACCATACTCCTCATTAGACTGCATACTGTAGTGCAGGGAATACAGTTTTCTAATGAATGTAACCTTTATATTATAATGGTAGGGAATTATAGCACTCACTGTTTACCCTTTGCTGTAGATAGATACTAAATAAACATACATATATACATAGGGACTCATTTATCACATTCAATCTGCTGAATCCTGAGGGGTTCAGAGCAAATAGATTTTTGGTAGCTTTTCTCATATATAAAAACTTCAGAACACTTTCCTGACAGTCATGGACTTTTGTAACAAATTGACACCTGTATTAATCATGTCAAATTAATCAGCATGTATTTACTTTAAGCAATCCAGCTTCATTCTGAGCTTTGGAGTGATGAGTGCTATCTGAAACCTTGCTCCCAGATGCAAATCACATGCAAGTATAAACCATTTGGGCAATTATTTTCCATGCTAGTTCAAATGCTTAAAACGTGAAAGTAAATTGTTGGATCCAAAAGAGCCAGAAAAGTTTCTGTTTTTACCACAGTAATGATTGTATGTATAAATATTTCCCACACAAGAGCGAGACCGACCTGTAAAATATATCCTGATTAATTGTGCTTTATGATGCTGTCAGTTAATAATAGTAACGCCAATTGTGTCTCATGACTAGTTGAAATGCTTAGCAAGTGCTTAGCTTGACACTGAACCAATCGGTGCTGATCTGATTGGTGGTGTTATTGAGCCTGTACTATAGACTCTATGTTTTAAAATATTGGACTCCTAGCCTTCTGCATGGGGTTGCCATTTGGCAAGTATTTTACCAAACTAGCCAGTAAAATACCAGCCAAGGCAGGGGCCAGTTTTATAAATTTTACCAGCAATTTATTTCTCTGTAAATATTTAGTAACTACTTCAAGCTCCCAGCATCATGCTGATGTCATTGTCCCAACTCTTATGTCAATAACCCAGCTCCTCACATGGGCTTTTGTCCAGCAAGTAGGGAAAAGAAGGGGTAGGGAATTAAAACCCTTTAACCCTATGGGTCCCTACACATTAAATTGAACATTTGGCAGAACTGGGAGCACACCATTTCACACCATTACCCTTTTGCTGCAAAGAGCCACAAAGAGTGTGTTTGCTTATGCACCACAATGATATTAGAAAGCTGCAGACTCACGCTATGTATGATTCCACAAGTGGCTTAGAAAACTGCAAACCTTAGTCCATTTGGTTATGTCACGTACTTGACAACAGACTGTGGTCTGTGTGTGGTTTTGACCCTTTGATCAGATGTTTGGGTTACTTCCTTGTTGGATACTGCCAGGGGGCCTGCGGCTCCCAACGGGGAGTAGTCAGGATCTAGGAGGAAGCCCTTCCAGAGAGTCCAATACACAGTACAAAGGGATGATCAAGAGAATAGTCAAAGTCCAGGCAATAGTTCAGGCAGCGAAGGTTCATTCTGTTGATGCTTTTAAGAGGGGTTTGGATGATTTTTTGGACAGACATAATATCAAAGGCTATTTTGATACTAAACTCTACAGTTAGTATAGCTATGGGCATATATGGTTTGTGTGAAAGAGTGTAGATGTGTGTGTATGCTGGGTTTTTAATTTGGAGGGGTTGAACTTGATGGACTCAGTCTTTTTTCAACCCAATTTAACTATGTAACTATGTAACTATGACAGGGAAACAGGCAATAGCATAATAACACCCAGGAACACCAAACACTGAGACCTATACTTGGGCGCCAAAAACACCCATTTTCAAAGGGATTTTGGCACAAAACTGGCTGCTGTACATGCGGCGGCCATGGGTGCCTTGGGAGCGACGCCGGCAGGAGACGTTGCGCCACCCGGAGCTCTTTTATTGAATGATTAGCTCTTGTATGTTTTATGTGTGGCCTTCAATCTAGGGACATGCAAATAAGAACTATACTTGTCATAGCATGTGCATGCACCCGTGTTCTAGAGCACTGATCTTCAACCAGTGGCTCACAAGCACCATGTTGCTCACCAACCCCTTGATTGATGCTCCCAGTGGCCTCTATGCAGATGCTTATTTTTGAATTCTTGACTCGTACTGCCATACCAAGCATGTCAGTTCACATGGGGCTGTCAAATATATAGTGATAATCACAACCCTTATTTGGCACCCCAGGAGCTTTGCTCCCCAACTGTTGAATGTGGCTCATGGGTAAAGCATGTTGGAGATCCCTCTTCTAGAGCAATGGTTCTTCCATGCTGTAAAATGCTTCTCCACTGTAGCTCCTATTCAGCACCTGGATTGTAACAAAATAATAATCTCACATTAATAAGTCAGCGGAGGCACAAAGATTTTACACCAGAAATAAATGAAATTACTGCTGAGATGAAAATTAATCACTTTGGTTACTGTAGCTTTTAAAATAAAAGATGGTTGAGAAAACATCTTATCTAAGATACATATAGCACAGAGACAAGTGGTGAAGGAGGAATTTATACTATCTAGGCAAACATTTCAAAGTAATTGTATACTAAAAGAGATACGTGTATGAGTTCCATCTTCCAGTATTTTTACTTCTGTTATTTATTGATTTTTGGTTAGATTTTTCTTTTCTCTGAAAAATTCTGCTTTCTTCAATTTACCAAGGCAAATATTAGGCTTCTTGTTTTTGTATCTGTGATATCCAATACCATTTTTCACTCTTCTTATACTCGTGCCGGTTGGGAAATATTATTTCAATTCTCGCCTTCTTATGTGGAAAGTATAACTTCCTTACTTTGCTTTTCAGCTTCTATCATGCAGACCATAAGTATATTTATAATCTGCATGATATTGGTAGTTGGGCATTTAGAGGCAAATACAGTATTTGTAGATTTTAAAGTAAATGCATTTTTTAAGGTATAGAAATATCAAATAATGAGATTGAAATGTGTCTCTCTGAGGTTTGTGGCACACAGTGTTTTGACTGCCAATGTCAAACAGTGGCAAGCAGCAGCAGTCTTAAAAACCTTGTTTGCCTATTGTTGCTCTTAATGTTATTTCAAGGAATGCACTTTGGCTTTCTTGAGCGGTTATGTGTGGAGGACCGCCTATTATTGCCTTTTTATTAAACTACATTGAGACCCATTTATCAAAGTCAGAATTTATGTTGCTCTTAATGTTATTTCAAGGAATGCACTTTGGCTTTCTTGAGCGGTTATGTGTGGCGGACCGCCTATTATTGCCTTTTTATTAAACAACATTGAGACCCATTTATCAAAGTCAGAATTTATCTCATTATTTTTTGGTAACTACTCTGACCAAATCTGAGATGCCGGATTTTTGGATTTGGACTTTTTCCATCCTCGGTGTATGATAAATACTGAAAAAAAACATTTTTTCCACTAAACTTTTTCCATCCTCGGTGTATGATAAATATTCAAATTTTATAGTAAAAAACAAAAAACACACATCTTTCAGATTTTTGGCATTCAGACTTTAATAAATAACCCCCCCCCCCAAGAGTAGCAGTGAGCAACAATTTTCACCAGGTTTCTCAGAAAAAAAGGCGCCGATAGACTCCAAGAATTGTTGTGTGTCCATAGACTTCAATGTATTTGAATAATTTTTGGTAAAGTGAACCAGGACAGGTTTGCCCATCGCTTATTACTAGCAGTAACAGGGGCATTTTGTCTGCTGATGACCAATGGTGTCTTCTGGTCTTCTTGGATTGCAGTGGTAATCAAAACACCCTAAGGGACAAGTGCAGTTGAGCGGCTACTAAATTCAGTCAGTTGCCACTCTTCCATATAGTTTTGCTCCACACTGCCTTCTTTCTTCTGTTCCGAATTCCACACGCGTGCATCTATTAATGCAGGGGAATCCTGGAGCTGCAAACCAGGTTGTAGCTCCAGCTCCCCCATTGGCCTGTATTGATTACTGCAGTTGTACCAAAAGAATAGAATGCACAAGCCACTCATGGCAAATGCCAGAAAACACACCAACTAAATAATTATCTTTAGCTAGTGTAAACTGACTTGAGCATCAAGTTCGATGCAATGTCTGCAATTGTGTCATATGCATCTCCCCCCTCCCTCAATATTAAATTGAATTCTGTTCAAGCATCAGTAAGACAGTAGAAACCGTCCTGGCCTCTGGCCTGGTACCTGGGCACATAATAACCAAAGAGCTGGAGGTCTGTAATACTTCTTTTCAATTCCACATTGTAACTGCACAGTAGCTGACTCTGCTATAGGTATACCATAATTGTGTGATGACCCTTTATAAAATGAAAGCTAAATTGGTCAAGAAAAAAGAACGAAATTACACATTATAAATCAGCTTCTCTTTAAAGTACTTTTAAAATGCTTTTTCCATCGTTTATTGCTGTATCTTAAAACAGCAGTCAGCCCCCTCTATAGTGTTTGTCCTCCCACCTAAGTAGAATGCATGCTGAGCCTTTGTATTTGCAATGACTAATGGAAGACCAGTTATTTCTCTATACCTCTTACAAATTTTCATACGATATGCAGTGCGTGTATGGTGGGAAATGAGCTGACCAATCTCGTTAGAAGATTTAGATATTGGTCGGCTGGCTGCTCGGGCTGGACAGAAAATTTTGATTGGATGCCTTTGAAGGCAGCCTTACCATCGGCCATTGTTAGTGCTGAATCGTCAGATACAGGTAGAATTCTATTGTTTCTACCTGTATATCTGACAATTCAGCTCTATACATGTGTGTTGAAACGAACAATCTTTCTTGGAAACATCTTTTCCGAGAAAGATCGTAATTGCTACGTCTATGGCCAGCATTAGACTGATTTTCCACTGTGTACTGTTCCACTGTGAATGTAAAATCTTCATCACTAGGTCAAAGGGATTTTGTGAAATAAAGTACTCTTCTGCTTAAAAATTCCTATGGTGCATTTATGTATTTTATAAGCAATACTGATACAAATAGAATCAATAGGTTCCTGATTTAAAATATACATAGGGACCTGGTTTATTAAAGGGGTTGTAACCCTGCCCCCTCCCAAAGTGGACACATCGGCCCACACCAAGAAAGTATCCAGCAGCAGGCCACCTTTGTTTTTTTTCTTGGGGTAGTGGGTGAGGTTGCAGTTCAAATCAGGTAGCGAGTCTGGGCACATACGAATGCGAACTGCAGAGCTCTGTGCTGTTTGCATGTTAGCAGGTATCATTTGGCTATGCATCTACACATTCAGACCAGTGCAGGTCTTTTTTTACATTTTGTTGACATACTTTTTTTGTTCCACAACACAGCGTTTTTCCTAGACTTCCAGCAAAATAACATTCAGCTTCCTCACAATTTACCAATATTTCAAATCAGCCAGCACAGGAACAAGAGTCTCTACCTGCCGTATTTTGCCACTGGTATACTGAAGGAAGCAGGCACCTATCTACATTCTCTTCCCGGGGAACGTGCTGATGCTGTAATAAATTCGCACACCATGTCAGAGACACACACACTCATCACACATCGCAAAGATTTTTTTTCCTGCACATGCTGACAAAAATTTGGAGGAAGCCAGTTGCTACCACCTCATAGGTGGGGGAGGAACAATTATGGAGAAATATTTGTCCTGCTGCTGGATACTTTCTTGGTGTGGGCCGATTAGATTGGCTGATGCCTTAGGCCAGCACTGCCTTTGACATCATGCGCAATGCGCCACAGAGGAGCACTCAAATACAAGTAACTCCTCTTCACTGATGCGGGCCCCATCGGGGTGCAGGGGCATGAGCCCTGATACAACTGCACCCCGGTAGCTCTGCAACTGCCCAGATTGCTTTGTTTTGTGTTTTTTTTTTTTTAATTAAAAAAAACAAAATTGCAGTAAGAAACCCATGGGCCCCTACCACTAATGGGCCCCTAGGCTATAGCCTAGACTAGCCTAGGTGTTGTTACGTCCCTGGTTGCAGTACTAATAGACTAGTGTTGAGCAAAATTCTATACTTGCCATGAACAGTTTCGGTACAGTGAGATTGATGGTGCACAGCTATTTGTCTGCAGTCCTACTCATCATAACAGGAATACATTGTTAAACATATTTTAGCAATCATTTCTTAAAGGGGAACTATCACGAAACAGTAAATTTAATATAAGCTTCATCACATTGAAACAGGAAACCTTCTCAGTCTAATCAATTAAAAATTCTGCATTGTATTTGAAATATTCAAGTTTATATTCAATATTCCTCTCTTGGTGTCTGGTTCTATTCATTATATCTTCATGCAGCAGTTGGGTGTCAAATGTTCATTGATAGATCTTATATATCTTATGGGGAGCTTCCTTTCCTAGCAAATGTATTAGAGCTCACTCAAATAACGGATTCCAGTACAGACAAAAGCTAAGAAAATAACTGTAATTTGCACAAATCCAGCATGTAGAGAGACATGATGTCTGGTAATTATATTGGTGTGAACTCTAATTTATCTGCTATGAAGCACCCTATATATTTTATCTAACTGTCAATTAAAAATAAAAGTCTGACACCCAACTCCTGGATGAAGAGAGAATGAAGTGAAACATGCTGAGAGAGGGATAGTGAAGATAAACTTTATGATTTCACAAACTGTACAGAATTTTTAATTGTATTTAGAATTTTTTTTTCATTATGATGAGGCTTATGTTAAATTTTCATAGTTCCTCTTTAAATATAAAAGCAGTAGAATGGACCACTGCAGTGCATGTTTCTGTGATATGGGGGGAGGTACAGTAGCACTTTTAAACTTCTGGCTAGCAGGATTAGGCTGGGGACAGACAGGGAGATTCGGGGAGATTTAGTCGCCTGGCGTTTAATAGCAGGCGACAATCTCCCCGAACGTCCTTCTCCCTGTCCGTCGCTAGTTGAAATGTAAAAGCGCCGGCTCTGTGCACACGCGGTGCGGCGATTTCCGGAATCGCCCGAAGTTACTTCGTGAGGAAACTTCGGGCGATTCCGGAAATCGCCGCACCGCGTGTACACAGAGCCGGCACTTTTACATTTCAACTACCGACGGACAGGGAGAAGGACGTTCGGGGAGATTGTCGCCTGCTATTAAACGCCAGGTGACTGAATCTCCCCAAATCTCCCTGTCTGTCCCTAGCCTAAATGTGCTAAAAACGGCAATACATTTTTGAAAAGCCAAACAAATTTTGTGTGTTTGGGACTGCAAGAAATTTGTGGGACAGTCTAGGAATGTAAAATTGAGATGTGATTGTGTACACCAGTGATCCCCAACCAGTAGCTTGTGAGCAACATGTTGCTCTCCAACCCCTTGGATGTTGCTCCCAGTGGCCTCAAAGCAGGTGCTGATTTTTGAATTACTGGATTAGAGGCAAGTTTTGGTTGTATAAAAAACAGATGTCCTGCCAAACATTCTCTCCTGTAGGCTGCCAGTCCATATAGGGGTTACCAAAAAGAGCTCTTATTTGACATCCACATGGACTTTTTCATGCTTGAGTTGCTCTCCAACTCTTTTTTAAATTTAACTGTGGCTCACGAGCAAAAAAAGGTTGAGGACCCCTGGTGTACACTATATATGGAGAGATCTAATTACACTGATGTATGTTATGGGATTTAGAATGCATCTTTATCATATTATTACTAATATATTGCATTTCGGAGATACAGGAGGCAGTGTGTGAGAGAAGGGTGATAGGAACCTTACATTGTGAACTCTAATGAGGCAGGAACTCGTGTGAATAATGTATAATTTCTGTAAAGTGCTGTAGAATATATGTCCTCTATAAATAAAAAAATCATGAAATAGCACCAATGATTTCTTGTTGGTGACATATGTGACTGGAATTTGTTCATTTTTGCAGAACAGACGGCCGTGGTAAATAAACTGGACATTTCATTTTCTGTACAGATGTTAATGCTTTAGCACCCAAACCAGATTTCATAATATACTGGGAAACTCGCATAGTACCTGACAAACTTGTAGCATGCATAGGGATGTGCTTAGACTAACGTGTGGCCTTTCAACTACACTTGAATGGCAACTCCAGTTTATCATGTTGTATGCCAGGAATACTGGGAGTAAATTGACAACAGCTGCACTGTAATAACATGTTTGTATTGCACAAATACATTGATTGCATGAGTTTTATTCAGCAGTAAATCTGTCTAGAAGGATTTTACAGTAGGTCCATAAGGAGCTTACTTTGTAGAAGAATGCTCTTTTTAATATCTGTGGTATTAACAGGGACTTTCTTCCCAATCTTCTCCAGGGACTGACTGCACTGACCGCAGATCTAAAAAAAAACACAAAAAAAAATGCTTGAAGGCATTTAGTGTCTATGGAGGAGCTCCACGAATAGCCAACAGTAATGAGACTCACCAATTTGTGTTTCTTTAAAAGCACAAAATGCTTCTTTTCATGCTATGATGGTGTGGGTATAGGAGATGATGCTTTTCTCCCCTTCTGTGAATGAGAAATAAGTCAGAATTTCACTTGCTGAATTTACCCTGTGTGATTAGAAAGTAGACTGATGCATATCCGTAAATATCTGGGAGGTATTTGCTCCCTCTGTGCTTGAGAGAGGGCGTATCTGAGAAGCTGCGGTTACAGGTACATATGGCACGGTAATCAGTGATTAAGCTGTCATGAAACATGTCTCTAATTGCATGTCAATGCGTGAAATGCTCTGCAGTTTTATCAGCAGTCAGTGGAACAATCACACTGAAATAAAATAAGAAACGGGAAGTTTCTAGAGAGGAGAGGATTCAGTCCCTGATGCCCCAATGATGGAGTTTGTTAAAAGTTTTTGAATTGGATCCAGATTAAATCAGGGATACTAACTTGAGATCCAAGATATTATCTAAAATGGTAATGGGGACCCACCCTAAACAGCTTATTTTAAGACCAAAACTGTTTGTTTGTTGATTGCCAATTTTGTCTAATAGTTCTGTGCTGTGACTTTTGGTCTGAGATTATCATTTTTTCAAGGCAAATATTTCTTGACCCTTATTTGCTGCAGTTTCAAAACCATTGGACAGCATTGCACAGTATAAAAGGAATCAAGATAACATTAAGATTTTCTGCTTAAGATTCGCATTACATTCCTTTAAATATTTCGCAGGTTGCTTATATTGCTGAAAAGCTTCTCCTTAGCACAGAACGTTTCATGAGATGATTCTATAATCCCAATCTGCAAGTGGTGCTGAGATAAAAAAAAAAGTCACCATTTTTCCACCTCAGTCAAGATTTTTATCGGCCATATTGATTGATTTGCAGTTTGATTGGTCTATATCTGATGCATTCTGCACTTGAGAGTAGGTCTGGTAAGATTGCACGAGCAGTGTATAAAAGCAATCCATACAAGTAAAATAACTAATGTTGGCAGTAGCGTTATTCTTGAAGATAAGCACACATGAAGAAGGAGAAATGGTAAAAGCTTCACGGCTGCTCATTTTCATTGGTCAGAAAGTCCTGGCAAGAAATTGATACTGGAAATAAATATTGTTTTGAGGATCGGCTGTAAGTGTGTGAAAGCCAAGAAAATAATTTTGAGCACTGAGTATAAAGAACATTGACCTTACTTTGCAGCTTTCCTCCTCGATCCCTACAGTACTTGTCTCAGTCTGAAAAAGGTTTTTTTTTAAATATGTATATATGTTTACTTTGCGTTACCATATTGAATGTCAAGGCTGAGGCACTGCCCACGTAACAGAACTAATCAGCACTATGTAATGATAACAACTTGATCGTGCTTGATACTTCAATGGAGGCAATGACCACGACAACTCCAGCTCCTACGACATAATTCAGGCATGTGGGAATGTGTTGTGCCTGTTTTATACTTTATGCTTATTATCGAACCACAGTTTCTGGATCCTGTCACTCTTTAGCAGGGGTCTGGCATGTGCAAACTCTTTGCAGAATTTACACTTACAACTTCTGTACTAGGGATCACTATGGCATGTTGTTACCCTGTTTAGACATGCCCCTGCTGATTTATTTATTTATATTTTTTAAGGGTAATGTCAGGTTGACTTCAGAGCTTTGGGAGGAGGAATGATACTATAATTCTACAGTAGTGGAAGCAAATTGCAATTAGATCGGTTATTCCTTTCAGCAGCTCATCTAACATAAGCAATATTGTTTATGAGATAAAATGCAAAAGCCCTTCATGGGCATGGGTCAGGCAAATAAAAATAAATATGCTATAGAGACAAGTTGTGTTTATCCCTACTTGAAATATCTTCAGCTTCAGTTTCACTGCAGTTTGGTATTCTGCCTAAGCAGCAGATGAGCAATTTAACACATCTAATATAATAAATACCAAGCACAACTAACAACCTTGGGATGCCTCACTTAGTTTAAGCCCATGGGTGTGAGGATGAGCATGTTTTAAGATTGTTCACATCTCCCTGTGCCAGTTTGGCCTGCAGCATAGCCAAGACATGTGTTTCCCAAAACTTTGATGTACAGAAGCAATGAAATGAACTCTGGAAAACTTATTTTGGCTCATTACTTTCAAGTAGTTTACATGCTCCCCTATTTATAGAAATAATATATGTGTGTCATTATTATGCTATCCATTAGAATAATTACAGTTACTCATTCTTTCAATTAGTAGGAAAGGCCAAGGCAGTTATTTATATTGTGTCTCTTAAGATTACTTGCAATTTCCTTTCATTAGCATTGATTTGTCCGAACCAACAACATAAAAATACATTGGGAGCCGGGTGCTCTTTTCAAATCAAGCAATATACATTATCAATTCCATATGAAAAATGTCCCCTGACTACTTAATAGACGTTTACACCATTTTTAAAGTTTTTAGCTCAATCCTTCTGTTATAGTGATATAAAGTAGTTATTTTATCATTCCAGTAAATTAGTCTTTATGAATAATGCACTTTCATTTTCTACAGCTTTTGTTTTTTCACGATATGGCTTATAATAGAGATATATTTTTTGTATTCATTCAACGTACTTCAATATGGACAAAAGCAAAGTAATGGTTGTCAGTATGGACTGCAGTCCAGCCAGACTGGAGTGTTTTTAATCTATTATAGCTCACTGTAGTCAATAGTGAGGTTTGTCTTAGCAAGTGAACAGTTTCTTCTAAGAAACTGGCAATGGTTCAATAGATCACTGGCAGCATTGTCCCAATGCTGGATTATTTTTTTTTACTCTTTCCATTTTATTGTAGACCAGATTGATGGCATCAATTGGGCCCTTAGCAGCTGGTATGAATCAAGTTGCAGACATGGTCCCTCCACATTAGTGGCATCATCAAACTGTCTCACTCACCTGTGATGTTTTCAGAAGGGGTTGGGCCAGATAATAATATCACCATAGTCTTTAGGCCAATTAGGCACAGACTGGGAAGTGGCAGTATATGGTAGAGATAGATAGAGATGAATATGGATCTAATGGGAAAGGAAGATTTGATAGGAAGTAGTTGAAGTATGGTTTAAAATGGTCAAAACCCCACCAAATCTTGACGTGTGTTAAACTTTATAGCTTTACCACAGTAGATTTTAGTCAACAAAGTACAATAAAAGTGCCCCTGGATAGTGGTATTGTACTCCAGCATTCTGTTCTGGTGTGTGATAGCAATAACATTAATCCAGAAGTACCCAAAAATTGGATCAAGATATACCAGTAGAGCTGAATGAGGTGATTACTAGAATATGACTGCCCAGCATTTTCACATACAGCTCCATTATCTCATCCTTCAAGGTATTTATCAATAAAAATAACCTTTTCAGTGTAAGCCATCACATTGTCCATGGTAATGTATCACAGGAGATGTTCTCACCTTTAAAAATAAGATCATACATTAGCCAGGGCACACCTTCCTTGGAAAAAAAGAGGCTTAGTAGTTAAATCACTGGATTTGACTGAATTTGATTTCAGTGTCACTGGTTAAGTTGTATTCTCCTAGCACCACTGTCAAATTTATGTACATTATATGATATGTGTGATATTTGGCCCGTAAAGTAGTTTTAGCTTGTAGTGCTATTTTTTGTAGCCAAGTAACAGACTAATGGAGCACTTCGGGCTGATAACCTTACTTTATCACACTTAATAAAGAGACAAGCTAATCGTCTAATATTGAATTACCCTTAAAATTATTTGAATAACACATGTAAACTGTTATGTAAAACTCTACTATAATATATGTAGATGAATATTAGGAAATAATAGCAAACCATCACAGTCACATGGGTTATTATTAGTAAGCTGCCAGTAGTTGACCATGGCCTTTAATCATGGCAGCCACTAGCTGGGACTGCACACCTATAGTTAACAGTAAATGGTATTACTCCTCACAAAATGAGGAGAGGTCAGTATTGGGCTGGATGAAATATGAAAATTAAATATGATGCTTCTGGGTGGTGAGAGGGCTGAAAAGTTTGTTGGTATCAGATAATCAAATCTCTCTTCATATTCCTTCCTATTTTATTTCCTCATTGATTGCAATAGGTTGTGGTGGAAGGGGGATTGGTGGAATGCCAAAACTCATAAAATTGCAGTACATTTGGCACAATATGTGAAGGGATGGCATAGGAAACCTAATGTTCTACCTGTCTCATATACTCTGGCCTCTTCTGATGAAGGTCCAGAAAGGGTGTGTGGATGTTCTTTGTCTGTTGAATGTTGCTTGTCAGAATGCTTCATTCTATAACCCTGTAGGCTAATGACACAGCAGGCTGAATCTTGGCCTGCAGATAAGCACAGGCTTAGATTCACCCCCTCTGCTCCAATCAGCCTCCCTGTATGCCTGCACCTGAAACCACTGCATTGGCCTGGGTGCAGGCATAACTTTTGGCACTGAAATGCATACTCAGGTTTTAGGCTGACTTAGTGGGTCCAGGTGCAGGTCCAGGTGCAGGCGCCGGGCTAGGCTGATCGAAGTGGGTCTGGATCTCAGCCTGTATTTATCTGTTTATCCTTAGGCCAAGATTCCGCCTTGTGTGGCCATAGCAGTGGAGATATTGTGTTTGGTCCATGTTATTTTCCTATCTAAGAACTAAAACCATTCTACATAATTTATTTGTTACCTACTGTGTAAATGTGAGCCTTCCTGCCCTTTTTAGCTTGTACAACAGCTTATTCTTATAAAACTGTTGCTGGGTTTCTGAGGCAGAGATTGTGGCTGATGCATATTGGAACCATTTACAGGGAATAATAATTTCTCATCCAATTTATTCTTACTGCAACAGCCTTGTTAAGAATATATTTTTCATTCAGTATTACTATTCTATTACTATAGCTAGTAAATATGATGTACTGTATTAAATAAAATATAAAAGTTGATTGTGATTAAATGGCAGAGTATTCATTGTATTCTCTGGAGTCCAGTATATACTGTGTGTGTTTGTGGATTTCACATTTCACCAACTAGCGTTAAGATTCAGTAAGGGCAGTAAATGGCACAAATACATTAATTTCTCCAGTATTTTTTAACCAGATTCCACTCTTCAAGATGCATTCAAAGTTATGTCACCTTTTGAAGCTCTAAGACTGTATGATTTAACTAGATGCTGGTTCTGAGAGCCCGAGATTCACTTATTGAATTGCAGTGAATTGTTAAATTGCCGGCTGCAGAATTAAGGTAAAGGCTGTGATGTAGTTTGACCCTTGGCCAGCAGCAGGTGCTCATAAAGTTGTCACATTGAAACTGCTAAGCCAAAGAAAAGTCATCAGGATGAAGCCAGCGTGACATTTATTTCAGAGTAGTAACTTAAAATATCTTTCATTTCCCCCTTCTTTCTTTTATATTGCCGCCACTGGGAGCTTGTAATCAGCAGAACAGTCAATTAAAAACTAGTTTTCCTTTTCTTCCTTTGCCTTTGACTATCAAGTCAAATTGCATCGCAGCCCCCCTCAAGCAGCAAAGAGGCAATTACTAACTTAAGCTATTTTCGTCTCAGCACCCCTCTAAATAAAGTGAATGAGTGGTAATTTGCACACAGGAGGCAGTGACATTTTTTTAGCAGCTTATATCAAGGTAGTGATTATGTAGCACTCACTTTTGCCTTGTCAGGTAATTGAAGGGCAGCTATAATATTTTAACTTCTCTTTATTTGCTAGTGATTTCCTTTGCTTTAGAGTTTGGCCAAGGTACTATTGTTCATTTTGATCTGGTACACATGGCATTGCAGCTTGAGAGAGAAGAAATCGGGGCCAAACATTTTATTGTCTTTGCGCGTAGCTTTTTTGAATGGCCTTAAATGTCAACACAAGCATAAATATATGCTATTTCTACAGAGTAAAAAGGCACAGGTTGTGATTATTGTGCTCCATTAACACTGAACTTTTCTAATATTAGAATGAACCAACAAAGCCAACTTGCATTTTAATTTAGAACTTTATTTCTATGCATCAGTTGCTTGAGAAGTAACAATTAGGCTACCATTCTAGCAAATAGAGCATTGTACAAAGTATTTAATGAGATACATATAAGCTTCTAAATAGAAGAAAAACACAACTACGTTTTACTCCTTTAATGAGACTCTGTTTGTTTACAGGTCTGTGATATCACTGAAGACTACTGCCAAGGAAAAGAGAAGCTGAAACAGGTGGGTTGGTATTTTGCCACCATATTTTTCCCCTTTGTACTCAACAAAATATGAAAACCATGAACTATTGTAGCCTGTATGGCTCAGATTTAAAAGCCAGTACAGATTTTCACCCGATTGCCACCTGAAAACGCTGCTGTCAAGTTTACAGTTGACGGAGGTGGACCAACTCCACCTGGTGTATAAAGGGTAAATGTGGCCAAGAGGCAGAGCTACAGCTTAGATATAATTTAGCTGGCAGGAAAGGGCTGGCATTTGAGAAGATGTGGCAAATGAAGAAAAGATAGACACCCATATATTCATATACTATACATTCATCTTTTGTTCCTGAGCCTCTCCAGTGTTACTTTGCCTTTTGTTGGGGACTACCACCCCGCTGAAAGATGAACTTTTGCCCAAAATGCCGTTTTTTTTTTATTTCAGAAGAGGCTTTCTTTCAGTATTTCATTGTGTTTTGCATTATCCAATCTTCTATATTAGAAGGAAGCCCAGTCAATAATGTTGAAAAGCAGCCCGCATTTTTAACTATTTAGTATTGTTAAAAAAAAAATGTTTACGGTCCTGAATACTTTTAAAGCACTGTTTGTGTCAGTTCTCCCTTTCAGACCCAACCTCTGGATAGGGCCAATTAGCTGAAGGTGACGTATATAAAAAAAAACATCACTGCATTGGCCATTCAGTTCCAGTTCCAAGAATATCAAGGACAGCAAATAAATGTTCATCCATATGCCCTTAATTAATTAAACTAAGGGAGCAAATAGTCTTCCCAAATCTCTCCTAATTGGCGTTACTCTTAATGGTCCCGACTAATCCTCTGGAGGAAAAATATGAAAACTGCGTATACCTGGGTTAAGTTCTAAAAATGGATTACAAAATTGAAAATAGGTAATGCATTCTTTGAGCAAGAAATATTTGCTTGATTCAACTCTAAAATGCTGTTTTGGTTGAGGCAATATAGGGAACAGTAGTTGCACAAAAGAGTGACAGTCTGGGGTCCACAGACTTCAGAGCAGCAGATTTAAGCATTCATTCCTCTCTCCTTCCAACAGTATCACTAATCTGCTTTATAGTTTTTTTTCCTAACAAAAGACATTTAATAGCACTTAGACTGACTTAGTGTACCATTTTCCCTTAGAGAAATTACCCTTCGAAAATTTACCTAAGGTCTTTTGGGAGAAATAGACTTAGTATAGTGCTGTAATATCTTCCATAATTTTTTCTCCATTTTATGTTATAATTTGAGTATATTTCCAGACTGCATAATTAGTTGGCCGTTTCCAACTGCTGCCATGCATGACGCTCCTCTCTAAATTACCACTTGTGGAAATGGTGCTGTTCTTAAATCACTGACACAGGTTCCTGTTTCTGGCAAACACTTGACTTGAGCTGTGGGCTGGGGGGCTTGGCAGAATGGGGGTAGGTAGCCATGTGTAATTGGTCTGCGGGCAGAGCAAGGATTAAGGTAGAGTGCAATTTGGCAGCTAGTGTGAAGTGTTAGAAGTGCTGAATCCAGCATGGGGGTAGTATATCTGGCTGGCTTTGTGTTGAAATCTGCAATGCTAATTAAATCATAAACTAGAAACTAAGCTCACTCCCTCAGTGATTTATGAAAAGCCTGACAGGTTTGAGATTTAATTAAACTCCACTCTAAACCCAAGCACTACTCTAACCAATATTTATTGAGCGATGAATGCGAGTCGATGTGTGTGTGACAGTCCTTGTATCTCTCAGCAGTAAACAAGCAAACGAGAGGCTCTGATTGAGAGCAGCAGTAATGTTCTTTTTTGCCAGTTATGCAATGGTGGGTCAGTTTGAATGCCTTGCAGTTTCACTGTTTTGATTTTCCACTTTATCGTCTCCGTTTCATTTCTTATAATCGTGTCTCCTGCTGTGGTACCACCGCAAATCACAGTTGTCTTGTGTTTATTAAAAGAAAATGCATTAATATGGGGGGGTGGGACCTTTGTTAAAATAATGCAAGGAGTTTGTTTCTTCAACATCTTTGCAGTGAATGTCGGCAGCCCATTAGTTATCCATTCCTGGCACAGGCTGGTGCAGAAGAGCTCATGATTGGCACAGGAATATTATAACAGCTGCCTGGCTGAAATATTCCAGATTGCTCTTGAATCATTTGTGTCTCACTGCGTATCTTTTATGCATTTATGCTTGCACAAAGGAGCAAGACTTTTTTGTGACTGGAATATTTATTTTTTTAAATATTTGACTGGAATGCAGCATACAGTAGCTGTTATGCAATCCTGGGCATCAACTCTGCAGGGTATGGAATTTCATTTTTGACCAACAATGTGTTTTGTAACTTAACAACATTAGCAGTTAACTTAATAAAAGTTACCAATATTGCAGGTCTAATAAACCACAGCAACCTATAGCAATTCTCTGAATGGTTTCTATGGGTTCCTTGACAGTACATATTTTACAACATACATTGCTAGATGATCACTTAGATGATAATTGTTTTACTATTACAACAACATGACTGTGAACCACTATTATCTGTGATGTATGGAGTGTAAAAAAGATGCTGCAGAGGTCTGTTGTTCCCAGAGCCATATAAACATATTTTATCAAGGTAACTGATTGAAGAGTTGAATGTTTGTAGATTAAATGAAGAACTTTATGTTCAACTGGAACCAGGGTTTGAATATAGTAGCGGTCACTGATTACAGTTCTTTATGTCCCAGGTTAAACTGTCTCATTATTAGGAAATTACAGAAAAATTATAATTTGACCCAATGAAACATATGTTTTCTTTAACATTTATAAACAAATGCCAAGCTATGCTGAAAATATTTGAACCATCTTATTTTAGGCAGCTTACATGTAGATGATGTTTGTAGTTAAACCAATTTGCTTGGTATATCATCTCTTTCTATGCCACTTCCAGATGAACAGGAAACTCATCATGGCTTGTTATAGATTCAGATAAACCAGCAATTGAATTGCGCATGTCTTATATAAAATCAGAGCTGGGAAAGATTCCGAATAAATTTATTGGAACCATAATAAATAGTCTTTCACATATGAGAAATGTCCTCTGCAGCTATGCTTGTACTTACTGATTTGCTTTGTTGGAATGCTGCTGAGCCAACTGCATTTCATAATAGAGAATGCTTGTTGTACAATTATTATTTTTCATGACTGATCTGTACAGTATCCTTGAGAATGTCAGAAGTCTTCTAAAGTAAAGCCAAAGGTGTGTGTATGTGTGTGTAGAGGTGAAAATATGTAATAATTTGTGTTATTGTTATGCAGATCAGGGGGCTGTGGGAATGCTATATTTTATTTGTACGACCCCTTGTTTGGGCCTTAATAGGTCAAAAGTTAGAGTAGCACTATTATTATTATTGCCATTATTAACATGTATTGGAAAAGTACCAACATATTCCACAGCATTGCACAGTAGAAAGGTGTATACATCAACTGAAAATATATGGATTGAAGCAGCAGGTTCTTTCTGCTGAACATCCACCTCCTCTTGGTAAAATGATTGGTCATAATTTACAGCAGATATAAGAAAACTATACTCCCAAAATGAATACTTGAGCAATAATTTATATTATATTAAGTGACATTAAAGAATCTTATCAAACTGGAATATATATATATATATATATATATATATATATATATATATTTAAGTAAATTGGCCTTTTAGATCTCTTGCTTTGAGCCACCATTTCGGGATGGTCTGTGTGCTGCCTCAGAGATCACCTGACCAGAAGTACTGCAGCTCTAACTGTAACAGGAAGAAGTGTGGAAGCAAAAGACAGAACTGTCCTAACAAGTTTAGTTTGTTTGTTTGTTTGTGTGCACTGTGAATAATTCAATCCCAGGGGGCTGCCCCCTTTTTTTTTTTTTTTGCTTTTTATTTAGGATTACCCAATGGCACACACTATTAAAAATTGTTTATTTACACAAAGCAGCGGTTTATACATGAGCTGATTTATGCAATATCTTTTTATAGAGACCAACATTGTTTGGAGGGGTATAGTTTTCCTTTAAATATATACAGTAGTTCAAGTAAATTCATTTGATATTAATGATGATATCCGTTAATATTTCCAGCTTTAACTACACTATTCCAGGTGTCCAGGGGGCTATGGTTTCTGAATCTTTCAATATTGTTAAATGCAGCTCCAAGCAGTAGTCACATCACCTTGGTCTGCAGGCCAGACATCTCTTATCTACACTGTAGGATACTGTATGCTGGATTTATTTGGGATTGTTTCCCTTCAGCAATGTTGTGATGTACCAAACATGTTATTTATCTCTTTCAGTCTTCCCATGATTATCGCTGAGTTATCTGGAAGGACATAGCTGATCTAGCCAAATTTCCATCGAAGCTAAAGCAGCTGGTGCTATTACAATTACGCTGCAAGCCACTACAAGCTATCCACATTCACCTTGGGGTCAAATCTCTCAGCCTGTAATCTTCCCTTATCTCATTTCTCTACCCCAAAATTAAAGAAAGTCAATCTTCCAGCTCTCCCTATTGTTTCCCTTGATTGCTAGTGAATTCATTTTAAAGCTACACAAAAATTTAATTTTTTTAAGCTTACAGGTTTTGTTCAGTGAAACAAAAATGTTTCATGCTCTGACTGCTACACTGTTGCTCCTTCCAATTAGGCCTTTCATTCTCTTGTCCAGTTATCTGTGTCTGTGTATTTCTCATCTATTATGTACAAGTATAAGCTGCTTATCACTTTCTGCTCTCTATTAGCCTAATGTACCTCCCATGTGTTCATTTTTTCTCTGTTCTCTAAGAGCTTTCACCAATGTATTATCATATACTATCAGCTTCTGTGTGCCTTGCACTCACTCTGCTGTGTGTGTTTTTTCAGGTATTTATGTACACACACACACACACACACACACACACACGTACCTACACACGGCAGCACCACTGAATATTGAAACTTACTGCAGATATCAGGTGCATGTGCACAAGAAGGGATCCACTCCTTCCCAATACATATGATTCAGTAGATCACAACACTCTCATCATTTTTATATACTGTATAATCTGAGAGGAGCACTCTACCTTGACACTTTTACACTAATGGTGCGCTCATAAGTTTCCTCTCAATAGATTAGTCGCAGGTAGGAAAAGAAACCCCCCTTGTCCTGCGGTGCTCACCCTTGCCTCGGGGGGGGGGGCCCGGGTGCTTATGCCCAGGACCTGTCGCGTTCAACACACTTCCTCCTAATTAGCAATCAACGATCACAGGTTACTCACCGCTCCACTTTTCTGGTCTGGGTGCACTGCCCCGAACCCGCAGCTTGGGGAGACAATCACAGCCAGAACACCACAATAGGGCATGCACTCCACGACTCAGTAGGCAGCTGTGAAGTTAAAAAGCCTTTTATTTCCCAAACAGCATATTTCCCAACGCGTTTCATGTGACCCCACATATACTCATGAGTACGTGTGGGGTCACACGAAACACGTTGGGAAAAATGCTGTTTGGGAAATAAAAGGCTTTTTAATTTCACCGCTGCCTACTGAGTCGTGGAGTGCATGTCCTATTGTGGTGTTCTAGAGCACTCTACCTGTCATAGACTTCCATGGACAAATTATATAAAATTCAAAAAAGTCCAGACCAATTGAAATAAAGTGAAATTTTATCAAGGTCAAAGTTGAACATTTGGGGGCTCTAAACATATGTTTGACACACCCTTTATGTAAAATAGACATCAGTCCTAAATCCAATCAAAGTATTTTTATATACAGTAGTCCACACTTTAATATCCATGTGCTTTATTTTGTTTATTTCACCAATGTAAAATAAATATACAGACCCAAAGACCCCAAATAAAATAGCCGTTTCATGATTGCTGCTATACTAAGACTACTAATTTTCTAACAGTACTTTCATTTTAATAGCAGGTGCAGTGTAAGACTCTTGTTTCAGTTACTCACTGTAACCGAACAATAGGGTAACCAGATAACTGCTCCCTAACACAAGGTAACAGCTGCCTGGTAGATCTGAGAACAGCACTCAATAGTAAAAGCAGGGGAAACAACAGCCTGCCAAAAAGCAGTTCTATCCTAAATTCCTGGCTCTTTCTGAAATCACATGACCAGGCAAAATGACCTGAGATGGCTGTCTACACACCAATATTTCAACTAAACAAACACACTTGCTGGTTCAGTAACAAAATGTTATATTGTAAAGTGAATTATTTGCAGTGTAAACCGTGTAATTTAGAAATAAAAAAATACATCATGAAAATCATGACAGAATCATTTTAAGGTACGCACGAATAAGCCTGTTTGTTGGGAGTTCTGATCTACATCCCTTGCTTTGGGTGGCCTCTGGGGTATGCTCCTAGCTAGTTTGATTCTGGGATAGAGACCATTGCATATGAAGGAATATGTTTTATATTTACTTGCTGCTTGGTGCACATTATCTTTTCAGGATCATTACACGACCGCTTGCTTTAATGTATGGATGGCATGCACTATTAAGGCATGTGGCAAAACAATTCTAGCTGTTTTAAATTCTTATGTAATGACACTTGTCACCACCCCTCACTGCAGACCACCCAAATGTATTTGCTTTCTTCAAAGGTGCTCTTGCACTAAATGTCATTGAAGAATGTCTCATGTGAAAAATTACTTTGTCAATGGGGAATCATCCAATTACATTACTTCTTATTGTTTCCAATTTGCACTGTTACACCAACTAAGGGAGCCATGCCTACCCTTTTAAACAGGTAACCGATGAAAAAATTATGAAATCCTTGTGCATGCGTCTTTCACAAATGGCTTGTATTACACAAGAGGTTTAGGGATCCTAGCATTGCCTTTCTGTACATGTCTTATTTAATTAATATTTACTTTTGCAAAAACATCTTCATTCCCCCTTCTCAGTAGTAACCTCCATATTTATATGTTTGCTAACAAGGCTAGGTCAGAATAGCCCTTTACTTTGGTTTTTTCGTTTCTATACATTAGGTATCAAATTTCAAAATGGTCCTATGATTTTTATGGACAAGCACCCTAGACAGCTAAAAAGGTACTGACAATATTAAACATTAAATAATGGTAAAAGAAAATCGGGAAATATTGAGAATGTCCTTAATTGATGCCTTTGTTTGGAAGCTGTGTAATGTTTTGTAGAAGGCTGCATTGAAACAGGTATGTAACAATGCCATAACAGCTTGGAAGAACCTCACATTTCATATTTGCAATTTATAGCAATAGAGTCTAATCTTATTATTATTATATCATTTTTTTTCTAAAGTATTAGGTTGTATAGGTATGACTAATTGCATACTCTGACAGTGTAAAATCAAACAATTGTTAGATTTTCAATTCTTCCTGTAATGTAACACTTGAGTCATCAAAAGTATAAGAGCATTCTGCTGCTGATTGTAATATTTAGTCTGGCGTATGCTCATTCACTAAAGATAAGTTTAACTCTTGCCTGATCACAAGTGTTATGTATCCATTCTTAAGATGGCCATAGATGCAAAGATTTTTGAAAGATCCAATTGTTATCGTGAGACCACGATTGTCTCAAAACGATCGTTTGAATGTTTGATGTGTCCATCAACTAAAAAGACCATTTCAGGCGATATTGCCAGCAAAACTGAAGGATCGCAGCCTGCTTGGCCCTGCAAACATAGGTAGATTGCATGGGGACCGATAAAGATTTTCTAACCTGGCCGATCAATCATCAGACCGATGTCGGACGAAAAATCGTAAAATGAACGATCGTTTTTGTATCTCACTAACTGCACGATAATTTGACAGATTAGTCGGACTATGGGGAGTTTTAGAGATTATTTGTAATTAATTACTCTAGCAAGGACTAAAGTGTCATACTGTATAAAAAATGCTCCATTATACACTACCTTACATACAATACTCTAAGAAAAAATAACTGAATAAGTGCTTTGTCATTTGTCTGCTTTTGTTTATAAATTAACACAGGTTGTGAGCAAGCAGTAACTATGAGGCCTTTTTATAATACAATTAGATGCTTTGTCTTGTTCAGCAATCTGCACTTAGGGGTTGTTTTTCTTGTAATATATCCTTGCATTGAGATAATCGAAAATAAATTAATACTATTGTCTGTGTAGAAAATATATAACATACAGAATGAAAGGCTAATGGCACAGTGGTGGAATGTTGGAAAATTGCAGCTGCTTCTTGTTGCTGGCGTTTGGAAACAATGCAGCCTATTTATAGCCAGCTAAATGTTGCAGCCACCAATCTACTCATGTGATGTTAACCTAATGGCCCAAGTGGAGAAATGCCAGTATTAGTCACCCTGCAAAGTCAGTTAGGAAAGCACAACTCTTGGAAGCCTATGAGTAAGTGCCCGTATAGGCCTGAGCTCTTTATGTCTTGTTTAATATGTCCAAATAAATATTTTTTTTAAATTTTTTAATTTATTGGTTCGTTATTATGTTTGGAGGGACTCCCATAATTAGTGGAACATTGCAGTGGATTTGCACCCTGGGACTGGGGTGAACTGTGAGTATACCCTCCAGTGAATTTTTCGATAGTATTTTTTTTTATATTACTTATTTAAAACACTTTGGTAGTACCAGCTTTATTTACTCTGACTTTAAAGGAAAACTATACCCCCCGAACAATGTAGGTCTCTATAAACAGATATTGCATAAAACAACTCATATGTAAAACCCTGTTTCATGTAAATAAACCATTTTCATAATAATACACTTTTATAGTAGCATGTGCCATTGGGTAATCATAAATAGAAAATAGCCATTTAAAAAAATAAGGCAGGCCTCCTGGGATCCTAGGATCCAACGGTGCACACAAACATACCAAACAAACTATAAAGTTAGGTCACATGAGCCAATTAACAGACAGAGTTCTGTCTTTTGCTTCAACACTTCTTCCCTTTACAGTTAGAGTTTAAATATTTCTGGTCAGGTGATCTCTGAGGCAGCACACAGACCATCATGAAATGGTGGTTCAAGGCAAGAGATGTAACAGGGCAATATTTACTTAAATATATATACCAGGTAGATTCTTTAATATGTCACTTGATTTGATATAAACTATCTGTTGCTCAAAAATTCATTTTCGGGGTATAGTTTTCCTTTAAGCAGAACTAATTCTCTTTAAATTGCAGCTGCTCCTTGTTGCTGGCGTTAGGAAACAATGCAGCCTGTTTATAGCCAGCTAAATGTTGCAGCACTCTGCAAAGTCAATTAGGAAAGCACAACTCTTGTTATTAACCTTCATTTCTGAAGTGCTATTGTAGTTTACAGTAGGAAGACCTGTATCAAGCAATGACAGGACATTAATAAACTTGCTAATCAGAGTTTTAAATTAAAGAGGGTGGTACTGCAAGGCTGTCAAGTGCAGGGCCTATCCTTATAATAACCTTATAATAATAATAATAGCTATGTCCTCCAGTTGCCACATGTTAACCCTTATAGCTGGAACTCTACCCTCAAAGTTTAGTTGCTAGCTGTTTGTGTGTACTGGTCATGTTTTATTAGTTGCTAGCTGTGTGTGTGTGCTGGTCATGTTTTATTAATCTTTTATACTTTATGTATTAAACAAGACTTTTTATTTGCAAAGAAAACAGGGAGTCATGGGAGCACACCGAAGGATCTGTATTTCTGATGGCCACTTTCTGTGATCATTTATTTTTCTGCATTGGGAAGGAGTTCAGAATAATTATTACAACATATTTGTAACATGAATTTATGAAAGTTCCAGCATATTCTACAGTTCTGTACAATAAAAGGATGTATACTCTGAATGTACAGATTAATTAAAAAGTGATAAATGATGTAAGGAGGGCCCTACCTACAAGAACTTACAATCTAAAAGTTCATCATCCATTTTTGCCAGAGTCCAGAAAGGCAAGGCAAGCGTTCCCCCCAGTAAGACCAGTGCTAGTCCAGCCTGGGGACCATAGGTGCCTCCAAGGCATTTGTATAACCTTGCTAGGACTGCTTAATGGCTTCATAGACTACTTTCAATTGCAACACAGCTCTACGAAATAAGTTGGTGCTATAGAAATGCATATTAATAATTAATAATAATCATTTCAATACTGTTTATTTCATTGGGCAGTTGGTGCTTTGGAAATGTGTCCCATTTTTGGAATATGTTGGACACTGCTGGGCTGTTATATATATATATATATATATATATATATATATATATATATAACATAAGATTGATTTATTTCAGGATACGGGTACTGAAGGTGAATGGAATACCCGAGCTTCAGTTATTTAGGATGTCATTAATTAAATCAATAAGAGAAATCGATATCATTCTGTTGAATGGTGACTGCTGCACAAGGTTAATTTGCCCCGTGAAATTACACTTCAAGTGCAAGCCATTACACATCAAGTGCAAAGTACCATATTGTATGATTGATTATCATGGCGGAGGGATGATTTGCTCTTAGTAGGGTGATTGTGCAGAACATTCAGCAAGTCGAAATAACCTTAAATTTACAATGAGAGTCAAGGGCAAATACACATGAGTTTCCATGTAGGCCTTGAAGGCATACCGAATGGGGTCCTACTTTGCAAATTGAGGACTACAAATACTGTACCTCTAGTGACACTTTCAGACATTTCCTGATGCATACAAATGTACTAATATTTATTAGAGTTACAGCCATTGCCAACAGATTTCTATGCGATTTGACACCCCAAATTAGCAATTATTTTGACTGATTTTGGATAATTAATCCTAAAGTGTTGGACAATTAATTTAATTTATACTGATATTTATTGAATCAATTAAACTGGCAAATCGGTCAACCAATTGGATTGACTCTATCAGATATTGGAAATGTGATTCTCAGAGCAAATTTAATAAATCTGCCCTAGATTATTTGTATTGTGTACTGTCCTTTAACCCTTTAGCTCTCCCCTATTTAAAGGATAAGATTAGGGGCCACTTAAGGTATGTTTAAACACTGCACACCTTTATCACAGGAGGGGGACAGAGGGGCATTGCCTTAATTGGGCATGACCAGCTGAGGCCCCGTTGCAGTTATGTGCAGGTATGGGATCTATTAGCCAGAACCCTTGCCGCCTAGGGTTTTCCAGATATGGAGCTTTATACAACTTCTACTTAAATGTATTTAAACATTAAATAAACCAAATAGGATTGTTTAATCTCTAATGATAATTAATTATATCTTAATTTGTACCAAGTGCAATGTACTGTTTTATTATTACAGAGCAAAAGGAAATCCATTTTAGAAATCTTAATAATTTTATTAAATTGGAGTTTATAGGAGATTGCCTTCTCGTAATTTGGGACTTTCTGAATAAACGTCTGGCCGACTCTTCCAATAACTCTCAAGCCCCCACACATGTTAATGAGTGTACTCTTTTGGCTGGCAGTTAATTTGGGCTTGTGTATAGCTAAATAGCTAAACCCTACTATCAACTGTAGAGCCGTCCCACTCCTGTTCCAAACCTCTTCCCTCTGTCCCACCATTGCGACAAACTGATCCCCCTGTTTCAGTACTGTGTTGGAAGCAGGCCTTGGGCTCCAGGGCCTACCATGTGTTCTTATGGTGCTCCATTGGCCCAGTCTGACCCGGATGGATAGTATATTGTATTGATGATAACTAAGGTGTCATAAATCTATACTGATGACAAAACTATGCTATTTTTATGTTGTTTAGCAGACATAAGGCACAGTGATGGAAAGATCACTGATCCAGAAAACCCCATCACTCAAGCATTCCAGATAATATATCCAAAACCTGTACCTCCTAGTTTTTGCTGAGAAGAGTCAGCACAGCCAAATGTCTTCTTTTGAGAGAAGGAACATGAAAGACACTGTTCTTTTCTGATTGTATTTTCATATTCAACTTTTAATAGCATATAGTGTTATATAGTACAATTTGTATTTGCATTGTTCAGTAAAGATGGTAATAAAAATATACAAAAAAAACTGTTTTTTCGTATTGTTCAAATATACCATTATAGTAAGACACATTCGTTTTTATATTACTGTTTCAGCATGTTGACATGAAAGAAACAATATAAAGAGAAAGAATCAAGCAAGAAAGGGAGAGAGAGGAAAAGAAAAAAAAAAAAA